>CAUYUJ010014294.1:353475-492794 GCA_963575745.1 Prorocentrum cordatum
TCGCGCATCCGACGTCACGATCTGTTTGTGACGTGGGCCCCCAGGGCTCTCCACCCTTCCCAGGCAAATCTTTCGTCTTGGACCGTTTTCCGATGGTCCCGGAAGCCCGAAACGAGCCCCGGGAGGCCCAACCCGAGGAAGAACCGGTCGTCACGATTCTGCTGTGGCGAAGGGTCTGAGGGTGGGCTGTGCAGAAGAGTGGCGCTAGGAACGAGTGGCCTCTAGTGCGCGGAGTGCCGATCGATGCCTGCGGTGCGACAGTAGCGGCCAGCGCGATTGAAGGTGCGGCCCCCCGCGCCCCCCCCCCCCGAAAGCCACGCACCAGACTTCACCCTGGCTGAGGGTCACACTCTTGTGCGTCGCACCAGGCACGAACGTGACAGCTCCCCCTCTACAAAAACTTGGGGGCACGCTCGTCGCCGATCTCTGAGCTTCCTGAGGTACCCCAAGGCTTCTGCGGGTCCCCAGGGCCCTCGGGGGGAGCACCAGCTTCCGTGGGGCACCTGCCGGCAGCCTGGTTTCTTCTTTGGTGCGCCTGCTGCAACCGGGAGGGCCCGTCGACCTCCACGGTGCCCATCCAGCCCGGGCTTACGGACAGGGATCCGATCTTGCCGTCAGAGATGTCGAACGGGAACGCGCCGTCCTCGGACATCTCCTCCTCGCGGGCAGCTGGGGGTGGGAGGCTGGCTGGAGCTCTCGAGGGTGGGCGGGTGGGCAAGCGCTACTGGTTAGGCGGGAAGGGGGCGGGGGGGATAGGAAAGGTCGCCGATGAGGAGGACGAGGATGAGAATGAGGATGAGGAAGAGGTGATGATGCTGCTGATGATGATGATGCTGATGCTGATGAGGTTGATGCTGGTGCTGATGATGCTGCTGCTGTTGATGATGGTGATGATCCTGCTGCTGCTGATGATGCTGGTGTTGTTGTTGCTGCTGCGGTTACTGTTGTTGCTGTTGTTGTTGTGCTTCTCGTGCTTCTTGTGGTTGTTGCTGTTTGTTGTCGTGGTTGTTGTTGTTGGTGCTGTTGTGCTGTTGTTGTTGTTGTTGCTGTTGTTACCTGCCTTGAGAGTGTCGAAACACATGCAGCAACCCATGCTAGTTGAAGTTGATCGCAGTTGGAAATTTGGGAACACACAGTTCAAAATAATGCGGCTCCCGCCGCTTTGCCCAAGGCATGTCGAATCCACGCGTCCTCGTGCAACTTCCAATTGCGTCTGCCTGTAGTCACTAAATTATGATTCTGATGATGCTGCTGATGATGATGACGATGATGATGCTGATGATGATGATGATGATGATGATGATGATGATGATGATGATGAAAGGAGGAGGAGGAGGCGGAGGAGGACGCGGACCAGGATGAGGGAAAGAGGATGCGGATGAGGACAAGTGTAATAATGGTAATCACTATGATAATGATGATGACGATGGTAAAGGCGACGATGACGATGATACTGATTATGATGACGATGATAATGATGCTGCGGCTGCTGCTGATAATGTTGATGATGCTGCTGATGATGATGATGATGATGATGATGATGATGCTGATTATGATGATGATGCTGATGCTAGTGCTGATGATTATGCTGCTGCTGATGATGATGGTGACGATGCTGATGATGCTGATGATGGTGACGATGATGATGCTGCTGATGATGACAATGATGATGCTGATGATACTGATTACGACGACGATGATGATGGTGCTGCTGATGATGACGGTGATGCTGTTGCTGCATCTGATGATGGTGGTCATGATGATGGTGGTGATGTTGATGACGACGATGATGACGATGCTGACATTGTTGTGGATGTTGATGTTCTTGTTGATGATGACAATGCGAATGCTGCTGCTGATGACGACGATGATGATGATGATGATGATGATGATGATGATGATGATGATGATGATGATGATGATGATGATGATGAGAGGAGGAGGAGGAGGAGGAGGAGGAGGAGGAGGAGGAGGAGGAGGAGGAGGAGGAGGAGGAGGAGGAGGAGGAGGAGGAGGAGAAAGAGAAGGAGGAGGAATAGGAGGAGGAGGAGGAGAAGGGGGAGGACGAGACGGATGATGATCAGGAGGAAATGCAGACGAAGGAGGACGCGGAGCCGGATAAGGAAAGGATGACGCGGATGAGGATAAAGGTGATGATGGCAATCACTATGATCATGGTGATGACGATGGTGGTGGTGACGATGACGATGACGATGATACTGATTATGATGATGATGCTGATTCTGATGCTGCGACTGTTGATGATAATGCTGATGACGAAGACGATGCCAATGCTGCTGCTGATGATGATGCGGATGATGATGCTGATGCTGGTGCTGATGATGATGCTGCTGCTTCTAATGATGATGAGGATGACGATGCTACTGATGATGAAGAAGAAGAGGACTGTGGTTTGGGGGGGTGGCGGGAGCTCTCGGGAGAGGAGGGGGGCGCCGCTGTCCCAGCTGCGAGGGGAAGGGAAAGGCAAAAACGGGGTACAGAGTGGGAAGGAGGCGGAGTTAGTGAGTGAGAACAGTCGCGATGCGAGTCGAAACGGACCACGAGCGCTTACGAGCGAGCATCTCGGCCTTGCTTAAAGCCTTCGGCCATCGATCGGACTCGATCCGATTTAAATACTCAGCTCGATTTGCATTCGTTCGCCTGAGACATTCCTGACGCAGGCTCCTGAGGACACAACTGGCATAATGCCCGCACTGTGAGCAAAACCAGAGCCCCAAGGATTGATGCAGACGCATTCTATGGCTACTGTGTACCCAGCCCCCTGCATGTAATTCAACCCCCGACGGCAACGCAGAGAACCGACCATCGACAGGAACAGGTCTAAAACACGGGGTGGGAATCCACTGGGCTGTGGTGGCCCGGGAAGAAGAACCACAACAAGTCTTACAACGCTTGCCAGAGTCATCGAGGCCGTGACGGTCGCAAACTGCCTGCGCACTGACGGAGCAAGGGGAGGCGGTGGCTCACATGCGTCCTCTCATTTTCTCAGCGGTTTATATTTTTGCACCAGTTCGTTCTCGGTCTGCAGAGCATCAAGTGTAGCTCTGATCAATCTCGACCTTATTTGGTACACCTCTTTCTCGAGCCTGTGTACACGATATCTCTTGGTCTCGGCAAGCCTGACTCGGCGTGCCGCACCTGTTGCCACTTCGTCGACTGCTGCATTGCTAACAATCAACTGCGACGGCGCAATTCCTTGACTCATCTGCTGCAGCGACATATTCGAATTCACAAACAACACAACCAATTCAGCCAGACTGCGCCCAGCCAGAGCCACTCCGATTTTGTGCCACAAGTCGGCATCCTCCCGCTGGGTGAGGCGTACCTTCGTGAATGCCAGCCACCCGCAACACCACTGTTGTCCGTGACGACATACATGCGCCCGCTGGACATCCTGATGGCGAGGAGTAGCGCGAACAGCTCCCCCTCTGGGGACGCTCTGCCGTGCCCTGGGAGGCCCCCCGACACCGTCCCGTCGAGGGCCGAGGGGTCGAAACTGCTCGCGCTGACGACCGCCAAGACCACGTGTCTGAAGCTGTTGTCGGCCGAGTCGGCGCCGCCACTGGCATCAGCGAACAGCCGCGGTGGCCTCTGCTCGGTGCCGTGCCCAAACGAGAAGCCCTCGAAACTGCCTGCACCCACGCCCGACACGTGCCGCTCCTCACGCTCCTGCGGTGGGGCTGCCTCGGCCTGCCTGGCTGGCCGCGGCCCCCGCAGCCAGTGGCGCTGTTCACTGTCGTGCCTGCTGTAGGCCTGCGGGAGCAAGTCCTGCGAGCCTTCGCGCGCTCCTCCGCCAGCTGCCGCCCGTGGCGACCATGCTGAGCGCCTCCGCCATGCGATTGCCCTGCGGTGAAGAACTGCTGGTAGAGCTTGCGAAGCGATGCCATGTCGACGCCGCACTCAGCCCCCAACCCGCAGTAGTGCTCGCTGGCCTTCCCCCGCAACCTCGCCGAAATTGAACTCCTCGAGACACTCGCTAAACCTGCCGGCGCATCGACGTCCACGAAGCCCGTCCACCGACGTCCACGAAACCCGTCCACGCCGTGTCAGGTGGGCGGCATGGCCCAGCAGGTGGCGGATTGCGGGCCCCGGCCGTTGTCCTGCAGGATCGCCGCCATCGCCGACAGCGGTCCGCGAATGTAGCGCGAGCGATGGTTCGGCTTGACCTGCCTCAGGTGAGCGACCGCCGAGTCCCGCGCCGCATGCGCACCCACTCTCAGCAACAGCTGCCGCTGCCACATGCGGAACCACAACCTCGCGCACTCCTCTGGCATCTGCAGCGCAGGGTCCGCAGGCGTCTTCAAGCCGATGGGCGTTGTGAGACACCTGCCCCTTGCTTGCGACCCTACTGCAGCTCCCGACCTGCGCCGATAGGTGGCGGGGTACATGCCAAACGCTCCGTGGATCTGGCGCGCGCGCCCCAAGCTTCCCCAGCTTGGAGGTGACGTGATGCCGCCGTCCAGCCGCCTTGTGCGTCCGTATCTTGTCGTGCATCCTGCCGGGATTCTGGAAGCGCGTCCTCCGAGTGGCCCTCGTGTGCGCGCTTCCATTGCCCAGGTCGGTTCCCAAGTATGCTGCTGCCCTCTGTGCGTTGACCGTGAACCCTGCTCGCCTCAATGCCCTTGACACTTTGACTGCGCCCTTGAAAACCGAACGCATCGCAGCACTTTTTTGGGCCGCGCGCAGATGCAACCGAGCAAGCCCACGACGCGTATCCCTCGGACAATGAATGAGGTCACTCACAACTGAAGCTTTGGATCGAACCGTGCGCTGCAAAAGGTCATCGGCCCGCGTTAGGTGGCCCGCCCTCGGGCGGGCCGTGCAAGTGCGATGCGAAGTGGATTGATCGACGGTCTATGCGAAACGTGCGCCAGCAAGCAGGCCCTGCACGATTGATTGCGTGGGAATAAGATGTGCCGCCCACGCGCCTCGCTGGCCCAACGTGCGCACTGACATGCACTGGAGCGCCGCCAAGCGCAATGCTGCAGCTGGAAATCCCAACTGCAATCCATTCGATAAGAGCACCTGCCGACGAAAACTGCCATAAGAAAGATCGATGTCCAATCGCCCATGGCTCGATGGAATACTCAGCACCTGCCCGATCTCTTTCTGGAGCGTTCCCGCGAACGCTTCTCTCAACGCCGCATTGCCCTGCGCCGCCGCGTCCCAATGGGCCGCCGTCGCCTCGCTCCAGTCGCCCGCGATGGTCTCGTTGATGAGCGACCATATCCTGGCGAACATCGCCAGCAAGCCGATGATGCGATCGCCGCCGCCTTTCTTCGTCAGCAGCCTGCCTAGGATCGTCAGCGCCTGGTGGGGCCGCGCCACTTGCTCCTCGCATGCCATGTACAATTTAGCAAGTTTGTCCAAGGCAGCTGGTGGTAGCCTCTCGAAACCAAGAGGCGACATCTGATCAGTTCCCATCCCAGAACGCGGCCGCATGCGATGTGCAGCCGCTCTGACCATCTCACCTGTGATCTCGGGAAGGATCTCAGGTTGAGCGCGCTCTTTGGCCTGCCGGAAGAAATCGCGAACTTCATCGATGGACGCCGCGCCTTGCGCCACTTGCCCGCCTTGCGGTCAATCGCCTCCTTGGGGTGAATGAGCGTGGCGCCATCTAGCTCGACCTCCAGCGGCGCCAGCGGGTCGTCCTTGATGCCCTTGTGGAACTTCCCCGGGGCTCGGGCCGTCTCCGCCCGGTCGCTGAAACTCGCGGAGAGAGGTTGCCAACGCACGACGTTAAACTAGCTACTCTGCCTGCGCTGTCAGCGAACAGCTCGATCTCATCCATCTCAGCAGAGCGGGTTCTCCCGGCGAAACTCTGCCATCGCCGCCGCGATGGGTCGCCGCGTAACTGCACTCGAACTCGTAGCCCCGTATGCGCCTGCTCTGGGCTCTGGGCACTCTGAGGCTAGCTCGCCAATTGGCGTGGAAGGAAAGTCTCTCTGCTTGCTGCTGCTCTCACGCTGGGAATGACGTCCCAGACTATGAAGTAGCGCGTGGAGACGAGCCCACCAGCGTGCAATCTGGTCGCGCGGGGCCGCCGCGCGATACCATGCAGAGTGGTGTGCAGCGCTCTCTCCGAAACTGGGCCCAACGCTGCGGCTGACCTCAGAAATGTTTTGACTATCGTGGTGCCCGTGTAATGAGATGTCTACAGATCGCACCCGAGAAGCTTGCGGGGGATGGACAGCGCGAGCGGGCCCCTGATCCATTAGCCGAACGGCAGTGGAGGAGAGGGCCGAGGGGCGGGGGGAACACTGGGCAACAGGTGCGCGCCCAACCGCGGCTCTGCTCCCAGACCAGACTTCCTGCATGCGCCCGAAACTCTACACATGACGGGTCACTTGCGTCGCCTTGGGATCCGAATCGGGTTGCCGAAAGGGGGCGGGGGCTGGGTGCTGAGATCGTTGGGCATCGGAGGGCCGAACCCCTGGTCAGAGGCAAACGTCCCCGCCGAGAAGACACAAGAGCTCCGCTCCTGGCCCGTCGCAAGGCCGACCTTCCCCGAAATGCCAGAATTATCGACCTTGGCCGTGCGCGCAGCCTGCTCCGAACAATGGAACTGGGGCTCTAACGGCGCGGGCGCGCCGGGCTCAGAGGGCTCGGATGGGCGACCGCCGTTGTTAGCAAAAACTCCGTCTCGTGGGCCCGGGGGCCCTCCACCCCCTCGAGCGGGGCCTGCCCAGGCTCGGCCCCCAGGGAACGCCGGGGGTCCCGTCCGGGGTCCTCGTCGAGATCTTGGGGGCCCCCGACGCTGCAAGCGGCCCCCTCGTTGCCTCCTCTGGGGCCCTTCAAGGCGTCGCCGAAATAATGCTCGAAGCGCCGTCTCCGAGCTTCCTTCAGTTGGGCCTGTTGTTTTCCGCCTTTTCTTCGCGAGCGCGGCTGGTCTTCGAGCCTGGCTGCGGAACGGCTCCAGGCCGCCTGGCCCGGGGCAGCGGCGCCGGCACTTCCGGGGGGCGCGTGGGCATCTGCTCGCCTGAGGCCCGCAGCGACACCAGCAGCCCCGCGTGCGGCTTCCAGGGGGCCGGCGCCGCGCCCGTGGCGGGCTGGATGCGCCCCTTGGCCGACTGGGGGCAGGTGGCGTAGTCGATGATGAAGCCTGTCTCGCCAGGCCCCCAGGTGGCCGCCTATTTCCCCGCCTATAGCGACCGCGGCTCGCCGAGCAGGCGACCGAAGAAACGGGGGGGGCGCGTGCTATCGGACTTGAGATTCCAATCGCCGGTGACGACCCACGGCAGCTGAAATTACATGAATTGAGCATGGCGCCCAACTTCTGGTAGCGACAGATGTCGCTTCTTCCGAACTGCGCTCCGGGGGGGCCGTCGAACGCGACGCTGATCGCGCTGCGCCTGCGCGCGCGGGCCATGGCCGACTGGAAGCCGTCGGGCGCTGCGCGCCCAGGAGCCCTCGGCTTCATTGCCGTGGACTTGGTAATGACGTTCTGCACCAGCAACTGCTGCCGAGCCAAAAACCACTCATCTCCTTCACAGGGCCCATGGATCGTGGCAGCACTGACGCGCTTCCTCTTCGCTCCCGCATGGTTAGCCAGTGCATGATAGCCAACCCCTTCTGGCCTTCTCATCCCATTACTCGGACTGAGACTCGACAGCGTGAGTCTCGCAAACCCCAATGACATCGAATTTGGACCTCCGTGGATAATCCCAACCTTTGGCAGACATCACTGTCGCATTCGAGAGGGGGAATGAGCTGGGTGTCCTCCCCGCCTGAGGCTGCTCAGGCTGCTGGGCCACTGAGCGGTGGCCCTCCCCGGCCCTTGCAGAGCCTAGTCGCAGCTCGTCGGTCTCGCTCGCGGCAGCGGCAGGTCCGCCGGCTCCATGCGCGCCTGGAGCTCCGCTGCCCCTGCCCGCGAAATTTCCGCTGCGCCTGCCCTTGCCGATGGGCTCGTCGAGGGGCGCCTTCTGCCCCTCCAGCGCTGCGCGCTGAGCTGCGAACTTGGCTGACGACAGCTTTGCCGCCTCCCGTTCGATCTGCTCCTGCTCGCGCTGCTCGGCCTCCGCCTTGGCGGCGGACGCGGCGGCGGCGGCAGCTCCCGCCTCGTCCGCCTGTGTGCCTCCAGGCGCGGGGCCGCCGCCCGCGGCGCCGTCGCCGCGTCCACCACCTGGGGCCGCCTGGCCCTCGGTCGTCTTCCTCTTCTTCGCGAGGCGGTCGTCGACCTCCTTGCGCACCGCAGCGGCCGTCTCCAGCACCGCCTGGATGTTAGCCTCCTTGGCGCTCAGCGTGTTCTGCAGCTTCTGCAGCTGGGTGCGCACGAGGCGCAGCTCCTGGCGTTCCGTCTCCTCGCGCTCCAGCTCGTCGGGCCCCAGGAACAGCGTCTCGTTCCACGTGACCTTGAACTTCGGCTGGTTGGCGGCCCCCTGGCTGGCGTCGGTAGTGGCGGAGATGGCCGTGATGCCCTCCGCTCGCGCCAGCGCCTCCGTGGCCGCCCTCGTCGCCTTGTCGGCCTGCGCCAGCACGTGCGCGGCCTGAACCTCCTTCGCCATGGCAATGGTCAGACTGTCTTGTAGTCTAACCACCATCGCTGCTGCCTGTGAGTGCTTATGATCTGCGTCGCGCCACGCTCCCGTGGCGCGCCTGTCTGCCTCGGCCTCCGTGTTTTGGGCGATGGTCTCGTGGCTGGGCGCCTGGAGCTTGGCCAGCTCCGCCGGGACCGCTGCCTTGAGCACGGTGGACTCCGTCTTAGCCACCACCTGCTGCAGCAACAGATCGAGGCCGATCTCCTGAATGTCCTTGCCACCCGTCTGTTCGGACTGGGCTCCATTGCCGCCCTTCTGCGACTTGGGAACATAGAACTTGACCTTGCGGTTGCAGTGGAAACAGCAGGAATCATTCTTGAACAACCGATTGTTCCACTCGAACTTGTGGCAAACCTTGCACTGAAAGTGCGCACGGCTGGTGGCAGTCATGATACTATGAGCTCACTGTTTTTGTCAACGCCAGCAAGCATCCTCTGGAAAGAACTATCTGTGCGTGGTCCCCCCAACACCCCGTGGAGGCACAGGCGAGCTGCTCGCGCAAAATGCTCGAACCAAAAGTGGCTTGAGTGGGAACGAGGCGGAAGAGGAGGAGGAGGAGGAGGAGGAGGAGGAGGAGGAGGAGGAGGAGGAGGAGTAGGAGGAGTAGGAGGAGGAATAGGAGGATGAGGAGGAGGAGGATGAGGAAAAAGAGGAAAAGGAGGAACAGGAGGAGGAGAAGGAGGAGGGGGCGGAGGAGGAGGAGGAGGAGGAGGAGGAAGAGCAGGAAAAGGAAGAGGAAGAGGGAGGAGGAGGAGCACGGACAGGACGGCGAGCAGGGGACAAGGGAGGAAAAGGGGGGGTGGAACGAGCGCTTCGGCGGCGATGGCGGTCGCCGTCGTCGACATCGGCCAGCGTTGCATTTGCAGGGGTGCGCTGCCGCGTTGCCCCTCGACGGGAACCCCAAGTCTTCGAGGGGGGCCGAGGGGCCCTATGGGATCATTTCTGCCGTCGTCTTCGCTCCCCCCCGGCCTTGTCCCTGGGGAGCCAGGACGGGAGGCCGGGTGGGGAAGAAACTGCAATAGGAGCTCGACCACAAGACACCTTCCACAAGAAAGCCAAGCCTGAGACCCCAGGGCGTCCATGGTTTTTGCCATGGGAACGTCACGCTTTCCATCGCACAACCATCGAAAGCCAAAACAACCAGGGCACCCTGGAGGCAAGCAGGGTGCTTCTTGGCATGGGCTTCCACTGCAGGGACTGGCAATGGTGATTGCAGTGTTGGGGAGCAAGGCCCCGATGGCGTGTGGGGGCCAACATCGTGCACGAACCTCGTCGGAGCTAGAGCCTGGGACGTCGCCGACTGGGTCGGGCGACGAGAAGAGAAGTCGACCTCCAGGCCCGTCCTGGGGTACGTGGGGCGAAAGGAGCGAGGCGGATCCAGCCGTGGCCACGAGGGCGCCCCAGGACTTCCGAAGAGGCTCGAACGTAAAAGCACGGATCCTCGATTGTCATCCTCGAAGTTGTCGCTGCCCCCTCCCCCAAGAAGCGCTCCTGGATCCTGTCTGGCTTCAACTTCAGGTCCCGCAGCGTTAACGGGAACTTCGAGGCGTCGATGCGGTCCTCGGCCAGCCCCCCGCGCGCAGGCCTCACCCCTGCCTCCCTCCCCGCCTCCTGCCATCCCTACCCAGAACGAGCGCCACACCCGATTGATGTCAGGGGCGATCGTCCATTGATTTGAGCATTCAGCCGAGCGCCAGACGAACCACGGGGCGGGCGAGGATTAAGCACGCCCGCCGCCGCGCATAGAATCGTGATTTGGGGCTCCAGCGCCTCCCTGGCGATACCCTGGGGGAGGGGTAAGGGGTTCTCCCGCGCCATCTCCAGCGCTCCGCCCAGGAGACGCTCCAGGCTCGCGCCGGTCCCTGGGGGCTTGCTGGACACGTGGCGCAACGCCTCGGCGGCCCCTGGGACGTGGCGGAGGCCGCGCCTTGCCCGAAGCTTCACCTCTGCATGTGAAAGCGCCTTGCGGCGGCCCCTGGGGCTTGCCCGGGGCGGCTCCACACAGGAGACTGCGCCCAGTGCGCACCCCCTCTGGCGGCGAGGAAGTGCTATGCCAGCCACGCCCCGAGAGCGTGAAGCGGATCGAGACCGTACACCCTGCGCACCCCCTTTGGTGGCGAGAGATGCCACCCAAGCTGGGGCCTGGTCCGCGCGTGCGCGCACGAGAATCCCACCCCGGACCATCCTGATGAGGGGTGGAGTGCGTGCGGACGGTATCTGGTATATCCCTCTCTCCCCCTCCTCCTCCTCCTCCTCCGTCGTCCTCCATCTCAACCTCCACCTCCTCCTCTGGCGCCTCCGCCTTCTCCTGCTCTTCCTGACCCTCGCCCGCTGACCTCCACCTGCTCAGGCCTCCTCCTCCTCCTCCTCCTTCTCCTCCTCCTCCTTCTCATCCCCCCCCTCGTCCTTGTCCTCCTCCCTCCCTCCTGCCTCCTGCCTTCTCCATCCTTTCTCGCTCCATCCTGCGTGTCCTCCTCCCTCCTCCCTCCGCCTCCTCCTCCGCCCTTCTCCTCCTCCTCCTCCTCCTCCTCCTCCTAGTTCTCCTCGGTCTCCTTGTCCTCCTCCTCAATCCTCCTCATTATCCCTGCTCTTCTTCCTCAACAAGAGAATTGCCCCTCCCTGGTTTTTCCAAGGGTGCGTGTTGACGAGAATTTCGCAGGGATTCCAGCCGCGGCCACGAGGGCGTTCCCAGAGGCCCCTCACAAGGCGAAAACCATCCGAATAGCTTCAATACGAACTGCGCTGTGATGAAGGCTGCCATCCCCCCCCCCAACGGCGGTCGCCGCTGGGGGTGGATGAAAAGTAGATCGTTGCGAGGGGAAGGGTAAGCGCGTGGCGCAAAGGAGGGATCCTCCAGGGAGCGGGGAGAACGAAGAAACTGCGAGGACGACCCTGCGACTACACTGGGAGCTCAAGCTAGAGGAAAAGGAGGACAAGGAAGGAGAGGATGCTGCGGGCTCAGTTGCAGCAGCCGTTGGCCAATCTGGTTCACGCCGCCCCCAGAGCCAACGCCAAGGGGGTCTGTGCCGACAAGGCCGTGCTTCCCCCGACCTCCCTGCCCAACGCCAATGGGAACGCGCTGCAGCCGCCCCCCCTCCTCATCTCGCTCGTAGACAGACTTGAGACGAGAAATCTGATGGAGGCGAAATGGATGAAGCGAGGTAGGCCCTGTGGTCTGGAAGCGGCTGCGCACTTTGGGCTCTGCCTGCGCTAGCGGCGCGTAGATTGCCTCCCAATCGTTCCATGATTCCTATGGCCCACCCACTTTCCCACCCGACAGGTGCCGCGACGCTGTCTGGCTGGCTGGTCGGGCGAAGGTGGCATCACGAAAGGGCATGATGGTCGGGGGGTGGGGGAGGGAGTGGCAAGGCGGCGGTAGCAGAGTGGTGATGCTGGCGAGGATAACCGCCAGTATGCAGACTTGGGACAGGCAACCTGGCGGCGAGCGGACGGGGCGAGGGGGGGTAGACACCCAGACCTGGGAGCAAGCTGCAGTCGCGTGGACGGCGGCGCGTATGGCGCTCCCAGACAGTGCTTCACCGTGGGTGGAGGAGGAGTCGTCGTCCTCCTCCTCCTCCTCCTCCTCCTCCTCCGTCTTCCGCCCGCGTGGTGGGAGGGCCAGCACAGTGAAGTGTGCAGGGCATGTGGGCAGGCAGCAGACGAGGTGTAGGCTGGGCCCGCTCCCATGCCACCGAGAGCGGGTCGAACGCTGCCTCGTTCGGGCCCGTGTTGGGATCCCAAGTCGGAGGTCGCAACTTTCGCCATTGAAGCCACCCACCTGTGAGGAAATATGTCGGATAGGCTACTGTCGCGGAATGTGCTGCAATTCAAGGATCAGACCTGGTATTCTCGCCGCTGCCATCGTTCAGACCCGAAGTAAGATGGACGTGGTCGCGCCGTTGGGAATCACCCGTCCGTCTGGAAATAACTCGGGTGGCTACTGTTCTGCGGGATGCTGCGTTGAAGCGTACCGTATATTATTATCGCCGATGCACGCATCCTTTCGCCGCTGGCACCGCCCATCCATCTGGGACTAGGTCGGAGAGGGAGCTGTCGTAGGAGATTCCGCACTTGGGGAACGCAGGCGTACGAATGGCGCGTGGGGCAGGACTGGTCGAAGCAGACGTCCGTTGGGCAGGCCTCCTTGTGAGCCAAGTCCCGTCGCGGTCTAGTGAGGTGGAGCGCTCGCGGCTAGTGAGGTGGAGCGCTCGCCTCATTGCCGTCGGAGGCGGAGGAGGAGGAGGAGGAGGAGGAGGAGGAGGAGGAGGAGGAGGAGGAGGAGGAGGAGGAGGAGGAAGCTGCAGTGGCTTCTCGAAGGCCGGCCCGTGCCACGGGCCTGCCGCGCCGCACTCGTGGCGTGGAGCCGGGCGTGGCCGACGCCACCACAGCGATGGGGACGGGGAGGAGGAGGAGGAGGAGGAGGAGGAGGAGGAGGAGGAGGAGGAGGAGGAGGAGGAGGAGGAGGAGGAGGAGGAGGAGCGGATCGCCCCAAAGTGGCCGTAGCTTCGCCCCGCGCCGGTTGATGGTGGGTCTCGTGGGTCTGCCTCTTGAGGCTTCGGTCGTTGGCGCCAGCGCTTCGGGCTGGTGGTCGGTGCTCGCCCGCGCGCCGCGGTAGCCGATCTCGTGACCACCGCCGTGGTAGGGGTCGAAAGCGGAGCGGTGCTGGTGTCCTGCTTCGTCGTCCTCTCCAGTTTGTAGCCGTCTTTGTCGCATGAGAACTTTACTTCTCGTTGGTATCGTCGTCATTGATGCTGATGCTGGAAGAGTCGCGCTTGGTGGTCCGCGGCGAAATGGATTCTCGTAGGTTCCTCCCGTCCATGATGCGGCTGATGGTCTCCCTGGAAGCCGAGGGTGCGTTTGGCGGCTCGGTAGACTTGTGGAGCGGCGTCACCTTCGGTGCACTTCTTGTACGTTCTGGGTTGTTGGAGTCGTATGTGGGTGCTGGTGGTGGTGGTGGTGCTCCTTGTGTAGTCTTGCCGCTCACGTTCGCGTGCTGCGCCGTCGGTGGCTGGGCTTTGCCGCCGCCCTCTGCTATGCCGTTGCTGATCGGTCGCCCTTGATGCGATTTCCGTCGTCGCCTTCCTTGTCGCGGTCTGGCTGCTGGTCGGGGTCGTGTGACCCACCCTCCTCGGTTGTACAGATCAACAGTGTCTGGAGCTGCGCCACTATGTTCATCACATTTTCGCACCGTAGGTCGATGATTGCTCATGGGGGTGGGTCATTGCTTCGCTGCTCTGCGGCTCCTTATGGAGGTCGATCTGGGTGGGCCCCGTAGCAGTGTACAAATCGAGGGATTCTGACGTCGCTCGGTGATCTATTAGGTGGTTTCTCCTCCTCCTCCTCCTCCTCGTCCTCCGTCCTCCCCTTACGTACTCCTCCTCTTTCTCCGCAATTCGGCTGCTGCTGCTGTTGCCCCTTCTCGTCCTCCTCGTCCTCCTCCTCCTCCTCCTCCTCCTCTTCCTTCTTCTTCTTCTCCTCCTCCTCCTCCTCTTTCCCCCACGCGCCTCCGCGGAAGGACGATGAGGATGCTGATGATGGTGGTGCGGAGGAGTGAAGAGGAGAAGGAGAAGGATGAGGATGAGGAGGAGGAGGATGAGGAGGAAGAGGAGGAGTGAGGAGGAGTGAGTGAGGAGTGAGGAGTGAGAAGAAGCAAGAGGAGGAGGAGGAGGAGGAGGAGGAGGAGGAGGAGGAGGAGGTGGAGGAGGAGGAGGAGGAAGACGTGCGGTAATCGGAATTAAAAGGGTGAGACCGACATGAAACGGAGAACCCCCCACCGGGAAATCGGCTTCGGTTTCATGTTCGTGTCGTGCGTGCGGGCGAGGCGAAACTGTGTGTGCGGGCGAGAAAAATGAACCCTCCTCTGGCCAAAGCGCCGCTGGGCCAAAAGACCGCCCCCCCCCACACCCCTGGGTTGTCCAACGGTGGCAGGGTGTGTCCCGCTGTTGTCCGGTCGGTGTCCCGTAGTGAGATAGATCGTGATATTGAAAGTGCAATCGATAGCGAAGTCAAAAGTGAGGTCGATAGTGAGATCGATAGTGAGATCGATTGTGAGATCGGCATTGGGATCGATTGTGAGATCGATCGTGAGATCGATAGTGGGATCGATCGAGTGAGGTCGATAGTGAGATCAATAGTGAAACCGATCGTGAGATCAATGTTGAGATAGTTCGTGGGATTGATAGTGAGACCGATTTAGTGAGACGTTGGTTCCTCGCCACCGAACCCTCTTATCACCCGACGGGTGGTCGTATAAGTATAGCTTCGGAGCGCCTTAACCGTGAGGAGGAGGAGGAGGAGGAGGAGGAGGAGGAGGAGGAGGAGGAGGAGGAGGAGGAGGAGGATGAGGAGGACGAGGAGGCGTAGGAGGAGGAGGACCAGTGTAAACCCAAGAGGCATCAACCATGTTGCAATAAACCCTCCCTCCAAGCTCCCTCTTCATAGACCCCTACAACGGTTCATTTTCATTGAAGGAACTGCCTCGTTGAAAAACAACCGCTTGATGAACCTGCAGCATGCTAAAACATTGTTCTCGGGATTCCAACGCCACGGTTCAACCTAACTGTTGCGTGTTGCCGATCCAGAATCGTGCCAGAACTCCATGTCTGGGACTTGAACACAACGAATCAACGTAACTGTTGCACCCACGTAATCCTGAATCCTGTCAGAACACCATATCTGGTACGTTGATGATGGGAATCCGTGAAGCTCTTGCGAATTCTTAAATGAATGTGCTCGGCGCTAAAGCGAGAACCACATTTTGAAAAAGAACCGCCCTCAGTCCGTGAAACTCTTGCAAATGTTTGAAACGAATGGGCGCCGTGCCAAAGCGAGAACCACATTTTGAAAAGGAACCGCCGTCAATCCGTAAAACTCGTGTAATTTCTTAAAACGAATGTGCGCCGCGCTAAAGCAATAACCACATTTTAAACACCACCCGCCCTCAACCTGTGAAATTTTCGCAAGTTTTTAAATCGAGTGTGCGCCGCGCTAAGGCGAGAACCACATTTTGTAAACCACCCGCCCCCAATCCTTGAGACTCTTGCAAATGTTTAAATCGAATGTGCGCCGCGCTGAGGCGAGAGCTACATTTTGAAAACCACCCGCCCTCCATCTGTAAAACTGTTCCCACTTGTCAGGCTTCGGAGCCACAAATGGTGAGAAAATCTCAGGCGAAACGCCTGGCCCGCCCTTAAAAACTCGCCTCGGGGTGCGACAGGGAGAAATTATTTAGCAGGAAAAGGGATGGAGGAGGAGGAGGAGGAGGAGGAGGAGGAGGAGCAGGAGGAGGAGGAGGAGGAGGAGGAGGAGGAGGAGGAGGAGGAGGAGGAAGGAAAAGGAGAAGCAGGAGGAAGAGGAGGGGGGAGGAGGAGGAGGAGGAGGAGGAGGAGGAGGAGGAGGAGGGGAGGAGGAGGAGGAGGGGAAGGCCGGGCGACGCGGACGAGGAGGGGGGCCGCTCCAGGTCGCTGATCCACTCTCCCAGCGCGCCCTGCACCAGCGAGCGAAGCGCCGCCTCCATGCCGCCGCCCCGCCCCCTCGCGGCTACCGGGGGGGGGGGGGCGAGGGCGCGCGCGCGCCGCAAGGGGCGCGCCGCGGGCGCCCTCCTCGCCGGTGAGCCGAAGCGGCTCGGGGCGCCGAGGGCTCGAGGCGTCGGCGGCTCGACGGCGGAGGCGCCGAGGGCCGCGGCTCGGCGGCGGAGGATCCAGGAGTGCAAAGGGGGGGGGGGACGGGGGTCGAGGATCGACGGCTCGACGGTGGAGGATCGAGGATTGCAAGGGGGGGGGAACGGGGGTCGAGGATCGACGGCTCGGCGGTGGAGGATCCAGGATTGAAAGGGGGGGGGGACGGGGGTCGAGGATCGACGGCTCGACGGTGGAGGATCGAGGATTGAAAGGGGGGGGGGGACGGGGGTCGAGAATCTACGGCTCGGCGTCGAGGATCGAGGTCGGGGGTTGCTACATTTACCCCTGGCCCAGGGTGCCCCCAGCTCTTCGCTCAATCTTGGGGCCCCTGGGGCCCTCTGGGCCTCGTGAGGCGTGCTCTGGAGGCAGTGGGGGCCTCCTCGAAACTCTTGGGGTCACCTTGGTCCAGGGACACTTCTGGCAACACCCGAGGAGGGTCGACCGTGGAGGATCGAGACTGCGAGGGCGCCCCTGCCAGTGCCCCGCCGACGGGGAGAACTTGTCCACCTGGGCGCCCACGCGCCGGAGAACACTGCCGACGCGGGCCGAGACGGTCCTCGTCCTCCGCTCTCTCCCGCTGGACCTGGCAGAGCCCCGGCTCGCCATGGCCTGGCCTCCGGGGCCCCGGGTGCCAGCCACGCTCTCGTCGGCTGCACGTCAGAGAGGCCCTGGGCCGAGACGGTCGCCGTCCTCCGTTCTCTGCCGCTGGATCTGGCAGAATGGCAGAGCCCTGGCTCGCAGTGCCCTGGCCTCCGGGGCCCCTGGGTGCTGGCCACGCTCTCGTCGGCTACGTACACGTGAGAGTGACCCTAAGGCTTAGGTCGGGCGTGTCCCCCTGCAGGGGGATTCTGAACGAAAAATGAAACATACACCACACATGTGGGATGATAGTCAAACATAGTCAAAACATCGTCCCAGAAAATTGTTGGACTATTTTTCACTATTCCTCCTGTAGAGGGACATGCCCGACTTAACCCTAGGCAAGAGTGACCTTTGGCTTGGCGACTCTCGGGGGCCGCGGGGAGGCCGAGCTGGAGCGCGCAGGCCGCTGCTCCCGCGCATCTCCGTCGGCCACCTGGGGGGACCCCCGTGTGCCCGCACCGCCACAGGTCACTCCGGCGAAGGAGGCCAGTGTTACGTACAGCCGGGCCTGCAGAGGGCTCCCAGGGTCCTCGTGGGGGCCTCGAGGTCCGGCCCTCCCTCGGCGACGACGCCAGGCCCTCCCTCGACGACGACGACGGCGACGCTGGCGACGACGACGACGACGACGGCGACGACGAGGGGGACGACTACGACGTTGACGACGACGACGGCGCCGACGAACGATGACCACGACGACGACGACGCGGCCGGGCACCTCGCCGCCAGAGACCTCCGCAGGCCTCTGCGGAGCGTCGCCCTCGTCGTCGTCGGCGCCTCCCGGCGTCCCAGAGGGGCGGGATCAAAGGGACTGTCCTCGCCTCGGCGGCGCCCCCCCCGACGCCCAAGAGGGGAGCGACAGGACAGGAGGAGCGTCGTCGTGCATTGTCGTCGTGCGCGCGCTGCGCTGATTCGCAATGCTCTGCGCTGCACGGCCTTGCGCTGCACGGCGTGGCGGATGCCAGTCCATGCACTCTGCGTTCCGTGCCTCTGCGTGGTGGCCGACTTTCGAGGCGTTGCAATGCTTTGCGATGATGTGTTGCCTTGCCTTGCGTGGCACGGCGTTTTCACGTGTGTTGCGTTTCATGCGCGTTTTGAGCTGCATCGCGCTGCATCGTGCTGCATTGCGTTGCATTTGCGCGGCTTTGCATTCGCATTGCTTTGTGTCGCATTGTATGGCAATGCATCGTGGTGCACATCGTTGCGTCTTTTTGCGTGACATCACATGCCTCTGCACTGCTTTGAATTTAACCTGTCTTGCATCCCTGGCCCAATGGCAGAGACTTTGGATAAGTGCTTTGCTTTGCCCTGGATTGGTCAGATGTGCCGTGCAATGCTCAGCACCACTTTGCACTGGGCACGCGTATTTGACACGAGGCACCTCAAAACCACCTTCAGCTTGCCGTCTTTTTGCTAAACGTATCTTCTCTGCAGTCTGCCTCAGCATCCTCCTCCCGATCAAAGAAGATCCTTGGGGCCGCGCTGGGCTCCGCACGACGCGCTGCGATCTGACGTCGGATGCCGCAGGGCGGGTGCGCAAGGCGAAGAGGCAGTGGAGCGGGAGGAGGGGTGGAGCGCGAGGGGGGAGGGCGGAGGAGGGCGGAGGAGGAGGAGGAGGAGGAGGAGGAGGAGGAGGAGGAGGAGGAGGAGGAGGAGGAGGGCGGAGGGAGGGCGGAGGAGGGAGGAGGAGGAGGAGGAGGAAGAGGAGGAGAAGGAAGAGGAGGGCGGAGGAGGAGGAGGAGGGAAGGAGGAGGAGGCGGAGGAGGAGGCGGAGGAGGAGGAGGAGGAAGAGGAGGAGGAGGAGGAGGAGGAGGCGGCGGAGGCGGAAGAGGAGGAGGCGGAGGAGGGCGGAGGAGGAGGAGGAGGGAGGAGGAGGAGGAGGAGGAGGAGGAGGGAGAGGCGGAGGAGGGCGGAGGAGCGAGGAGGAGGAGGGCGGGAGGAGGAGGAGGAGGAGGAGGAGGAGGAGGAGGAGGAGGAGGAGGGAGGAGGAGGCGGAGGAGGAGGAAGGAGGAGGAAGGAGGAGGAGGAGAGGAGAAGGAGGAGGAGGAGGAGGAGGAGGAGAGGAGGAGGAGGAGGCGGAGGAGGCGGACGGAGGAGGAGGAGGGAGGAGGAGGAGGAGGCGGAGGAGGAGGAGGAGGAGGAGGAGGAGGGGAGGCGAGGAGGAGGAGGAGGAGCGGAGGAGGAGGAGGAGGGACGCGAGCGAAAACGCAGGGGGGGGGAGGGGGGGAAGGATCGAGGGGGGGGGGGTGGTCCGACGCAGAGCCGCTGACGAGAGCAGGTCGCGCGGCCCTTCGCGCCACCGGCTGCGCGGGGCGGGTGCTCCGCCCCGCGCCGCTGGGGCCGCGCGCGGGGCCGCGCGCCCGGGTCCTCGGGCGCGCGGCCCAGGCCGCCAGAACTACAGGGGCCCCAGGACACACAAAGAAATACACACAAATGAAAGGACTCCCCGTACTTTCCCATATTTCCTGGGTTTTTGTCTTCCCCCCCACTTCCCATATTTTCCAATATTTTTCAATATTCTCTGGGGAATCGACGATTACTGGTGTCTGTTTGTGTGTGTGTGTGTGTGTGTGTGTGTGTTTTTTCCCCTCCTGACAGAACCACGGCCAGCACGACCTGCTCGCCGAGTCGATGGTGCCCCCGTCCACTCCCCTCAGGTCGGGCATGTTCCCCTACATGCGGATTCTGGACGAAAAAATTATCCCGGCAAAGCAACCTAACAACGATGTTTAGAAGCATATATGGAAGCATTGCCCTTGAGATTCATGTAGGAGTCCTGTTGTAAAATTCTGGTGTAATCGCATTCAAAATCATGCCCAGGAATGGAGTTCTGGAACCTCGAAGACCACGAAGTGGCTTACAGTTGGCTCCGGACATTCAGAAACATGCCCAGGAATGGAATTCTGGGAACTCGAAGACCACGAAGTGGCCTACAGTTGGCTCCGAGCATTCCAAATCATGCCCAAGGATGGAGTTCTGGGACTTCGAAGACCACGAAGTGGCTTACAGTTGGCTCCGGACATTCAGAAACATGCCCAGGAATGGAGTTCTGGGAATTCGAAGACCACGAAGTGGCCTACAGTTGGCTCCGGGCATTCAAAATCACGCCCAGGAATGGAGTTCTGGGACCTCGAAGACCTCGAAGTGTGTAACTGTTTGCTTAAAACGACTTCCGCGGATTCTCCCCGGCACCCGTCCGGCATCTGCCCAGACCCCCCTGAGGAGTCAAGATGCTTTCTTTTGAAACCATTCGAAACCTATCAGTCTTTGCTGTTAGGTAATTATCCCGGCAAAGCAACCTAACAGCGATGTGTAGGAGTATATCTGGACTAGAACCACGCGCGCGCTTCGCGCGCGCGCTTAGGTTCTGTCGAGTCACAGACCCAGGAATCGTTGCGAGAAGAAATTGGTGACGCAAAGCGTCTTGGGGGCGTCCTTGGACGTCTGGGGTCTCCTGGGGCCTCTTGAGGGGCCTCCTGGGGGCCTCCTGGCGGCCTCTTGGGGCGGAAGGCTCGAGCTTGCGGTTCGTGGTCCCCCTCTGGGCCCCCTCTTGGGCCCGTCTTGGGGCCCTCTTGGGCCATCTTGGGCGCCTCTTGGGCCGTCTTGGGGCCCTCTTGGGCTGTCCTGGGGGCTTCTTGGGCCGTCTTGGGGCGGTCTTGGGCGCCTCGTGGGCCGTCCTGTAACGTCGGAAAGCCCAAAAAGCAACTTTGTTGAAAAATGTACGTTTTACGAAGGGAATGGGCCAATTTTGCGTCTAGGGGCCCTCTTGGGACGCATGTTGGAGGCTTCTTGGGGCCTCTTGGGGGCGTCCTTGGACGTCTGGGGTCTCCTGGGGCCTCTTGAGGGGCCTCCTGGGGGCCTCCTGGCGGCCTCTTGGGGCGGAAGGCTCGAGCTTGCGGTTCGTGGTCCCCCTCTGGGCCCCCTCTTGGGCCCGTCTTGGGGCCCTCTTGGGCCATCTTGGGCGCCTCTTGGGCCGTCTTGGGGCCCTCTTGGGCTGTCCTGGGGCCCTCTTGGAAGCTTCTTGGGCCGTCTTGGGGCGGTCTTGGGCGCCTCTTGGGCCGTCCTGTAACGTCGGAAAGCCCCAAAGGCGACTTTGTTGAAAATGTACGTTTTACGAAGGGAATGGGCCAATTTTGCGTCTAGGGGCCCTCTTGGGACACATGTTGGAGGCTTCTTGGGGCCTCTTGGGGGCGTCCTTGGACGTCTGGGGTCTCCTGGGGCCTCTTGAGGGGCCTCCTGGGGGCCTCCTGGCGGCCTCTTGGGGCGGAAGGCTCGAGCTTGCGGTTCGTGGTCCCCCTCTGGGCCCCCTCTTGGGCCCGTCTTGGGGCCCTCTTGGGCCATCTTTCTTGGCCGTCTTGGGGCCCTCTTGGGCGCGCCTCTTGGCCGTCTTGGGGCCCTCTTGGGCTGTCCTGGGGCCCTCTTGGAAGCTTCTTGGGCCGTCTTGGGGCGGTCTTGGGCGCCTCTTGGGCCGTCCTGTAACGTCGGAAAGCCCAAAAGGCGACTTTGTTAAAAATGTACGTTTTACGAAGGGAATGGGCCAATTCTTGCGTCTAGGGGCCCTCTTGGGACGCAGGTTGGAGGCTTCTTGGGGCCTCTTGGGGGCGTCCTTGGACGTCTGGGGTCTCCTGGGGCCTCTTGAGGGGCCTCCTGGGGGCCTCCTGGCGGCCTCTTGGGCGGAAGGCTCGAGCTTGCGGTTCGTGGTCCCCCTCTGGGCCCCCTCTTGGGCCCGTCTTGGGGCCCTCTTGGGCCATCTTGGGCGCCTCTTGGGCCGTCTTGGGGCCCTCTTGGGCTGTCCTGGGGCCCTCTTGGAAGCTTCTTGGGCCGTCTTGGGGCGGTCTTGGGCGCCTCTTGGGCCGTCCTGTAACGTCGGAAAGCCCAAAAGACAACTTTGTTGAAAATGTACGTTTTACGAAGGGAATGGGCCAATTTTTGCGTCTAGGGGCCCTCTTGGGACGCATGTTGGAGGCTTCTTGGGGCCTCTTGGGGGCCTCCTTGGACGTCTGGAGGTCATCTTCAGCATCTCGGAGCCCTCTTGGAGGCCTCTTGGAAGTTTCTTGGGCCGTCTTGGGCGCTTCTTGGGCCGTCTTGTCTGACTGGGGAGGCCTCCGGCAAGCCCCGACGAGCCTCCGGGCCCCCCGGGGTGCACATTTGTGGTCGAGGTCCCGGCCCCGGGCCCCCGGACCCGGTGCGCCGTTATATGTATATGTGGCGCGATCCTCCGACCCCATCGGGTCGGACCAGGTTTGTGAGGCCTGCTCGAACAGAACACGCGGCAACCAGACTGTGTATCCATCGAGACCCAGCTCCGAAGACCGACACACCGCGCGCGCAAACAAGCAACGACGAATATACGTCGGAATGGACAGCCCTGCCGAGCTGGATGAGAAGATGGGCGAAACGGCGAACGATGGGATCGTGGGGAAACCAACAGGTGCCGATACCGCTTACTCCCCGGACCTCTCCCAGGGTGCGCTCTGACCAGAATCTCGAGGCGAACCCAGCCTTGGCGACGAGGGCCTCCCAGGAGGCCCAGGGAGGGGGACAACGAGGGAAGGGCAGCGGTGTGCCCCCCCCCGCCCCCCCACACAAATTTGGAAAACTTGGGCCGAGGACGGCCCAGACGCCTGGCGACGCGAGCCGCTCGCAGCGAGAGACCTCTGGCCTCCGGCCTTCGGTCGGGCATGTCCCCCCACAGGCGGATTGTCGACGAAGCGCAAAACATACTTGAATAGTAAAGAAGATCCACAAATACCAGAAAAATCGCCCCCCAGATTATTTCTCGATAATGTTTGCATGCTCCTCCTGTAGAGGGACACGCCCGACTTACCTCTGGCCCTCCCCTGGGGCCCGCTGCTCGCCCCGAGCGGTGGTCTGCGTGGCTGCCGGGGGCAGAGGAGCGCGCCCCTCGGGCACCCGAGCGGGTGCTGCCAGGGAGTGCCCCTGGGCCCTGGCCGCCTGGCCCAGGGGCCCAAGGTTTGGCGGCGAGCGAGGGGGGGGGGGAAGCGCGAAGGAGAATCGGCGGTGGACGAGCCCCCCTGTAGTTCACCACCCTTTAGTGAAAAAAAGGCCAAGGACCAAAAAACCGACGGACCTGGACCCGCAAAAATAACGGCCGCGACGCCCTCTCGCGAACCGAAAACGGGCAATTCACTAATCGACGTGTCAGGGTAACTAGGAGGTCTGTCAACCTCCGATAGAAGGCCTTCTCAGAAGGCGCCGGGACATCTCAGAAGCCCTCCCGCCTTCCGACAAATTTTGTCTGACTTCGGGGGAGGCTTAGGGAACTTCTCGGAAGGCTGGGGGACTTCCAAACCTTCTGAGAAGGCCTTCTCGGACCTCTCCCGGAGTGCGTTCTGGCCAGGATTTCGAGGCGAATCCAACGGTGGCGACGAGGGCCTCCGAGGAGGCCCGAAAAGGGGAAAACGAGGGGAGGGTAGAGGTATGGGTACCTTTTCCTCCGCTGATCGACGGCCAAGAAAACAGCGGGCAAGGCCGAGGGGGAGTTCCTGGGCGGCAGCGAGCTGCCCGCAGTCATGCAGTCCAGCGCCGGCGGCGGGGACACGGAGCCCAGCCGCGCCAGGCCGGGCACGGAGGCGGCTGGGAGGTGCGGCTGTTTCGCTGCGAACAGGCCCCCCCCGGGCCCACCCCCCGCGCTCACCACCACCTAAGCCTGCCTGCCTCCCTCCCCGCCTCCACCTCCACAAGTGCACAATCTGAATACTACTCTCCTCTCTCCTCCGAAGACCCCGAGTGCGTAATTAACCTGCCCTCCTCCGCGCATGTCTTGAAAAACATAGGATGCCCCAAAAAGAATATATTGTATTTGTAGTCTCGCTCCAAACGTCTTCGGAATTTCCAGAATGGCGCTCCCGCTACTCCCGCTACATCGTTGGCTCCAACTTCTGGCTCTCGGCCCTTCCAAACAATATTCCCGCTGCAGCGCTTTCATTGCTGCGGATTTTCCAAGTCGTGTTCCTTCTACAGCATTGGCTCTCAATTTACGCTTCCACTCTTTCTTAACCGTCCCTTTACATGTTTCGTCTTGCGTCAAGTCTGGTTTCCCTCAGAAGATGTTGTCTCAATGAGTCGTGTTCTCGACCAGCACTGGCTCTCATTTTACGCTTCCGGCGCTTCTACACCGTCCCTTCAAATTTCTCGTCCTGCGTCATGTGGGCGATTTCGGAAACCCTGAACCCAAAAACGTGCTCATCTCTTGGGGGGGGCATGTCTTACTTCCGCCACATTCCGCCGCCCTTCCGCCGGCTTCCGCCGGCGGAGGCGGCCTCGTGCTACTTCCGCCGACCCTTCGCCGCCCTTCCGCCGTCTTCCGCCGAGGAAGATGGCAACTCCTTCGATCCTCGGAGGCAAAGACCTTGTTGGAACGCCCCATGCCTGGTTTCCATCAACACCTGTCGTCGAACGGAATCGTGTTCTCGACCCGACGGCGCTCCGCCGTGCTCTTCTACGCCGCCCTGCGCCGTGCTCTTCTAAGCCGTGCACTACCGCGCACCTCCCACCCTCTCGGGATCACTGACATCTGACTGTGCGAACAGACAGGAGACGTTAGGACCCAATGGTAAGGGGGTCGGGAGGGAGGGGTAGAACGTCAGATAAGACGCTTGCGCACCTATCTTGCCCACCTCGCCTCACCCTCCCATAACCCCCTTCGCGCCTTGTCCCCGAGGAAACAGCTAACCCGGGTGCACTCTTGCCAGGCCAGGGGGGCCGAAGACGCCCCGCCGGCGCTGAAAAAGCCGGTGAAGAGCGCCGTGACAGAACGGAATCAGACCCTCGGAGATGTCGTGCTGGTGCTCTCCACTCGAACTCCCCCGGGGGGAACGACAAGATGCCGATGCTGCACCCCCCAACCGAGCTCTCGCGGATCAGGCCATGGCGACGAGGGACGGGCTGCGGTGGCGGCACTTCTCCTCCCGGATCCTCGGAAGCCGGTTATCCTCCTCCTCCTCCTCCTCCTCCCCCTACCCCTCCCCCTCCCCCTCCTCCTCCTCCTCCTCCTCCTCCTCCTCCTCCTCCTCCTCCTCCTCCTCCTCCTCCTCCACGTTCCTGGGCACCCGGGACCCTGCGGCCGCTCGGGGCGATCCCCGGGCACCCCCGCAGTGTGCTCAGCGAGGCGGGTGCAGGCGCCGGAGGAGGCGTCCCCGAGGCTGGACGGGCCCGCGGACCATCGACGAGGGCGCCCGAGAACCTGGAGCCTCGACGCCGTTGGTCGGCATGCGAGGTCCTGATACTGTCAGACCGCGGTCCCCCCAAGTCCCGACCTTTTCCCTGACACAGTCGGGGTTCTGACCGACGGAACCCTGAATGAGGAACGAGGCCCCTTTCTTCCCTAAGTTGAGATTCGACTTCCCCTCAACAGTCTAGGGGAAACCTGAGGCAAACTGCAAAATAATTAAGGAGCACTGAGCCCCTCCTAAACGGAAAGGGTTCCGTCGTCAGCGCCCTGACTGTAAGAAATAAAAGTATCACCAACACTTTGGGAGGGGACCTGAAATAGGAGGGCCGCAAACATTAAGGATGGGTGTTTTCCATGCAGATGTATGAAAACCAAACCGCCCAAAGGTACTGTCCCTGATGCGAAGGCGGAGGCCTAAGTGAGGCCACGTCTTGATTGTGTTATCGAGGTTAGGGGTTCTTTTGTTCGCGATGATTCCCCAATGCCAGTGTTTGGTCCGGTCCTGAGCGTGGCTCACCCGCCCCCCGGGCCTCCGTGCCTGCGCCCTCCATCATGCCTTGCGCTATCTCGCCTCCTGTGCCCAAGTCGTTTCCACTGCAACCCAGTGCAAGCGTGATCGCGACGGGTCCTGTGGGAAGCCGCCGACTTACAAATGTCATCCCGAGTCGTGTTTGTTGACGGTCTCGCGGCCCGGTGAGGGCCCCCAGGAGCAGGAAAAAAACCCAAACACCCCGTCGCGTTTTTGCTGCAGAACGGGAGCAACACTGGAACGTTTCCCCTGGCCTCCTTCGTTGGCAACGCACAGGAGTCTCAAATACCATCTTGTTGGCCCTTGCGAATCGACGCTCAACGCTAAATCGACGCCAAGCGACGCCACATTGGTGCTATCACATCGACTGCCAGACGCTAATCGACGCTCCTGCACTCTAAATTGGAGGCGCGCATAAGCGGGTGGAGGGAGGAGGAACGGCTTCTTAGAAGGAGGCTGCTTCGTAGAAGACACCAGCTCCACATCTAGAGATGCTCGCGCCTTCCAAGAAACAGGGGTGCTTCTGACAAGCCCTCCCCCCTCCCCCTCCCTCTTCGCGTGGCCGATTTACAAGGGTACACAAGGCGTAAATGATTTGCTACAAATGGATGCCTCCTAGATGGGGTCGGAGGCTCGCACCGCATCGCCGATATATATATATATATATATATATATATATACATTTATATATATATATATATATAAAGAGAGATCGGCAATGCATCGGCGATGCATTGGCGATGCACTGGCGACATCAGCGCAATCGGCGCTGAGAAAATCGGGATCCACATCGAGCCGCATCCCCGATGCATCGGCGATGCGGCGCGATCCCCCAACCCCAGCTACTCCGACCCCATCTGGGAGGCCCAAACTTACGAGGGTATACAAGGATTCCATGCTTTGCTACCGATAGAGGCCTCCTAGATGGGGTCGGAGTAGATGGGTTCGGAGGATCGCGACGCGTCGCCGATGCATCGGCGATTATCGGCGATGCATCGGCAACGCCAGCGATGAGAAATTCGGGGCCCCCATCCAAGCGCATCGCCAATGCATCGGCGATGCATCGGCGATGCGGCGCGATCCTCCAACCCCATCTGGGAGGCCTAGAGACTCACGAGGGCGGGGGGAAGTGAGAATGGGCGGGCCTTCTCAGAAGGCTCTGAAGTCCCCCCGCCTTCTGAGAAATTTTCGTTGCCTTCACCGCAGACACAGACAAGGTGTCAGAAGGGGCGAGGGCTTCTGAGAAGTCCAGCCGCCTTTTCAGAAGGCCTTCTCCTTCTCACTTCCCCCCCTCGCTCGCCGCCGAACCAAAGCCTCCCTGCTCCACCCAACGCGAACGTCCTGGGCCCAGCTCCAAAGCTCGAGTAGGGGATCGGCTATAGAATTGATGTACCCCAAACTTTAATTGTGCGTCAAATCCATCAAATCCATGACCACAATGCGTAGAATGCTAGTAGATCTACGAACATTATGCGCATGATTCACGTAGAACATCAATCTGGGGCTAAATAAAGTCTGTAGTCGACCCCATACTCGACAAGCCTTCCCACCCCAACCCCGACGCAGAAGTCCTGGGCCCAGGCGCGCAGGCTGCCGCGGCGCCGTCGGTGACCCCGGATTCGCGCTGCTCGCGGCTGGAGAAGGTGAGCCCGAGCGGGCCGTGCCCGGCAGCGGCGTAGCGGGGCCAGGCCGAACAGGGCTCCTGCATAGATAGAGGCCTCCTAGCCGGGTTCCGAGTAGATGAGGCTGGTGGATCGCGCTTCATCGCCGATGCAGCGGCGATGCATCGTCGATGCGGCGCGATCCTCCGATCCCATCAACTCGGAACCCGGCTAGGAGGCCTAGCATAAAGGAGAGAGCAGAAGGCACATGTACCTCAGCAGGCAACTGCGGGGAGGTCTTCGTCGGAAGGATGAAGGAGAATTCGGCCCCACTGGGGGGCTACAACGCCGGATTCGGCTGCGGATTGAAAGGGATTGAACCTGATGACGCGGATTTGCGGTAGGTTCGCGCGGCGTCGGCGCGCGCGAAATTTTGTCACCGCGTCGATCGTTCAACCTTTAATCGATCGAGGCCCCGAACGTTCCAGGTGGAAATCAGTCGGGCCCAGAAGCGTCACCGTGTCCATCGGTGCTACCGCGGCGCAAAATTCAACCTTGAGCGCCTTCGCCGGCGTCGCCGACGCGCCAACGCCGCATGAACCTACCGCATGCGGCATTAAGCCGCCTTAAACGGGATTTCGGACCAGAGATCCGGGATCGGTTTTTCAATACGGCGGTGTTTCCTCGATCTCGGCTCCCGGGGCCCGTGCTCGGGCCCAGGGACCATCAAACATGGATCGGGGCGGATGACCAACCTGGGGGGAAGGGGTCGGGACCGCTGGGGCCGCGGATTGAACAAGTCATCTCGGCAGATGTCTGGGGCACGCACATGCACCGATCCTGGGCTGGTACATCGTGAGCCCAGGACTGGTGCATACGCCATCCTGGCTCGCCCAGGGAGGCATGTTCACCGATCCTGGGCCCAGGATCGGCCTGGCCAGACTCGGTGCACGTGAAGATGCTTCTTCGCCTGACTGCAGGGAACAGAAACACAGCCCGTCGCAGCCAGCTGAGCGCTGGGCTCCGAATGAGCTGCTCGAATGCCACTGGAGCCGCCCGAACACGGACCTGACCAATCAACCGTGGAACTGACGGCTCAAGGCTACAATGAATCAATCTAGTCCCGATCTTGGGCTGGTTTCCATTGCCCACGCAGTGTCTGGGAGGCCATACCTGGGAGGTCTTCGCAAGAACGATGCAGGGCTGCCAAGCTCGATTGAGGGGCCATCAAATGACGCCCCAAATCAAGCCGGATTCGGATGAACATCGGTATGAAAAACGCGACTTTGCCGGACAAGGCCGGCTTTCGACCACGGATCTGACAGCCCAGCACTGATGCTCAACTGAACCTCTCAGGAGTTACATCCGAAGATGATGAGCAATGCAAGTACCCCGAATCCTTTCGGAGGGGACCAAAGCTAGGAGGACCAAAAACATTAGGAATATAGGGGGTCTGTTCTGCAGGTGCATCGGACAACACCGCCCAGGTCTGTTGCAAGAACGGGCACCTACGCTAGGCTACATCTTCATCGTGTTATTGGGGTCAGGGTTCTTTTGGCCTCGATGACAAGAGAGGGGTCTGGCCCTTGAGAGACGGGCTCCTGGGAGCATCTCGCCGTCCTGTGAGCCCCTGGGCCCTCACCGCGGGCGCACGGGGGCGTTCAAGAAAAACGGCACGCGAGGGAGAGCCACTGCCAGGGAAGGCCCCCTTCGGGTCTGGGATGCGTTTCCTTCAGGTCCCCTCCGCCTTCAAGTCGAGCAGGGTATCTACTACAGAATTGATTGAGCCCAGAGAACAGATTTTCGAATCGAGTAATACGCAGACTGCGTAGATAGACAAACTTGTTTCGCATTAGTCAGAGATTCGACAAGCAGATCAGTCTCGGGCTAAATCAATTATGTAACCGATCCCCTGGTCGATCAAGGAGACTTGATCGCAGATCTTCCGCACGCTGCTGCCATCTCTGGGTCGAGATGACTGAAGTACCCCACCAGAGGAACCAGTCTCGGCGCTGACCTTTGCGCACCCTGTGATTACCATCAGTTCGGGCCAGTCTCCCTACAGGGGGAGTTTGGGCGGAAAAACAAACATAGTCAAACATAGTGCAACGCATATATAACAACAGGCGGATAACAAAAAAACAGCACCAAAAAAAACGTCCCCAGACTATTGTTTGCCAATTTTTGGATATTCCTCCTGTGAAACGCCCGACTTGATCGCAGATCTTCCGCACGCTGCTGCCATCTCTGGCTCGAGATGACTGAAGTACCCCACCAGCGGAACCAGTCTCGGCGCTGACCTTTGCGCACCCTGTGATTACCATCAGTTCGGGCCAATCTCCCCTACAGGGGGATTTTGGGCGGAAAATCAAACATAGCCAAACATAGTGCAACGAGTATATAACAACAGGCGGACAAAACCAAATCAGCACCAACAAAAACGTCCCCAGACTATTGTTTGCCTATTTTTGAATATTCCTCCTGTGAAACGCCCGACTTGATCGCAGATCTTCCGCACGCTGCTGCCATCTCTGGGTCGAGATGACTGAAGTACCCCACCAGCGGAACCAGTCTCGGCGCTGACCTTTGCGCACCCTGTGATTACCATCAGTTCGGGCCAGTCTCCCTACAGGGGGAGTTTGGGCGGAAACTCAAACATAGCCAAACATAGTACAACGCATATATAACAACAGGCGGATGACAAAAAAAATCAGCAACAAAAAAACGTCCCCAGACTATTGTTTGTCAATTTTTGGATACTCCTCCTGTGAAACGCCCGACTTGATCGCAGATCTTCCGCACGCTGCTGCCATCTCTGGCTCGAGATGACTGAAGTACCCCACCAGCGGAACCAGTCTCGGCGCTGACCTTTGCGCACCCTGTGATTACCATCAGTTCGGGCCAGTCTCCCTACAGGGGGATTTTGGGTGGAAGCTCGAACATAGTCAAACATAGTGCAACGAGTATATACCAACAGGCGGATAACAAAAAAACAGCACCAACAAAACGTCCCCAGACTATTGTTTGCCTATGTTTGAATATTCCTCCTGTGAAACGCCCGACTTGATCGCAGATCTTCCGCACGCTGCTGCCATCTCTGGCTCGAGATGACTGAAGTACCCCACCAGCGGAACCAGTCTCGGCGCTGACCTTTGCGCACCCTGTGATTACCATCAGTTCGGGCCAGTCTCCCTACAGGGGGATTTTGGGTGGAAGCTCGAACATAGTCAAACATAGTGCAACGAGTATATACCAACAGGCGGATAACAAAAAAACAGCACCAACAAAACGTCCCCAGACTATTGTTTGCCTATGTTTGAATATTCCTCCTGTGAAACGCCCGACTTGATCGCAGATCTTCCGCACGCTGCTGCCATCTCTGGCTCGAGATGACTGAAGAACCCCACCAGCGGAACCAGTCTCGGCACTGACCTTTGCGCACCCTGTGATTACCATCAGTTCGGGCCAGCCTCCCTACAGGGGGAGCTTGGGCGGAAAAACAAACATAGTCAAACATAGTGCTACGAGTATATAACAACAGGCGGACAAAAAAAAATCAGCACCAAGAAAAACGTCCCCAGACTATTGTTTGCCTATGTTTGAATATTCCTCCTCTGAAACGCCCGACTTGATCGCAGATCTTCCGCACGCTGCTGCCATCTCTGGATCGAGATGACTGAAATACCCCACCAGCGGAACCAGTCTCGGCGCTGACCTTTGCGCACCCTGTGATTACCATCAGTTCGGGCCAGTCTCCCTACAGGGGGAGTTTGGGCGGAAAATCAAACATAGTCAAACATAGTGCAACGCATATATAACAACAGGCGGATAACAAACAAAAATATCAGCACCAAAAACATGTACCCAGACTATTGTTTGCCAACTGTTGGATATTCCTCCTGTGAAACGCCCGACTTGATCGCAGATCTTCCGCACGCTGCTGCCATCTCTGGCTCGAGATGACTGAAGTACCCCACCAGCGGAACCAGTCTCGGCGCTGACCTTTGCGCACCCTGTGATTACCATCAATTCGGGCCAATCTCCCTACAGGGGGATCGTGGGCGGACAATCAAGCATAGTCAAACATAGTGCAACGAGTATATAACAACAGGCGGACAAAAAAAACAGCACCAAAAAAACTGTCCCCAGACTATTGTTTGCCTATGTTTGAATATTCCTCCTGTCAAACGCCCGACTTGATCGCAGATCTTCCGCACGCTGCTGCCATCCCTGGGTCGAGATGACTGAAGAACCCCACCAGCGGAACCAGTCTCGGCACTGACCTTTGCGCACCCTGTGATTACCATCAGTTCGGGCCAGTCTCCCTACAGGGGGATTTTGGGCGGAAAATCAAACATAGTCAAACATAGTGCAACGAATATGTAACAACAGGCGGACAAAAAAAAAATAGCACCCAAAAAAACGTCCCCAGAGTATTGTTTGCCTATTGTTGAATACTCCTCCCGTGAAGCGCCCGACTTGATCGCAGATCTTCCGCACGCTGCTGCCATCTCTGGGTCGAGATGACTGAAGTACCCCACCAGCGGAACCAGTCTCGGCGCTGACCTTTGCGCACCCTGCGATTACCATCAATTCGGGCCAGTCTCCCTACAGGGGGAGTTTGGGCGGACAATCAAGCATAGTCAAACATAGTGCAACGCATGTATAACAACAGGCGGATAACAAAAAAATCAGCACCAAAAAAACGTACCCAAATTGTTTGCCAATTGTTGAATATTCCTCCTGTGGAACGCCCGACTTGATCGCAGATCTTCCGCACGCTGCTGCCATCTCTGGGTCGAGATGACTGAAGTACCCCACCAGCGGAACCAGTCTCGGCGCTGACCTTTGCGCACCCTGTGATTACCATCAGTTCGGGCCAGTCTCCCTACAGGGGGTTTGGGGCGGAAAATCAAACATAGCCAAACATAGTGCAACGAGTATATAACAACAAGCGGGCAAAACAAATCAGCACCAAAAAAGTCCCCAGACTATTGTTTGCCTATTTTTGAATATTCCTCCTGTGAAACGCCCGACTTGATCGCAGATCTTCCGCACGCTGCTGCCATCTCTGGGTCGAGATGACTGAAATACCCCACCAGCGGAACCAGTCTCGGCGCTGACCTTTGCGCACCCTGTGATTACCATCAGTTCAGGCCAGTCTCCCTACAGGGGGAGTTTGGGCGGGAAATCAAACATAGTCAAAAATAGTGCAACGAGTACATAACAACAGGCGAACAAAAAAAAACAACACCAAAAAAACATCCCCAGACTATTGTTTGCCTATTTTTGAATACTCCTCCCGTGAAGCGCCCGACTTGATCGCAGATCTTCCGCACGCTGCTGCCATCTCTGGGTCGAGATGACTGAAGTACCCCACCAGCGGAACCAGTCTCGGCGCTGACCTTTGCGCACCCTGTGATTACCATCAGTTCGGGCCAGTCTCCCTACAGGGGGATTTTTGGGCGGAAAATCAAACATAGCCAAACATAGTGCAACGAGTATCAGCACCAAAAAAAACGTCCCCAGACTATTGTTTGCCTATTTTTGAATATTCCTTCTGTGAAACGCCCGACTTGATCGCAGATCTTCCGCACGCTGCTGCCATCTCTGGGTCGAGATGACTGAAGTACCCCACCAGCGGAACCAGTCTCGGCGCTGACCTTTGCGCACCCTGTGATTACCACATGAGAACAGACTGAAGGGGCTCTGGGACACACAAATAAATAGACGCAGATAACAGGAATCCCCATATGCTCTCACATGTTCTGGGTTATTGTTTTCCCCCCCACTTCCCATATTCCCATATTTTCAAGGGAATCGACGAATAACTATGTCTGTGTTTGTTCCCCTCCTGACAGACGAGGGACGGGTTGGGAGGTAATTCATGGGAAGGGGCCATCGTGAGAACGACAAAATGCATGACGATCGCAAGGGCTACCAAGCCGCATTCAAGCCAGGTTAAGTCGAGGGCTGAGCCAAACTAGGCAGGTTGGTTAGAATTGGATTCGGCCAGATTTCGACAAGGGAAGCCCGATGCTAAAGTCAACTTCTCAGAGCTTACAACCAAGGGCGAGGGAGCATTGTACCATTTCTGGCAACTTTTGGGGCCGATGGGGAGGGAAGATGTGGATGGAAGAGTCCCAACCATATGATGTCCGAATGTTTTCTATACGGAGTCCCTGGACATACCGACCCGTTCCCCTGCCCTGGGCCAAAATTTGACCCCGAGTCGTTTTTAACGGTCCCGGGGCCTGGTGAGGGCTCCAAAGGCCGAAAACTGTCAGAAACAGTCCGTCTTGATTCTGGTACGACGCGATCACGTCTGGGAAGAGAGACGGACGAGAACGAGGAACGACGAGGAGGGCCCTCATAGGCCGAAACCAACCCAAAACCTCCCCTTCCGTGTCCGGCGTTGCACATTCCTGGATGGGACCTCGTGGAGGAGAAGGCTACGAAGGGGGCTCGATCGAAGGTGGGCCGATCGCCCGATCTTTCCCGGCGCGGCTGGGACTCCGCGTCGACACGAGCGCAGGCGCAGAGGCCAAAAGTTGCGCTCTCGAGAGATCGTGGGCGCAAGAGTGCCGATTCCCTCGACACGGACGAAGGCACAAGGCACACGGCTGGAGCTCCGCAGAGGCGCCACAGAGGAGGGCGATAAGCAATAAAAGTACCCCCTAATTCTTCGGGAGGGGGCCCAAGTTCAGAGGATCAACAACATCAGGGATGGTTGTTTGGCAGATATCCAACACGAAACCACCCACACGCTGAGGAAGAATTCTAAACACCGGTAACCTAAGTTAGGGCACGAGCTCATTGTGCTATGATGGTTAGGGGTTGTACTCTGCTTGATGAAACTGCGGGGACAGCGAGGTTCCACAACCACATCGAGGAAGCAACCTTGGAGGATGTCTTCCGCATGCAAAGAAGCAACGACACGAGATTCGTACTCTTTGTGGTCGATGTGGCGTCCCAGGACGACCAGATCGACCACAACCACAACCACGGTGCTCATGTCGAGGTCGGTGGGCTTTCCCCCGATGGGCCCTCCCGAAAAAACACTTAAGAGTGGTTGTGAGTATTTGTTGAGCCCAAAGGAGCGTTCGGGCTCCTGAGGTTGCCAGGAGGCTGCCACCACAAAAAATCTGGGATCATGTGCCCCCTGTGGAGACTCCCCACTGTCTGGGTGTTGGTGCCACTATCCAGGCTTCCAAAAGACCGATGCGACGCTGCAGAATGAGCCGTACAGATGTGAGGCACACCGCGATCGTTCTCGGGATGGTCTGGGTCGACCTTCAAAAGAGTTGCCTTGCACCGTGATCTTCGTTGGGGCCGGAGAGACGCCTGGGCGAATGCTCTGGAGACTCACTCCAATCGCACATGCCAGCCACTCTCGCTCGGGAATTGATCCACATCGTGTCGGGGGTCGGGCCCGGGCTCGTGTTTGCTCTCGCCCTACCCCGGTTCCACCGTGGTGGAAGTGCGCAATGAATTTGACGGTCCACGGAGTCGGTGGATCGATCTGCCACTCACACACACACACGGAAACTCCAGTCGCGAAAACAATGAGCAGCCCCTGGATGGACAAAGCAAGTACATAGGGCTGGTTGGATGGCACCGATTGCACTTCTTCTGCTGGATGATACTGTGGGATGCGCTACTATTCAGATCTACCCACATGGCTCCACCTCCTCCCCCTCCTCCTCCTCCTCCTCCTCCTCCTCCTCCTCCTCCTCATCATCATCATCATCATCATCATCATCATCATCATCATCATCATCATCATCATCATCATCATCATCATCATCATCATCTCATCCTCATCCTCATCCTCATCCTCATCCTTATCCTCCTCCTCGCCCTCATCCTCATCCTCATCGTCATCCTCATCCTCATCCTCATCCTCCTCCTCCTCATCATCATCCTCATCATCATCCTCATCATATCATCTTCCTCCTCCTCCTCCTCCTCATCCGCATCCTCAACATCATCAGCATCATCTTCCTCCTCCTCCTCCTCCAACTCCTCATCATCATCCTGATCCTCATCATCCTCATCGTCCTCATCCTCATCGTCCTCATCCTCATCCTCATCCTCATCCTCATCATCATCACCATCATCATCCTCATCCTCATCCTCATCCTCATCCTTATCTTCCTCCTTCTCCTCCTCCATATCCTTCTTATTATTATTAGTATCATGAATTATTATCATTATCCTTATCATCATCATCATCATCCTCCTCCTCATCATCCTCCTCCTCCTCATCATCGTCATCATCCTCATCATCCTCCTCATCCTCATCCTCATCCTCATCCTCATCTTCCTCCTCCTCCTCCTCATCATCATCCTCATCATCATCCTCCTCATCCTCATCCTCATCCTGGATCCACCCACGTGGCTCCCGCAGCCCCGAAACGACCTCACGCACCCCATCCACGGAACGTGGCAGCATCCGAGCGCGCACTCCTCCGGCCGCACGAACATAGATATGCGCGCTCCGCGACTCGCAAAGTAACAATTTTCGCGAATAGCCTCGACCCGCCGCGGGGGACTTACGATACATGGCATCGAGACACACAGGTGTGTCTTCGGACATCTGCGAGTAGTCACTTTGCGAGTAGTGGAGCGCGCTCGGTGGGTGGAGCGGCACGAGGTGCACAAACCCTCGGCAAGCTCGGCACGAGCACTCGAAGACGCTGCGAGGGAGACGGGCGGCAGGCAAGGAGCAAAGGCGCGGGGGCAGCAGCCGCAGGAGGGAAGCAAGGCCAACAGATATCGATACGGCTGCTCCCCAGCCTTCTTCGGGGGTGCGCTCTGACCAGAAACTCGGGGCCAACCCAGCTACAGGAGGCCGAAAATCGTCGCAAACGAGGCAAGGGTAGCGGTATCGGTTCAGGAGAGCTCAGGCTTTGGGGCCGTGACTCGGGCCTCTGGCAGCCGTTCGAGACGATTCTGACACCGCCAGAACGCCCTCGACGAGGCGCAGCTATGGAAACCGCCCTGGGCCCCGACGACGATCGAACAACATAAGAGAACAGTAGGAAAGTACAGGAAAGCCGCAGATTGAGGGGCAACGATCGGGGGAGCCTGGCATACGGGGGGAATGCACCGACCTGGAATCGGCGATACATCGCCGATAGAATGGAGGTAGGCCCCCGATAGCGAAACCGCACTCACCTGGGCGGGGTGGGGCTATCCGACCCCTATCGGCGACCAATGGGCGAATTGGGGGTCGATGCCTCCCCCCCTGTGCCTATCCCCCCCCTGTCGATGCCCCTGACAGGCCCCTCTTCGGGGACGAGGAGGAGAAGGAGGAGGAGGAGCCCCTCCTCGGGGAGGAGGAGGAGGAGGAGGAGGAGGAGGAGAAGAAGGAGGAGGAGGAGCCCCTCCTCGGGGACGAGGAGGAGGAGGAGGAGGAGGAGGAGGAGGAAGAGGTGGTGGTGGTGGTAGCCCCTCCTCGGGGACGGCAGCGGGCCGAACGCCGCGCGGTCTGGCGGCGGCGCCGGCGGGCCCGTGCGCACCAAGCTTCGCGGGGGCGCCGCGCTGCCGGAGTTCGCCGTCTCCGTGGCCGGCGGCGGGGACAGGGGCCCGGAGCGAGCCGTGCCGCACGGCGGCGCAGCGGGGCCCGTGCGGACGTGGGCCCTCGCGGAAGAGACGGCGGCGGCCACGGCGACAGCGGCGAGCGAGGCGGCGACGACGACGACGACGACGACGACGACGACGACGACGACGACGACGACGTTCGCACGGAGGCGACGACGGCGACGGCGACGGCCACGGCGACGGCGGCGGCGGCGGCCGTCGCCGAGAGGGTGCTCCTCGGCTGAGGCTTCGGGGGGAGGGGCGCCGCTCAGACCCCCCGGCGCCCTTGCGGATCGATCGGGCGCGGGGAAATCTCGTGTCAAGGTGAGATCGTGAGCTGAAGGCCCTGGATTCGTTGAGGTCGTGCCAGCTTCCTTAGGCGGGCCTGGGCGTAACAGCCAACCGACGAGCCCATCAATGAACGAGCCAAGTCGAAAGCCGCACGGAGCGGTAGTGAATCAGCCAACTAGATGCCCAGCTCACCCATCACAGGGGGATTACAGGTAAAGGATGTGGGTGTACAAGAAGGAGTGCTAAGGGTCGGCTCGATCTGCGCGCGCTATACACACTTGCGAGGTCCTGACATGAGTGGCACCACTTTGCTCTGTATGTCGATAGTTGCCGATCATATGCTCACACACACATGCATATGCACATATATACTAATACAAAAGCATACAACTATACAACTATATAACTTTACATGCATGCATACATACATACATGCATGCATACATGCATGCATGCATGCATACATCCATACATACACACATACATACATACATACATACATACATACATGCATACATGCATGCATGCATGCATACATACGTGCACACATACACACACCCATACATACATACATACATGCATACAACCATACATACAGACATACATACATACATTTCATTTCACTACATTACATTACATTACATTTCAATACATTAAATACACACATACAAACAATGCAGACATGCATGCATGTATCCATATATATAGACACAAACATACCACACATACAGACACACGTACATACATACATGCATACATACATACATATCTACACACATACATGCACGCATGTATGTATGCATACATACACATACACACATACACACATACACACGTACACACGTACACACATACATACCACACATACAGACACACGTACATACATACATACATACATACATACATACATACATACATACATACATACATACATACATACATACATACACACATACACACATACATACATACATACATACATACATACATACATACATACATACATACACATGCACACACTCGGAGGTTGGAACGGAGAGCCCCCCCATCAGGATATCGGTTTCGGGTTCGTGTTCGTGTCGTGCGGGCGAAGCAAAGCTGCGCACGAGAAGAATGATGCCGCCGTGGCTAGGGGGGCTGTGGAGCCGGTTGTCCGCCCCTCCCCCCCAGTGCGCGGTGGTGGGCTGGGGTGCCTCGTCGGTGGCTCGTCGGTGTCCCGTCGGTGGCGCGGGGTGTTCCGACGGTGGCTCCAGGTGTCCCGCCGTGGTGTCTCCATGATAGCTCATGGGATAAGTTGTTGTGAGATCGATCGTAAGATCGATAGTGAGATCGACTGCGTGATCGATTAGGATCGTGAGATCGACCCTGGGTTGCCCCGTCGGTGCCGCGGGGTGTCCCGTCGGTGGCGCGGGGTGTTCCGACGGTGGCTCCAGGTGTCCCGCCGTGGTGTCTCCATGATAGCTCATGGGATAAGTTGTTGTGAGATCGATCGTAAGATCGATAGTGAGATCGACTGCGTGATCGATTAGGATCGTGAGATCGACCCTGGGTTGCCCCGTCGGTGCCGCGGGGTGTCCCGTCGGTGGCGCGGGGTGTTCCGACGGTGGCTCCAGGTGTCCCGCCGTGGTGTCTCCATGATAGCTCATGGGATAAGTTGTTGTGAGATCGATCGTAAGATCGATAGTGAGATCGACTGCGTGATCGATTAGGATCGTGAGATCGACCCTGGGTTGCCCCGTCGGTGCCGCGGGGTGCCCCGTCGGTGGCGCGGGGTGCCCCATCGGTGGCGCGGGGTGTCCCGACGGTGGCCCCGCATGTCCCGCCGTGGTGTCTCGATGGTAGCTCGTGAGAGGAATTGTGATATCGATAATGAGATCGCTTGCGTGATCGACCGTGATCGTGAGGCCAAGAGATCGATAGTGAGGTCGATAGTGAAATCGAAAGCGAGATCGTTCACAACAGATCTTTGGCTGGGGATGCCCCGACGTGGCTGGGGGTGCCCCATCGTGGTGTCCTGATGGTTTCTCGTGAGATCTCTTGTGAGGTCGATAGTGGGATCTCTTTTGAGACCAATGTTGAGATCGATAGTGAGATCGATAGTGAGATTGATAGTGCGATCGATACCGGGAGCGATAGTGAGATCGATGGTGAGATGGATTGTGAAATTCGTGAGATCGATGGCGCCATCTCATCGCCATCACAATCATCGCAGATGTTGTCAATGGGCTTCCCCCCCAACCTGCTTATCATCCGATGGGTGGTCGTATATAGGTATTCATCGGAAAGAGCATCTGTAGGGCATACGAATGCGAATTACGCCGCGATGCATGTGGGTGGGGGGAAAGGAGATCTGCACACACATGCACACACACACGTTTGCACGCGCGATCTAGCGCGCTCTCTGCACCCCGCTCATCGGACAATGGTTGCTCAAGACGCGGCTTAGCTGCCACGCAAAACCACACGCAGGAGCGCATGCTCCCTGAAACGAAAGCCGAAGACATTCCCGACCTGGTCTCCTTCCGGGACGACTTCAAGCCCAAGGGCCGCGAATTCGGCTGGTGGCATGACATGAGCCTGGAGAATGGCTCACCAATCAACCCGGCAAACATTGGGGGTCCCGAAACGGTGCGGGGACAGACGGTGCGGTGACCTCGAAATCCCAGGAGACTCGACCGCACGATCCGTCACTGCACGGCTCTGGAGGCCCCAATGGTCCGAGACATCCTTGGAGAACGACCCGAATCCCCAAACCGTGCGATCACCCCGAATCCCCACTGTCTCACTGCACTGCACGGTCACCACACCATTTGGGGACCCCGACAAACGCTGCCTGGAACCACGAGCTGCAACCGGGAGGGGCAGCCAGAAAGCTGGGAGTTCGTATCGACCAAGCTTTAAGAACCAACACAATTCCTGCCATAACGACGCCGAGATCCCGGGGGCCCAAGCTATCCTCCGATCTTTACATCCGCGGCCTCAGAAAACTCGGCCGCTACCGTTGAAATTAGTTCTGCGTCACGGGTCCGTTTTGATAGCCCCTGGGCCAGACAAGAGGCCCCGGAGGCCGAAATCGGAGAACAAGTCCTGGATGGAAAAGATCATATCGTCTGAGACCTGGGTCTGGAAGCTCGGGTCAGCGAGCTAGAAGACACGGGCTCAGCGGCCGAACTCTCATGCTTACGCTGGAGTGCGCACGCGCGGGGGAGTACGCAAGAGCTCCACCCTGCGTGCCGCTGAAGGGAAGCGTGAGGGGTGGGGGTCGGCTCAGGGGGGGAATCGTCGAGCTGGAATCGGCGATACGTCGCCCATGGATCGTCGATGGACTCTCGGTAGCGAAACCGAGCAGCGGTCCCGGGAGAGGTGGGCTATCGGCCCACCTTCGGTGATCCATGGCTATATGGGTTGAGCAGGGACCGACCGTCCTGGCAGTCCTGTAGGCCTACCACGACATGTTCTTAGAACCCACAAATGTTCGAATGATGCAAACGATGTTCTTAGAACATATACCCGATGTGTTAAGACAAGACAGTCTCTGCCAGAAATATTATAAGAACACTGCGTACAGACCACCTGAGGTTCTTAGAACATCCTTTGGTGGGCCTGTAGGCAAGCCAGGACGCTTCGCCACTGCTCGAATTGGGGTCGATGCATCCCCGGTTGGGCCCATCCCCCACCCCTCCCCCCTAACGTCGCCCCTGCGCCACCCCGAGCTCCCCGGGGCGGGCCGCGGGGCCTCGGCGGCGAGGAAGGGCCCGGCGCGATGCTGTCCGAGGCGGGAGTCGACGAGCCCGCGCCGACCCTGCTGGGCAGCGGCGAGGTGAGGCCGGAGCGCGCGGAGCTCCTCTGCGGGGCGGAAGGGCCCAAGAGACCCCCGACGCCGTGACCATTTCACAGCTCAGATCTCGGACCCTATGAGCGACGATCAGAAACGGGTCTTACGCGAGATGACGTAGCGACCTTACGCGGCGGCTTACGCGGGCCGCCGACGCGGCACGCTACACTGAAGACGAGGGCGCTCACGCGCGAGCTTACGCGGACAGCTTACGCGCAAATGTCGGCGCCGACGACCCCATTTTGCGGCGTCGCTCCTATGGTTTCCCAAGTGTCCTTGCTGCTCATCTCTTTTGTGATATATTCCAAATTTCGACTTTGCCGGGATTCCCAAACATCCACGAGTCTCTCCTGCATTTCGGCCGTTTTTTCATCCTCGAGTCGTGTCTTGACGGTCCTGGTGCCCTCTGAGGGCCCCGAGAGGTGTCAAGTTGACCGAAAATTTGCCGAAACCTGCCGTCGGCATTTCTGTCACGGCGCGAGGACGTCTGGGAATTTGACAAAATCGTTTTGGGCGCCTGGACGGACAAAAAACTCGGCACGACGCCCAGCAACAAATCTGGTCTAAAACCGACAGCGGCCGCTGTTGGGCAGGCGGTCTTCTATCTCAAATAGATAGCGTCCGCGGCGTCACCGACACCGAGCTTTGCTTCAAATGAACAAGTGCAACAGGAAGAGCCCTCGGTCTTCGTGCCAATCCTTTCCGTACCCACTCCGGCCGCCTTCCGCCGTGGCGTCCGCTGACGGCCTCGCCGCCGGCGCTGGGCCCCTCCCCGCACACATGGGCGGCGCAATTGGCGGCGCCGCCCGGGCGCGCGAGCCGCACGCGCCGGGGAGTCGTGCAGAAGAAGGAAAGACGGCATACACGTAAACTGTTGGCGCTCCGCGCGGCGCCGGAGGCGCCGCTGAGGGGGGGCCAGCGCGGATCCAAGAAATCCGCGCGGAGCGCCAACAATTTCTGTCTATGGCGTTTGTCTTCTTCGAGGAGGGGGGTGCGGCGCCACGTGGGAAGCCGTCCACGGACGCCGGAGATCTCCCCAATGATTCTCGGATATACGCTGCGCGCGGGGCAGCCGCGGAAGGACGCCGCCTCGTATCCGAAGTGGCGCGGCCCAGGGACTCGGCCCACGAGCCCGCGGATACGGATATTTTACAATGTGTTTTCGCCCGCAGGCGGCAAGCACAGGAGGGCAGAGGGAGGGGGGAATGCTTCTAATCATGGGCTTCCAAGAGGGAGGGGCGAAAATCATGGCCAGCGGCATGTGCGCGGTCAAGGGGGGGACAGAGGACGAATTGAAATAAAAAGGGGGGCCATGAAATCTGGGGAGATATCATGACCCCCGCCATGATATCCACCCCGCCCAGTCATCACCCCCTCTGTGCCGCTCCCAATCGTAAGGAGTCTGCTTCTTAGAAGGCGTCGGCCTTCCATCTATGGATAAGGCCCGCGCCTTCTAAGAAGCCTCCCCCCTTCCCCGATATTCCCTTCTGAGCGTGGATGAAAAGTGGTGCCACGGGAGAAACTGTCCGCGGACGCCCGAGATCTCATTGTGGTTTCCCACACCTCCAGCGGAGCGCTCGTTCAGCGCGGTGGGCCCCGAACGGCCCCTGGGTCCTGCCAACGAGCCGGCTCCGTCATCCTGTCCTGGACGGCTAGTTTCGCGACGGACCCGGGGCCCGAACCAGGCATGCATCGGCGGTTCAAAGAAGGGGTCCTGAGGGATGGGGTCCTAGGGATAGGAACGGGTCCAAGGGTGGATTTGCACATTGTTTGAGGCACTCAGTCCTCAGGACCCCATCCTTCAGGGCCCCATCTCTGCACCACTGGATGCATGTCGACGAGCAGAAACGCCGGGATCGAGCAGCAGAGCCGCGGCGTCGGAGATCTGACTCTCGAGCTCCTGGGCGGCGGGGGAGGCCCCGCTTGCGCGGGGCCCAGCGCCGGCGGCGCGGGGCCGCTGCGCACCGTGTTTCTCGGGGGCACCGTGCTGCCAGACGCGGCCGTGTCCATGGCCGGCGGCGAGGACACGGAGCCTGGCGGGGGAGGAGCGCTGGGCGGGCAGGCAAGGGGGTCCGACGCCTGCCTGCCTACTACGACATCCCCAGGCTCCTTTGGGCCACGGAGACAGAACACGGCGGGGGTGATCGGTTGCTGCTCTGTTCGACCTCTGCGGGGCCCTCGCTGGGCCCCAGGACCATTAAGAACTTTTAAGGATGAACAGCTAGTCCTTCGGGGGCCCCCAGACGGGGTGGTGACAACACCGTGTGGCGAGTCGGTGGGGGTTCGGGGTCACCGCACGGTTTTGGGACTCGGGTCGTTCTCCGAGGACGTTTCGGGCGACTGGGGCATCAGAGGTCCCAAAATGGTGCGTTGACGGACCTGGCGGTGAGATCTTAGGGGATTTCGAGGTCACCGCACGGTCTGCCACCGCACCGTTTCAGGACTCCGAAGTCATGAGAAATGGGTCGATACCCCCGGAAGTCATCTTTTGTGAACAAACTCATGCCATCGGGGATCTGGGTCCAGCGCCTTACAAAATAGGGCGACCAGACTCTCCAAGTCGGGGGCCTCGAGGCCCATGGGGCCAGCTTGTGGGCCCAAGGCCAATCCCAAGAGCGGATCGGTGGGGACGAATGGCCCTCGGCAAGGATTATCCGACGTCGTCATTGGTTCCATGCGCGGCCCTCGGCCCCAGGACCTCTCGAGGTATTAGAGCTTGTCCTGGATTGGGAAGACGTAAGACTCGTGTACGAGGGACTCGGGTTGGTCCGACGGGGCCATCATGACAATGACGAGACCCAATCTGAAATTTGACGCGAACTCCCGCTGCAAACATCCCTCGAAAACTGGACCGTCAACATCCAAGACGCGCTCGTCAAAAACGTCGGCGAACCCGAGTTCTGGCTTACTCAAGCCTTACGTTTCCCCGACTGGATCCTGATTTGACGGTGCAAGGGCTCGGAAACGGCGAGGCCCGGACTTGCGGAAAAAATGCATTCCCCAGGGCCGACGTGCACCCCTCGTCGGTTTTCGGCAGTCCCGAGTCCCGACAGCGGCCTCCAGGCCCAGAAGGGTGCGAAAACTGCTTCAGCAGAATGCGAAGAACCTCCCCCTCTTCCTCCTCCTCCTGCTCCTCCACTTGCCTCCACAAAGCGCGCGTGATCAACAACCCCGTGCGCACGCAGAAGGCATACACAGAGGCCACACAGGCCTCTGCCGCCTGCGACCTTTGCGGTCCGTCCGCCACCGCTGTAGGACCTCTGGGCGTTGCTCCTTCCTCGGTGCCCTTCTGCCCGACTGCCGTCGGCCCTGGCACTTGCCTGCCCCAGCCTCCGTCCCCCTGCCCTCCAAGTCGACAGGTCGGTCCTCGTCCTCGTCCGCGTCATCCCCCTCGCCCCCCAGCCGTCCAGCCCATGGTGGCTGTGGGCACTCCCACCGTACTGGCCCGTCCATCACTGACCCCCACGTCATCCATGCTGGGATGACTTCTGGCGGCGGCTGCTGCGAGACCTTTTCCGGTCTCTGAGGGCTCGGGCGCTTCTTGCTGCGCGCGCGATCGCTGTTTCAGACTTCCTCCGCCCTGTCCCTGCGCGCAGGGCCGCGACGCCAAAGTGCGTGTGCGCGTGTTGCGTGTGCGCTTGTGCGTGTGCTGTTTGCGTGTGGATGTGTGTGGATGTGTGTGTGTGTGTGTGGATGTGTGTGTGGATCCGGGTGGATGTGCGTGTGTTGAATTTTGTGTGGTGTGCACTGCGTGGGTGCAATCGGCTCGATCGCACCCAATAACTTGCTCTCGCGCCAATGGCGTCAGTCTGCCGGCGGAAAAGGAGAATGCGCCTGTGCGCGTGCGGTTACCGTCTTCCGCCACGCGCACTGCCGAGTCCGATCCGATCCTGCCCACGCTTCGACTGGAATGGGTCTGTAAAGAATGGGACCAGAGACCAACAACAAATCCTGCTAGTTCTGAACAGGATTCGCTGCCAGTGTCATCGCAGACGCTGACCATCTGAAACAGGAGGTCGCCTGCCCAACGACGGCAGCTGTCGTTTGCTTTTTGGGCATCGAAAGTATTTTCGGGGAACGCACACAAACACACACACACACACGTTCCGATAACGCTACTTACTCCCCGGAGCTCTTTAGAATTGAATTCTGACCCTGATTTCGAGGCGAATCGAGCCGTGGCGACAAGGAAAGGATACCGTCATCGGCACCTTCTCCCCAGACGCCCGATGTCTGGTTTGATTCAAGACGGGGTCCACGTAAATCCCGACCCTTTCACTAGGATTAGGTCGGGCCTGTCCCCCTACAGGGGGAATCTTGCGCGAACAAAGAAAGCCCCCAAAACACTCCCAATAATCGAGGGTAGTCAAAACATCGTCCGCAGACTATTTTTTCACTATTTTTGAAAATCCCTCCTGTAGAGTTGTGGATGCCACGACAATGGACACCCTAACAGTCCTATCGTTGAATTCAAAATTTGTTTAAACTGTTGGAAAAATGTTCAAAACATGGTTTAAACATTTTTGTTACATGATGAAACCATGTTTAACATATGTGTCAGACATGCTTCCTCTCCATTAATCGTCCTCCACAATTGTAGAGGGACAAGCCCAACTCAACCCCAGAACGATTTTTTCTCATCGCGGGCTGATGCTTCACGGTCCCAGGGGCCCGGCGAGGGCCACCGAAGGCCGAAGGCGGCCAAGAAATTGCCCGTCGCGAGCGAGCATTGCCTGGGGCGGCCTGTCGCGGAAGCGCTCTGCAAAACTGCATCCCCCGTCAGGGGTCGATGCGTCCCCCCTGAGCCTAACGTTGAGTGTCGTTTAACCTTGTGGATGCCACGACAACGGACACCCTAACAGTCCTATCATTGAATGTAGAATGTGTTTACAATGTAGGATAATGGTCTAAACATGTTTAAAGCCTGATTTTCAATGTTTAAAACATGTTTAACACATGTTTCAGACATCTGGACATTATTTGGCAACATGCTTCCTCTCCATTGATCGTCCTCCACGAGCCTAACGTTGAGTATCGTTTAACCGATCCCCATCCCCAGCGGCGCGGCCTGGGCCCACCAGACGATTTATTTACTCCCCTAGATGGGAATACAGGTCGCTCTCTTTGGGTTTCGAGGGGTGTATCCCTAACTGGGGTGGTAATTTGGTGGGGGTCTTCAAGGGGATGGGGATGGGGATCGGTTAAACGATACCGAAACGTTGCCCCGCTGGTTTCGGGCCAGCGCTTCGAGGTCTCAAAACCGCGTGGTGACGGACCGCGTGGTGACCTCGAACTCCCCAACGACCTCACCTCGCGGACCTTCACTGCACGGTTCCGGGACCTCGGAAGCCCCAATCGCCCAAGACATCCTCGAAGAACGACCCGAGTCCCAAAACCGTGCGGTGACCCCGCATCCCCAGTGTCTCACCACGCGGTGGTCACCATACCGTCTGGGGGCTCCCGAATAATTCAGGCCTCCGGAGGCCGTTCGGGACGCTCAGGGAACCCCCAGAACGTTCTCGACGAGTCGAAGTCGCTGGAAGGCATCCCGAGGCTGGAAAACCGCCGACAAACAACAGAACAGTCCGAAAGCCGCGCACCTGGAAGCCTATGCCCCAGATCCTTCTGAAGGTTGGTCCGTACCCATTTCGGGCGCGTGCCAATGCCAGTTCCCCCCTCGCCCTTGGGCGCCGCTGAATGAGGAGGGCCCATGAGTGGGGGGGAGAGAGGTGAACTTCTCGGGCCTTGCAGGCCCCCCTTCTGGGCCCTAAAAGGCCTCTATAGGGGCTCCTAAAAGGCTACTTTTCTGCAGCCGTCGCTGCCCCCCCTCCCATGTATCGCCCCCCCATTACACGTCGGTCGGAAGATATAAGAAAAACAAAACCTAGGACGGCGGCTAAGTAGATTGGGTCCAGGCCCTCCAAGGGAATAACGAAACGCAACAGAAACACTCAGAGTTTTGAAGTAGGAAGGCGCTTGAAGTTAATTTCGCTCTTGGAATCCGCCGACCCTGCCAGCGTGAGTGAGGGGCTTGTCTGTTCGAGTCGTCGTCTCCGTCAGTCGTCGTCTCCGTCGTCCCCTTTCCATGCGCCTTCCTCAAGCTTGTCAGCGAGAGTAACATCTAGCAATATGCCGCAATCGAGTCGACGGGAAGCCCCTTCCTTTTGATCCCTCCCCCGTCGGGGGGGGGTCCCGAGGGGGTCCTGTGGGGGGGGTCAGATACCCATCCCCGCCTGGGGGCCCTGGGGCCTCAGAAAGTACCAAGAGAGGCCAAGAGTGCCCCAAGAGGCCCCAGAGACGGTCCAAGAGGGTCCCCAATCGCCAAACGTTCTGTCCAGAACGCCGCCACGCCCTCCAGACTGCCCAGGATGCCTCCAGGACGCCACAAAACGCCTCCAAGAGCACTCCCGAGAGGGCCCCAAAATGCCAAATTCACTGATTTCCGCTGATGTTGTTTAAAGATTTGGGCGTTCTCGCCTTTTCCGTTTTCCGCCGCTCCAAGACGGCGCAAGAGGTTCCCAAGATCGCCCCAACACGGCCCAAGAGGCCGCAAAGAGGGCCCCAAAACAACCCAAGAGGACCCCAAGACATCCCCAAATGCCTCCAAGACAGCCCAAGAGGCTTCCAAGACGGCTCCAAGAGCGTGCCCAGACGGAGGACCCGAGTGGACATTTCGAGCCCTAGGCCCCAAGAGGCTCCAGGAGGCCCTTAGAGGCTCCCGTGAGGCCCCAAGAGGCACAATAGGTCCCCAGGAAGCCCGATGAGGCCCCCAAGAGGCTCCCAAGAGGCCCCCATGAGAGACTTCCGACGGGAACCCAAGAAGCATCCCTGATGACTCTGGCCCACGCCAGCGTCGTCGTCGTTGCCGCCGCCGCCGTTGTCGTCGTCGTCGTCGTCTCCCATCAGGGTCGGCGGCACCGGCTGTAAGGCCTTTGCAATCCAGAAATGCATACTTTCAACGGCCAGCGTGCACGCGAGGCCCAACGCCCGAGGAGCCAGAGCTCGCCGACGGGCCCCTCTCTGCAGCACTCGCTGCCCTCCCCATTACTCGATGCCCACTTGACCATGGCTCCTCCTCCTCCTCCTCCTCCTCCTCCTCCTCCTCCTCCTCCTCTTCCTCCTCTCCTCCATCTCGTCCCCTCTCCTCCTCCTTCTCGTCCTTCTCCTCCTCGTCCTCCTCCTCCTCCTCCTCCCTCCTCCTCCTCCTCCTCCCCCTCCCCCTCCTCCCCCTTCTCCTCCTCCTCCTCCTCCTCCTCCTCCTCCTCCTCCTCCTCCTCCTCGCCAGAGGAGCCAGAGCTCGCCGGGCCGGACGCAGGCAGCTGCACGCCCGGGCGGGCAGGGCTTCGCGGGGACGGCGGCGGCCCTGGCTGAGCGCTGCTCGGGGCCGGCGGCGGGGGGGCTAGCCGCGCGCGGGAGCGCAGGGGCGGCGAGCTGCCCACCTTGCGTCGGGACACGCACACACACAGTACTGTGTGTGTTCGCGTGCGTGTGTGTGTGTGTGTGTGTGTGTTGTGCTTCGCTGTGCTGTGGTGTGGAGTGGTGTGCTGTGGTGTGTTGTGTGTGAATGTGTGTGAATGTGTGTGAATGTGTGTGAATGTGTGTGTGAATGTGTGTGTGTGTGTGAATGTGTGTGTGTGAACGCGTGCGTGTGTAAGAGAGGGGAACGTGGAGACTGTGTGCATACGTATGCGTGCGTGATTGTGTGCGTGAACGCTCGTGTGTGTGAATGTGTTTGCGTGACTCCACGTCGACGCTGTGCGCGCGGCAGCGAACACCAAAAGAATATGTGTGTGTGTGCGTGCGTGTGTATGTCTGTGCGAATGTGTGACTGTGTGTGTGAATGTGTGTGAATGTCTTCGTGTGTGTGTGTGTGTCTGAATGTGTCGACGCGCGCGATGTGCTGTTCTCCGAGCCTCTAAGCCCTGTCGCTGCGCGCAGGGCCGCGACGCCAAACAATTTGTGTGAATGTGTGTATGCGTGTATGTGTGTACTGTGTGTCCATGCGTGTGTGAATGTGCATATGGATGTGTTGTGTGTGGTGTGCGTCGTGAGTGACTGTGAATGAGCGTGGTGTGCGGTGCTGCGTTGGGCTGTGTGTCCGTGTCACACACACACACACTGTGTTTTTGTCTGTGTTGTGTTGTGGTGTGTTGTGCTATGATGTGTTGTGTTGTGCTGTGGTGTGGTGTGGTGTGTGAACGTGTGTATGTCTATGTGTGAACGTGTGCGTGGGTGCGCGTGCGTGCGAATGCGTGTGAATTTGAATGTGTGTGATTGCGTGTGTATGTGTGAATGTGTGTGCTCGATTGTCTGTGTGTCACATCTGTGTGTGAACGTGCGTATATACACATATATATATATATATATATATGCATATGTGTGTGACTGTGTGTGTTCGTGTGTGCGTGTGTGCATGAATGTGTGTGACGTCGCCTCGACGCTGCGCGCGAGGCCGCGACCGCCATATATATATATATATACACACCAGAACCATCGCGCGCGCTTCGCGCGCGCTCAGGTTCTAGCCCAGGCCGGGGGGGCGCTGGACGATCTTGGACAACGCTATCAAGCACAGGCGCGCGACGGCATCTGAGGAGCTTCTGGGGTGCTCCGCATGCTTCGTCAACTGGCTGTTGGAGGCACCTCTTGGGTGCTTCTTGGGAGGGCGTCTGGGGGTCCCTTGGGGGCATCGGCTCTGCAATCTGAAGCCGTCATTGGCCGCCTTGGCTGCGTGGAGGCCCGACTTGAGGCCACCTGCGACCAGATTGAGGCAATCCGGAAGCCTCCCTGGAGCCTCCTGGAAGCAGTTTTGACGCATCGAGGGCAGTCTTGGGCTACTTTAAAGCCTCTTGGACGTCTCCTAGAGGCCTTTTAGGCCCTCGGGAAGCTTTTGGGGTCCTCGTCGGACCACTTGGGGGCCTCTTGCAGCCTCCTCTGGGCCTTGTGGGGGGACCGCTCTGCTGTTGGGTCGCGTTCCCCTTCTTGGGCCTCTCTTGGGGCTCTTGGGGCCCTCTCGGGCCGTCTTGGGCGCCTCAAGCACCGTCTTGGGGCCCTCGCGGGCCGTCTTGGGGCCCTCTTGGAGGCCTCCTCCTCTATGTGGGAGCGATATTGGAAGCCTCTTGGGCCGTCTTGGAGCATCGGGATGCCAAAGGCAGAAAATATTAAAAACCGTCAAAGCCCAATCGTAAAACAATGAGTTGTGCCTCTTGGGGCCACCTTGAGAGATCTCTTGGAACCTCGTCGGCCCACTTGGGAGCTTCTTGGGAGCCTCTTGGATCCGATTGGGGGCCTCTTGGGACTTCCCGAGAACCTCTTGGGGTAGAAAGCTCGGATTCTCGGTTCGTCGTTCCCTTCTTGGGCCTCTCTTGGGGCCGTCTTGGGGCCCTCTAGGGCCGTCTTGGGCGCCTCAGGCACCGCCTTGGGGCTCCCGTGGGCCGCCCAGGGCCCTCTTGGAAGCCTCTTCGGCTAATTATCTTGGAGCTGCCTGGGAGGCCTCTTCCTCCTCCTCGTCCCCCTCCTCCTCCTCCTCCCACTCCAGCTCTCTCTCTCTCCTCCTGATCTTCCTCCTCCTCCTGCAGCGTGTTCCAGAAGGCTCCCGCCAGAACATGCCGTGCACAAGTGCTGTCACTGCTCCCGCCACCGTGCCCTGGGTGGTGGGTCAGAGGCCTCATGGGTGTTGGTTTGGATCTCGTGGTTGGCCTGTCGGGGACGTCGTGAAGGCAATTTCGCAGCTTCTCGGTCGCCGTTTTGGGACCGTTGTGGGGCCTCCTCGGGGCTGTTTTGTGGCCTCTTTAGGCCTCGTTTGGGCCTCCTGGGTGCTTTTGGGGGCCTCCTGGGGCCTTTGGGGGGCTCCTTGGGGCCTCCTGGGGCACTCTTCAAGCGGGAGGGTAGAATTTTGGAGTCGTGGTCCCCCTCTTGGGCGCATCTTGGGGCCGTCTTGGGGCTCTGTTGGGCTGTCTTGGGCGACTCTGGGGCCGTCTTGGGGCCCTCTTGGGCCGTCTTGGGGCGCTCTTGGGGGCCTATTGAGCCGTCTTGGAACGTCGGACAGCCGAAAAGGCTGGAAGGCCAAAATCGTTCGAAAACTTTAGTAAAATTGACGACTTCGGCCTCTTGAAGCGCTCTGGAGAGGCGTCTTGAAGCGTCGTGGAGTGCCTTGCCTTGGGGGGCCTCTCGGGCCGTCTTGGGTCTATCTTGGGCGTCCTGGAGCGGGCTTTCGGCGACTCGGGGCCCGCTTGGGCCGTCTTGGGAGCCTCTGGAGACCCTCCTGGACTATTTTGGACCTCCCCGGCCGCTCCGTCCTCCCATGAGGGGTCGGAGGCGGCGGCCTCCGAGGCCCAGGACGCGGAAACCCGTTAGAAGCACAGGGAAAATGAACCCCCGTACCCCCATGGAGGCTCTTCGGCGCTCTTGGACCAGTGCAAGCTCGAAAACGCGAGAAGCCAAAAACAAAATACCATTGAACATATACGACTTTGGCCTCTTCGGGCCGTACCGTGATACCTATCAGACTTCTTGGGGTCTCTTGGAGGCCACCTGGGAGCCTCGAGAGCCGTTGAAAGGCTGACTTGGCCCAAGACGCTCATGAGCAGCCCTCCTGAGGGGCGTCTTGGGCCCTCCTGGAGCGCTGTGGAGGCTGCCCGGAAAGGCTGGGGCAGCGGTGCCAGGAGCTTCCCCGAGATGTGGCCATATCTTTTCAGCGCGTTCCGGGAGCATCTTCCCGGAACGCGCTCGTGGCAGGGCGCCCACGTCCGAGGACGTTGGCATGGGAAACCGCAGCGCGTGCTCATTCCAGCGCGTTCCGGCGAAGACCGTCCGGAACGCGCTTGGGCAAGCGCTGGGTTTGGGGAAGGCGAGCGGGAACCGTTCAGGCAGTTTGGGATGCTCGGGGCGAGAGGCGGAAGCCATCCTCATAAGACATGCAGTCTTCCTGGAGCCGTCTTGCAGAAAACACAAGAAAAATGAGACCCAGCAGTCGTTCCTGGAGCCGTCTTGGAGCCCTCTTGGGCTGCCCTGGAGCCTGTTGGAGCCCCCTGCGGAATGGTCTTGGAGCCCGCGCCGAGGATCTGAAAAATGTCCGGGACCATCGCGGCGGCCTCCGAGGCCCGGGACGCCGAAACCCTGTAAAAACATAGCGAAAATGAGCCCGGTACTCCCATGGAGGGTCGGGCAGCTGTTTTTGGGCCCATGGGCTAGAACCATCGCGCGCGCTTCGCGCGCGCTCAGGTTCTAGCCCAGGCCGGGGGGGCGCTGGACGATCTTGGACAACGCTATCAAGCACAGGCGCGCGACGGCATCTGAGGAGCTTCTGGGGTGTTTCGCATGCTTCGTCAACTGGCTGTTGGAGGCACCTCTTGGGTGCTTCTTGGGGGGGCGTCTGAGGGTCCCTTGGGGGCATCGGTTCTGCAATCTGAAGCCGTCATTGGCCGTCTTGGCTGCGTGGAGGCCCGACTTCAGGCCACCTGCGGCCAGATTGAGGCAATCCGGAAGCCTCCCTGGGGCGTCCTGGAAGCAGTTTTGACGCATCGAGGGCAGTCTTGGGCTACTTTAAAGCCCCTTGGACGTCTCCTAGGGGCCTTTTAGGCCCTCGGGAAGCTTTTGGGGTCCTCGTCGGACCACTTGGGGGCCTCTTGCAGCCTCCTGTGGGCCTTGTGGGGGGACCGCTCTGCTGTTGGGTCGCGTTCCCCTTCTTGGGCCTCTCTTGGGGCTCTTGGGGCCCTCTCGGGCCGTCTTGGGCGCCTCCAGCACCGTCTTGGGGCCATCGCGGGCCGTCTTGGGGCCCTCTTGGAGGCCTCTTCCTCTACATGGGACGGGTATTGGAAGCCTCTTGGGCCGTCTTGGGGCATCGGGATGCCAAAAGGCAGAAACGATTAAAACCCGTCAAAGCCCAGTCGTAAAACAATGAGTTGCGCCTCTTAGGGGCCACCTTGGGAGATCTATTGGAACCTCGTCGGCCCTCTTGGGAGCTTCTTGGGAGACTCTTGGATCCGATTGGGGGCCTCTTGGGACTTCCCGAGAACCTCTCGGGGTAGAAAGCTCGGATTCTCGGTTCGTGTTTCCCTTCGTGGGCCTCTCTTGGGGCCGTCTTGGGGCCCTCTCGGGCCGTCTTGGGCGCCTCAGGCACCGCCTTGGGGCCCTCGTGGGCCGCCCAGGGCCCTCTTGGAAGCCTCTTCGGCTATCTTGGAGCTGTCTGGGAGGCCTCTTCCTCCTCCTCGTCCCCCTCCTCCTCCTCCTCTCCACTCCTCTCTCTCTCCTCCTGATCTTCCTCCTCCTCCTGCAGCGTGTTCCGGAAGGCTCCCGCCGGAACATGCTGTGCACAAGTGCTGTCACTGCTCCCGCCACCGTGCCCTGGGTGGTGGGTCAGAGGCCTCATGGGTGTTGGTTTGGATCTCGTGGTTGGCCTGTCGGGGACGTCGTGAAGGCAGTTTCGCAGCTTCTCGGTAGCCGTTTTGGGACCGTTGTGGGGCCTCCTCGGGGCTGTTTTGTGGCCTCTTTAGGCCTCGTTTGGGCCTCCTGGGGCCTCTTGGGGGCTCCTTGGGGCCTCCTGGGGCACTCTTCAAGCGGGAGGGTTGAATTTTGGAGTCGTGGTCCCCTCTTGGGCGCATCTTGGGACCGTCTTGGGGCTCTGGTGGGCTGTCTTGGGCGACTCTGGGGCCGTCTTGGGGCCCTCTTGGGCCGTCTTGGGGCGCTCTTGGGGGCCTATTGAGCCCCGTCTTGGAACGTCGGACAGCCGAAAAGGCTGGAAGGCCAAAATCGTTCGAAAACCTTAGTAAAATTGACGATTTCGGCTTCTTGAAGCGCTCTGGAGAGGCGTCTTGAAGTGTCGTGGAGTACCTTGCCTTGGGGGGCCTCTCGGGCCGTCTTGGGTCTATCTTGGGCGTCCTGGAGCGGGCTTTCGGCGACTCGGGGCCCGCTTGGGCCGTCTAGGGAGCCTCTGGAGGCCCTCCTAAGACTATTTTGGACCTCCCCGGCCGCTCCGTTCTCCCATGGGGGGTCGGAGGCGGCGGCCTCCGAGGCCCAGGACGCGGAAACACAGTGAAAACACAAGGAAAGTGAGCCCCAGAGCTCCCATGGAGGGCGCAGGCACACTCCTGGCGGGCTCGGACGCCCTGGAACGCCGAAGCCATGTAAAAACATATGGAAAGTGAGCTCCGGAGCCCCCATGGAGGGCGCAGGCATACTCCTGGCGGCCTCGCCCCCGTAACCTGGCGCAGGCACACTCCTGGCGGGCTCGGAGGCCCTGGAACGCCGAAACCCTATAACAAAACACATGGAAAATGGGCCCCGGACCCCCCATGGAGGGCGGAGGCACACTCCTGGCGGCCTGGCTCCCCAAACCTGGATATATATATATATATATATATATATATATATATATATATATGTTTTATCTTCTTCTTCTCTTCTCACCCCCCTCGAGCACAATCCAAAGACGTGGTGGGTACAGGCTGGGTCTCGGGGCCTCGTGCACTCTGGCAGGGCACGGCACTACGATCGGGCGCTCACACCGCTGGGTAGCAGGAGAGCTGCTGGCCAGCGGAGGCGGAGCGCATGCTGGGCAATTGCCCAAGCATGCCCACGCGGTGCAGGCCAACCGAATCTACCTTTCAGACAAGCGGGAAACGGATAGTCGAAGACTAATTAGCACGATACTGGCCTTGAACCTATCGTCGTACATGCACACCTGGAGGAAGCAAGTAGCCACTGCAATAGCCCCACAGCCAAAACAATAATCACACCATACTGCATAGAAGAATTGCCATAGCCCCACAGCCACGACAATCAATCAAATAATCCCTCCAGGCCAAGATCTCGTTCATCGGCTACTTCTTCTTGCCCCCGAGCTTCGTGACCAAGCCCCTCCTCGGGGCTCGCCCTGGCTTGAAAGTGAAGCCCATCGCTCGCAGGATGGAAAACAATGCTGCGTGGAGTTCCACCTCCTCGCACCCCTGCTCGAGAGGCAACATCTCCATTGGAGTCCTCTGGAGGCCCGTCGTCGCCACCGCCGCCCTTTCCTCGCTTTCCTTTTTTTACCACGTCCCACAACTCGGCTTGCGTCTTTACCAGCGCCTTTGCCTGCTCTGGGTTGCGCGGGATGATGGCGGTTCCCTTCGCGTTGAACGTCACGCGGTACACCTCGCCGTCGCGCGTCGGGCTGACCGAGCACTCTTTGATCCACAGCCCTGCCGTCTCCATGTCGCTGTTGCGCAGCATGAGGAGGAGCTGAGTGGGCACGTGGCATAGATTGATCACCGACTTCTGCTGCGACGACTCCGCGGCGCACCAGTTCTCTAAAACGCTCAGAATCCCTCCAAAGCGGTGCTGCTCGGGCGAGCCCCTCTGGCGCGTGTTGCCCTCGGCCTTCACCGTGTCCAGGTACTCTTTGTACGCGCGGAGGCCCGTCTGCACCACCTCCTCGGTCTTGTCGCCGTACACCACTAGTACCGCCGAGTACTCCAGAGCTCTGACGCGAGCCTCCAGCTGCTTGGCGAGCTTCAGCTGCACCGACTCGTTGGCCTCCGTCTTGGCTTTGACGTCTCTGTCGTGGTGGCCTGACACCTCGCTGTCCTCCTCCCTCTTCTTGCCGACGGACGGCGCGAGCCACGACATTCGGGGTCGGCTGAAGCACTCGGTGTTGATCAAAATGATCTCGCAAATGATGGTTGAGAATATGGCTACGGAGCGTGTCGAAATCATCTGCCTCGAACTCGCATGACGGACAAAGCCTAGTATGGAGAGTAACCGTTCCATCGTTTCGACTTCGGCCCGCCTTGCACTGCTTCCGTTCAAAGCTCCTGGTCATCTGATACATCGCACTACACTCGGTCGCAAACACGGCCTGGCAGAACAAACACTTGTTGGCAACGCAATACGATCGCCCATCCAATCGTCGTCCATGGGCACCCCCCTTTCGCCTGGCATAGTGAACTGCTAACTTCTGCCGCGTCGGAAAGCATGCCCCGCGCTCCTCTCCATTAGGCCCCAATGCGGTACAACGAAAAGACCCCCCTTGTTCTACTTGTCGTGCCTGCCGTATGTATTCAGGCATGTGCGTCCTGAAGTGTGATTTGAGACCTTGCACGTCTAGGTTCAGAAAGTCCTCCAACTCCTCCTCCTGAGTGATCAAGTCGACGGGGGTTTCACACCTTTCTCGTAAATCAGCGCCATCGTCGAAAACCTGCAACGCTTGGATATCCCCAAGAAATTGTCCAGCCCATGGATTCACCGCAAATCCACCTGAGGCTCGAGTAAGCTCGGTCTCCAGATCCACAAGCGCCCCGAACACTGTTCCCAAGAACTGAGCTGATCTTCCAGGACGTCGAAGGCACTGCTGTAACCACTTCAGCCTTCGAACTCTTAGCTCTACATGAGTTGGAGCAAGCCCTACAGCGTGCACCACTCGTATATAAAACTCCGCTTCCCACTTATCATTCTGAAACACAGCTACTCCTTTTAACAATGCACGGGAGTACTTAGCAAGCATCGAATCTATCGGGGCCCAATCGGCCTGACGAGGCGGTGCAGACCCCTTGGCTAAGGACTCGGCACCAGACAGGGCCGCGTTTACAACATAGCCTTTGAAAAGATTGCACCGCCATATAAAGGACATGCTAGAAGTCCACACTCGGCCCATGGAAAACCACGTGGTGCGACCAACCAAGAGACGGAACTGTATTTCGTGCAGCGTGAAACGGGAACACAAACGGGGGCCGAAGTACCGAGCGTTCGTCACGGTCTTTCCCTGGAGCCGCTGCTGCCTCAAAAGGTAGGCCTCGATCCCATGGGACCCCGACCCCTGCAAAAAAGAAGGTTCGCCTGCTTCTCATGCTTTTGCACCATCTCAACGCGCTTCAGACGAGCATCAAGTATCTGATTCTGCCGAGCACCCAATGCCCAAATCGACGAGACATCACACTGCACCGTGAAGTTATCGGCACCGTCATCCACGAAAATACAGAAGAAGGGCTGCACGCGCAACTGTGGCCAAGGACATGTGACCGAATATACCTTCATGTCGTGTGCTACTTGAGGGCCCTCTCGACACATCTTAGCATACGCGTGACAGAACACACGCACCATGAGGGGATCTCCAGGAAGGCCCCCCTGGCATAAAAGTGAGAGCTGTTCTGCAGGCATCTCAAAAACCTGATCGTAGCCCAACTGATCCGAAACTGCACAAGCTGTCTACCAGGTGGATCGAACAAGTCCTGAACGGCATCCTGCAAACTGGCCTGAGCAATAGCATTGTACGCATTTGGAGCATCGTGCATCCTTTTCACGTGACATTGCTTGGCTTCGTACAGCAGGCGCCAAGAAATACATTGCTGGACCGCAATCGCGGCCTCCCGACGCCGACCTGGAAGGCCACCGGACACATGCGAAGGTTCTTCGAATTCGGAACGGGAGAGCAGCACCCGAAAAAAAATCAGCTTGGCCAGGCTGCACACAAGGGCGATGATGCGCTTCCCGTCCACGCCGAGCTTACCATTCGCCTTTGTTAGACGCACGGCCTCACTGATCACCCACTGCTTGGGAAGAGCCTGGGCCCTCCGAGTGCCAAACACCAGCGATCTCAACACATGCCGAAAGTGCGAGGTCTTCAGCATCGGCCTCTCGGGCTGTCCTCCAATCCCTGCAGCAGGTTGTGGTAGACGCTTGTTGATCCAGTTGGGCGCAAGGGCGACCCTGAGCAACTCCGACGGGACAGAATGAGTAGGAGGAACTCGCCACAGTCGCAGCTCCCAAACTTGCTTCTGGATGGCCTCAAGGCCCTTGTCAATCTGGTCGATAAGGTCATTATCAATAACCAAAGACTGCTGATGCATATCCATAAGCCCATCCAGCTCTGATGTTGAAATAAGTTGACGACTAGCTCCTCCATCCTCTCCACGCTCTTGCGTTCGAGTCACCCATACTGATGTAGTAGCAGAGCTGGGAAGAAATCGATAGTTGCGCTTCCTCGGTCCTCTCCCTTTGATGGCAGTCATTCGCGCCAGCCGATGAGTTTCGCACCGATCGCGTCGCCGAGCTGCCTCGTGAAAGGCATCCACCCGCTCCTCCTGGACACGTTGCCAATACTGCCGTTTCTGACCACGTAGCCATCGACTCTTAATCTTGATCTCTTCTGAAGGTCGGTGGATCTCGGATGTCCCAGTTGACCAGTCGTAGCCGGGTGGGTTGTTGTCCTCCTCAAGTACTGTTCTCCGAAATCCCATGCCCAAGTAACTTGTTGCCGTTCTCCGAAAATCCATGCCCAGGTAACTTGTTGCTCGATTGGGGCGTGGTGAGGACTCGAGGTGCCCTGGACCCACGCTCTCCCTGGCCTGGGAAGGAGACGGGCCTCCTGGTGCCTCGCTCTGCTTCAACCAGTTATTTGTTGGCGCAGGCGGGCTATTCGGGCCAAAGGCTTCCAGGCCAGGAGGACCAGGACAATCGAGCTCGCGTCCAGCAAAAGGGCATGACGACGAGGCAACTCGGTCTGTGCCCGCAAGGCTGGCGACACCGAGAGTGGCGAAGGTCCGAGCAGGATAGCAAGACTGTTCCAGAGATAGTTGCTCTCGTAGGTCTCGCCGTTCTCGAAGTAGTTCCGACACGCGCTTGGCTTGCCTGTCGCGGTTCTCAGTGTAGCGCTGCCCAGATGTACATGTATAAGAAGCTGCATGCCGTAGCCCATCTATGATCATGTCATTCGCCCTCTCGGCCAGTTGCCTTCCATACAGCCTCATTGTGCGTAACTCGGCCTCGTGCTCTGCCATCTTGTCTTCAAGACGTTGAACAAACTGCGTGCGACCTCGGCCTCCCTGCAACAACGTGCTCATAGCTGTGGGATCCAACTTCAATCGGTCAGCACGATCAGGCCTGGGTGAGAACACATTGATTGATAGTCCCAGCCCAATTGGAACATGGTCCCCCAGTTTTTTTCCCAGTGCACCTGCAATCTTCTCATAGATGTTCGGAGTGTCCGACAAAAGGTGCTGCCGTCGTGCAGGCCACGGGGGATGCACACATAGTCTATCGTCTTGCCCTGCTGCTGCGCGTTGAAGTACGTCGGCCCCGCGTCCCTCTTCGCATTGGCCATCATCAAACCGTGGGCCTCCAGGATCGGAAGAATTGCTTCAGCTGGATGACCCTGCACATCATGAAGTCCGAACGGGCCGATGGCGTCGCTCTCCTCCTGGAAGCCCGCATTGAGGCCCATGCACACAATAGGAGTCCACCTCGCTCCCACATTATCCAGCGTCTGCATAAACCACTGCATGATAGCCGTAACAGTGGACTTCCATGCAGGAATACGTGTCTTATCCCAAGGTAGTGGGGGCACGTACATGATCATGTGCAAAATGCGACAGGACCCCCGCTCAAGCCTGGTTGCTGCTACTCGTCCACGTAGTCCTTGAGGGACTGGCACTGCTCCACGGAAATGAGCTGGGCGAAATACGTCCTTGCGATACCATGCTGAAAGTCCGCAACTGCGGTTCACGTGGGCGCTGCTCTTCCACCCCCACTTGAGCCCCCAATATTCACCACTGTTCCACAACTGCTTCTCACACAGCTTCTCCTGCGTGCCGATCAAGGACACAATCTGAAAGTTGCGCAACTCTTGCAGAATATCTTCAGTGCGCTCACTGTTGGCGGACTGGGGGTTGAAGGAGGCGACGGTCAGGGCCGCGAGCGCCGCTGAGCGCCTCATTAGGCGCGCCACGCAGGTGGCTGCATGGGGCGGACGGGGGGCCCGAAGCGGCTTGGCCTAAAGCATTATGAGCCTCATGCCGCTTTATATATATATATATATATGTGTGTGTGTTCGTGCGCGTCAGCACACTTGAGAAGGAGATGTTGCGGACGAACCTCGTTTAAAGCACGTCGATTTTTCACGAACGCCAAAAGATAGTTATGTGCACGCACCCCTCTCTTTCTTTATTTCTTTATTTCTTTCTCTCTCTCTCTATGGATATGTGTGTACGTATGCATGCGTGTGAATGTGTGTGATTGTGTTTGAACGTCTGCGTGGTTGTGTGTATGCCTATGTGTGAATGCGTGTGGGTGTGGGAGAGTGAGAGCGTGTGTGCGTGTGTGTGCGTATCTATATATATATATGTGTGTGTGTGCGAATGTGTATGCGGTGTGGTGTGTTGTGCTGTGTCGTGTTTTGTTGTGCTGGATTTTGGATTGTGTTGGGTTGTGCGGGTGCACTTGTGTGTGAATGTGCGTGCGTGTGTGGTGTGTGGGTTGCGCGTGGCCCGGCCTCAGACTCCCGGAGGGGTTCCGACTGCAACTTCCCTCCGGTAGAGAGTCGGACGCTCGACAAAAAAAACGTTGGCCGCCTTTGGCATCTGGGGATTCTCGCTGGCCCTGGGGCCGCAAAACAACGATGCGGGATAAGCAAGGCCCTGCCCTATAAGGTCGGGACATCCGGGACCCCGAACTGGACAAATTATTCATGGCGAAATGTCCAACCATATGCATTTGTCAATGCCGTGTTGTGGGCACCGCTTTCGGCGGCGCCCCCTACGGGGCCTCGAAGCGTATGAGGGGTGTGCCTAAAGGGGCCGCATGTAGACGGTGCCACTGGGGCCGTCAGTAGAGGTCCCTGTGATGCCATGGAACGTGTGAGGGGTGTGCCGACATGGGCGGGAATCGCATGTGGACCCTGCCGTTGGGGCTTTCGGTGGAACTCCCTGATTATGTGACCACGAAACGTGCAAGTGTGTGCCTGGAGCTCCTTATGGGGCCACGAACCGTATGAGGGGTGTGCCGAAATGAGCAGGGAACTGCATGCGAGCTTTGCCACTGGAACCTTCGGTGGAGCTCCTATGGGGCCACGAACCATGTGAGGGGTGTGCCCACAGTGGCCGAGAACCGCATGTGGGCCCTCACACTGGGGCCTTCGGTGGAGCTCCCTATGGGGCCACGGAATGTGTGGGGGGTCGGCCCAAATGGGCGGGGAACCGCATGTGGACCCTGTCGTTGGGGCTTTCGGTGGAGTCCCCTATGTATGGGACCACGAAGCCTGTGTGAGAGATGTGCCGAAGTGGGCGGGGAACCGCATGCAAACTTTGCCACTGGTGCCTTAGGTGGACCTCTTGGGGGCCACGAAACGTGTGAGGGGTGTGCTAGAATGGGCGGGGAACCGCACACGAACCCTGCCACTGCGGCCTTCGGTTCTCAGGGCCCGTTTTCCTCAGGACCCCTTTCCTTCGCGATGAAGGGAGGCGGGGGTCCATCTCACAGTCCGGCGACGGCGGCGTGGTACTACCGCGGAACGCCCCCCGCCACCTGGCTGACCAGCACTGCCGTCAACCGAACAAGCACAGACAAAGGCAGCTTCCAAGAAATCAGATGACATGCTTTCTTCAGAACGGTGTGCCCAAAATCCCGATCCCTTCCCCACGGCCGTCTTTCCGTCATGGTTTTTGACAATCCTGTTGCCCGAAAACCGCCGCCTGGAAGCCGAACACAGTAGGCAAAAACTCTGCCTTGTTTTCGTTTCAAGACGTGGGATGTCTGGATCCGACCTTCGCCCAGGCATGCCAGGGGGCCTTCACACTCTTACCAGCGGCGACGGCGACAGAGACCTGCGTCTTCTTCGAGTGGAGGACTCAGGGTGAAATCCATATGGGCTTACGCACCTCAAAAATCAATCCGCCTTGTGATTCACCTTTTGCAAGTTCAAACGTCGAAAATCAATCGAAACAGCATTCCAGACTTCACCCTTTGCCCTCCACCCAAAGAAAATGCTCGGGATACCCGTGGGACGATACGACTACATACGAACGACAAGAGTCAGAGCGCAGGCGAAGGACGGACGAGTGACGCACTTTGTAGACCAGCCGCGACGGAGTTCCATGCGACGACTCGACAATCTAGACGGACGACACAGGAGAAATCACATCGACGAACGACGGACGAGAGACGCACTCCTTACGAGCAGCGCCGGAGAACCCGCGAGGCACGACACGACACGACGCTCGGTTGAAGACGGCGTGGAGGTCTGCACTGAGGGGGACCCCAGAGAAGCTACCCGGACGGGAGATGAGGCCAAATCCGCTCAACATCGGCCCCAGGACCCCTCCCGGGGCCCAATTGGTGCAGCTTTTCACCCCGGACCCGTTCTTTGATGGCCCTGGGGCACGAAAACGGTCCCAGAGGCAGACAAAGCTGCAGAATTGATGGCACGTCCCTCTCTATACAGGAAGAGTGTTCAAGAGTAGTCAATGAATAATCAGGGGACGATTTCTCTATTATTTTTTCGGCTACGTATGTTTGAACATGTTTTGCCTATTATCATTATTCTTCTTCTTCTTCCAAAATCCGCCTGTAGGAGGACATGCCTGACCTAAGCACAGAACCCTCTCGATCTCAAGCCTCGAGCCCGCCCGCCAGCCCGCGGGCCGGAACCAGTGCTGGGCAATCTCAGACCTTGAGTCTGTCGCGGGCGGCAGGTCGGGAGGTGGGCCTGGACGCCACGACAGAGTACCATGTATGCTCTATCCGGCGCCTGAGCAACTCCATCTCAGTGCAAGGACTTGGCTATCACCTCCGAGTTGTCGAACCCCTTTGACGGCCTCCTTCCGAGTTGACGAACGCCCTTGACGGCCTCTCTCCGAATTGACGAACGCCCTTGACGGCCTCCCTCCGAGTTGACAAACCCCAGACGGGTCCTACAGTCGGGCTCGATTGGAGAGGACACGTCAGAGGACACCAGACCCTTCCGAGGGCCACACTACAGGAATGTAGGAGGCATGGGTCGCGAGACACAGGACACAAAGGTACCCTGAACTTGGCAGGATCGACCTCCCGATCCGGGCCGACTGTAGCAGAGGGCGGGGCGCCTGCGCAAAGTTCGGCGCTGGCGGCGGGGACACTGGCCCGGGCCTCGCGCACCCTGCGGGCGGCGCGGACGGCCCCGTGCGCACGGGGCTGCGCAGCGGCGCGGCCGGCCCGGCCTCGGCGGGCGGCCGAGGAGGGTGAGCACGGGGCGGAACGCAGAAGGACATGCTGGTACTGCGGGTCCTCGGGAAATCATTGCGGGTCTTCGGCATATGGGGGCCCTTGCCAAGCCGGATGAGGAGAAGGAGGAGGATGACTGAGGATGACAAGCCGGTCCAGGAGAAGGATGAGGAGGAGGAGGAATAAGAGGAGGAGGAGCAGGAGGAGGAGGAGAAGCAGGAGGAGGAGGAGGAGAAGGAGGAGGAAAGGGGGATGAGGAGGAGGAGAAGGGGGAGGAGAAGGGGGAGGAGGAGGAGAAGAGGAGGAGGAGGAGGAGGAGAAGTAGGAGGGAAGGAGGAGAAGGGGGAGAAGGGGGAGGAGGAGAAGCAGGAGGAGGAGGAGGAGGGAAAGAAGGAGGGGGAGGAGGGGGAGGGGCAGGAGAAGATGGAGGAGGGAGGCAGGACCGTCAATAAACGGCCCGAGAAAAAACAATATGCCCCGGGAAAGAAGTCGAGACCTCAGGGATCCGCACTGCGCAGAAGTCAGGTCGAAATTCCGTCGGCAGCGGACTCCGACACAGCGCGCATCGTTCAACCTTACACCATCCTGGCTACCCTATCAATCAGCCTCGTCCGATGCTGGGCCACCAGTGGCGTTGAACCTTCAGCGCCTGCGCTGGGTCTGCCGTCACGTCAGCGCAGCGCGAACTTCCGGTTACGGCCGGACCCAGGACAGGAGAACACCCTTCAAGAACAGGAGGCCCTCCGCTGGCCAAACGCAAGAGCATTCGAGGGTACCAACCCCCATGATGCACAGGAACATCCAGCAAGCACGAAGAACCCTAGGGCACCCTCCCCGAACCCACCTGAGGAGGAGGAGGAGGAGGAGGAGGAGGAGGAGGTGGCGGAGGAGCAGAAGGATGAGCAGGAGGAACCTGGAGGATGAGAAGGAGGAGGACGAGGAAGAACAGCAGCCGGAGCTGGAACGGAAGGAGCGGGATGAGCAGGAGGACCAGGAATGTAGAGGACGGGGGCGACAAGGACAAGCAGGGGATCGGATCCAGGAAAGTGGCACGCGCTGGGGCGAGAGCGCTTTTCTTCACGACGGGAGCAAAGCTCCGATCGTGAAATCACGCCCACGCTGCAGCTGGCAAGCAAACAGTAAACCCCCCGGCGATATCGCTAGCACAGAAAATAAAATAAATAATTATTTTGGGCGGCGCCCTCCGGCGATATCGTTAGCACATAAAAAAATAAATAAAATAATTAATTAATTAATTTGCCCCCCCGGGCCCGAAGCTGGCGGCAACGCGAGGCGACAGCCTGAAGAACCAACGCGCACGAACGCTTGCCAATGGGTTCCCGCCTTGCTAGAACACTGGGAAACTGACGCGCATCGGAAATCAAAGGTAAATCAAAAATGACAAACAATGAAATCACCGCAAGCAACTATACTTGAAAGGACCCCCCAAAGGAATCCCAGAGGAATCTCAGAAGGAATCGCACGCAGAATCTCAAAGGATCCCTATTGGAAATTCAAAATAATCTCAAAGGAACCCCACAGAAATCGCAAAGGTATCTCAGCGGCAGCTCAAACGAACCACGAAGGAATCTAAGGAATCTGGAAAACGCGGGCTCGCGTGGACATAAGCAAACCCTATTGCGGCCGCAATAAGGAAATTGTTTTTTCACGGGGTCCTATGGGAGAGTCCACGGAGGGATATCGCAGACGGATTCCGCGAACCCCCCCCCGCGATATGTTAGCACATTTATTGAAAATAAAATAATCCACAGGCACCGGAGGTCGATGTGATGCTCCCTTCAGGGATTGTCGAAGGAATATCAGAGGAACTTGAAAGAACCCCCAAAGGAATCCCATAAGAATATCACAAGGAATCGCACGCATGATATCGAAGGAACCAATGGAAGTTCAAAGCAATCTCAAAGGAGCCCAACAGAAATGTCAAAGGCATCTCAGCGGCAGCTCAAACGAACCACAAAGGAATCTAAGGAATTTGGAAAACGCGGGCTCGCGTGGACATAAGCAATCCCTATTGCGACCGCACTAGGGAAATTGATTCTTTCAGGGGATCCTATGGGAGAGTCCACGGAGAGATTTCGCAGACGCATTCCGCGAACCCCCCCGCGATATGTTAGCACATTTATTACAAATAAAATAATCCACCGGCCCCGGATGTCGATGTGATGCTTTCTTGAGCAATGGGGCATCAAAGGGATATGACCGGAGCCTCAAGGGACCCCCAGAATAACATCAAAGGAACACCAGAGGAGTCTCAAAGGAGTCCCCAAATAATCACATATTGATTCTTTCAGGGGATCCTATGGGAGAGCCCACGGAGAGATTTCGCAGACGCATTCCGCGAACCCCCCCGCGATATGTTAGCACATTCATTAAAAATAAGATAATCCACCGGCCCCGGATGGGGCATCAAAGGGATATGACCGGAGTCTCAAGGGACCCTCAGAATAACATCAAAGGAACACCAGAGGAGTCTCAAAGGAGCCCCAAAATAATCACAATGGAAACGGCAAGGAGTCTCAAAAGAAGCCAATCGGAGTATCAGAGGAATCTCTGAGGAATCTCACAGAAACGCACAGAATCACAGGAAGCGACTCTGGGCAGGTGTGCCTTGTCGCTGGGCTCTGGACTACAAGGGGACCGGGCATTCAGAGGCTTGTGGAGGCCTTTCTGGATGCCTCCTGGGAACCTCCGGGGACCTCCCCTCCGCGGACCTCTGGTGACCTGCGGGGGATATCGCTTCCGCCCCGGCCCTGGTGCCGGAAGCGTTATAATTTCCTCTGATGAAGGGGGGGGGGGGGGGTTTACTGATTGCTTCCCAGGGTTACCATTCTTCAAATGGACCGAGAACGTTCTCAGAGGAAGCGGCACAAGGAACATCAGCTGGCGCCATCCTGCGTTGACAAAAGGTGTGCGGAGGTGTTCGCGCCACTCCCTGGCCATCGTCGGGGGAGAAAGGAGAGAGGAGAGCAGTATTTCTGTGGGCAGGGAAGGGCAGAAGGGCGGAATGGGGGGAGGAGGAAGAAGGATTGAGGCAGGATGTCCTGGAGGAGGCACCGGGACCCCACCCCCGGGGGCCACATTTGAAGTTTTTTGTATTGCGCGTCGGCTTCTTGATGCTGCGGGTGTGGCAGCGTCTCGCGATTATGGCAGGGACGAGGACAACAAAGCATACTGATCGGAGGCCAGAAGGTAAGCAGAACACGACAACCTGGCACCGTGGACCCTGCTCCTCTAAGACGGCAGGGGAGGAAAAGGACATGCTGATGTGATTCAGGAGTTCCCGGGAGTGGAGAATGTGTCGGCGACCGCGGCCGTTCCAGAGCGTTCGGGAAAAGCTCTGAGAGCGCTCCCAGACACTATGTATGGAACGACGGTGTGTCCTTCTGTGGCAAGTCAGGGGAGCCTCTCATACCATTTGCTGGCTTTTGCGAACCGGTGCTAATCGAATATGCTCGAGCCTATATCGACGCTAGTCGACGCTAAACTGGCGCTCGCCAATCGATTACCCGACGCTGATCGACGCTACTGCACTCGAAAAAGGGAACTACGAGGGTACACACAACTCCCATGATTTGCTACCGAAGTAGCCTACCCCTGTGCCTGCCGGATCCTCCTCGTCCTCCTGCGATACCAATAATCCGAAGGGCCAGCGCCCAGCGCCAAACTCCCTGGGTAAGCCAAAAGGCACCGATACCGCTACTCCCAGGACGTCTATCTGGGGTGCGTGACCAGAATGTCGAGACGAATCCAGCGGCGGTGACGAAGGCCTCCCAGGAGGCCCCAAAAAGGCGAAAACGAGGCAAGGGGGCCCAGACCCCCGACGTCATGATTTTGTCATGACGTCGATCCCCAGAGGTCTCGACCCGCTCCCTGGGACCCGATCTTCATCCTGAGCCGTCTTTTGACGCTCCCGAGGCCCGGGGAGGGCCCCCAAACGCCGAAGATGGCGGGACACCCTCCACCGCGATTATTGCGTGACTCGAGGGGGCTTGGGGCTGGCGGCATCAACACCTTTCTTGAGCAGGGACCGACCGTCCCGGCATTTCTTTAGGCCTACCACGACATGTTCTTAGAACACAAAGAAATCTTCTAAGAACAAAAAACATGTCCTTAGAGCACAAATCCTATGTTTGGACGCCCGAATTATCCGGGATAACTCGGGTCTGGGGTAACTCGGGTTTGGGTTCCCGAACAACGGACCCGAGTGAGTTAGCCCTGACCCGAATTACCCCTGATGATTCGGGGCTCTGGACGCCCGAAATATCCGGGGTAACTCGGGTCCGGGATAACACGAGTTCGGATTCCCGAAAAACGAACCCGAGATAGCCCTGACCCGAGTTACCCCTGATGATTCGGGGCTCTGGTTATGTGTTAAAACAAGACAGTCCCAGCCAGAAATGTTCTAAAAACATTTCGTGGAGGCCACAACAGGTTCTTCGAACATTGTTTCGTAGGCCTATAGGCACGCCAAGACGCTTCGCCACTGCTTGACTTTCCCTCCTCTGACTCCCGGTGCCGAGCGCCCCGCGTGAGCGCTGTCGGCGGCGGGAGGCGTGCAGCCGGGGCGCGCCGTGCCCGGCGGCAGAGACGTTGGGCCGGTGCGCGACGTGGACCTCCAGGGCGGCGGCGCTCCCTCGCTCCTCGCTTGCTTCGGCCCTCGCTCGGGCGTCCATTCCCCGTGCGCTTGTCGCTTTCGCGCGTGTCCTCGTCGTCCTCCTCCTCCTCCTCCTCCTCCTCCCCCTCCTCCTCCTCCTCCTGCTCCTCCTCGCCTGCCAGGCCATCGCTCGGGCGTCCCCGTGTGTTTGTCGCGTTCGCGCATGTACTTTTCGCAAGGTGGCCCAGGATGCCCCCCGCCGAGAAGACATGCACGCGCCCGAGCGATGCGAAGCTGCCCTCGTCGTGACAGGAGATACTTCTCATTCTAGACAAGCGCGTTCCACCGCTCGCAAAGTAGCTGCTCGCAAATTATGGTGATGAAAGAAAGAAGGCTCTTTTGCATCGAGCAATACGTTTTTGGGGTCGTTTGCGACTATAGGCTCTTTGCGAGAAGTGGAGCGTGCGATGAAACGAAGCTAGGACGAGGAGAAATCCAGGGGAGGATAAGTCGAGAATCTCTGGGGTCCAGCGGTTCTTGAAGAAGTCTCGGGCGCCGGGGCCTTCTCAGAGTGTTCCGGAACGCTCTGAGACCGCTCTGGAACGCTCTGGAACGGATTCACCCCCGTGCCAGCCCCGCCAGAGATAAACCCCGGTTATCCGGGCGGGGAGAGGAGAGGCAAATGCCGGACAACAACCTAACGCTTTTGCTTCGGGCAGCCCCACGCATGCCCGCGCGAAGCAGCACTGCCCCCCCATCAGACCTGCGCAAGCAACAAAACAGGTTTTTGGGGGGGAGGGGTGGGCCGATAACCTGGGTTACCGCCGAACCCTTAAAAAAACAATCTCCAAAGATCACGAAGGGTGGGGCTCCCAGAATCACGACGGGAGGTGTTTCAACATTGTTGGCCTCTGGAGGCCATTACCAGGCCTCGGGACGGTCAAAGGACGACTCAGGACGAAAGGCAGGTCCCAGGGAATGGTCAAGACTTCTGGGCGTCGGCGTATCAAAATTATGACGTTGTGGGTCTGGGCCTCAGTAGGCCACACGAGAAGTTCCAGCTGGTCTCAACTAAAGGCCTCCCAGATGGGGTCGGAGGATCGCGCCGCATCGCCGATACATCGGCGATGCATCAGCGATGCATCGGCGATGCACCGGCGATGCATCGTCGACGTGGGCAACGCATCGGCGACGTCGACGTGGCGAAAATCGGGCTCCGCATCGAGCCGCACCGCCGATGCATTGGCGAAGCAGCATGACCCTCCGACCCCACCTACTCCGACCCCATCTACAATCGGACTCGATTGGACAGGACACGCGAGAGGACACAAGTGACACAAGACCCTTCCGAGGGCCAGATTGCCACAGGAATGTAGGAAGCATGGGTCGCGAGACACAGGATACAAGGGTTGGCAGGGTCGACCTACTAGTCTGCGCCGACTGTAGTTGGCGGTGGACAAACCTCCCTTTAGTAAACCTCCCCTTAGTGAAAACGGCCCAGGACCGAAACCGACGGACCTGGACTCGCAAAAATGACTGCCGCGACGCCCTCTCGCGAACCGAAAACGGCTAATTCGCTTATCGACGTGTCAGGGTAGGAGGTCTATCAACCTCCGATGTAGGATGCCTAGATCAGCAGCCCCCCCCAAAGGCGCCACCGGTGGCGACGCTGGGATGCTGAGAACGCCCCAGCCCTCACTGGGCCCTGGGGCCATCCAAGCTGGTCACGGGAAGGGTCAAAATCTCTGGGGGTCCACGCCGTGAACAAGCAAACACGACATCGGACTTCTGGGTCTCAGGATCCTCCGAGGAGCCCGAAGGAGTCCGCGACTGGATGCCAAAGGAGGGGAAGCTTCGGGGGAATTCCCGAGAGGACTCCTGAGGCTCCCCTCAGGAATCTCAAGGAACTCCGAATGATTGTCTTAGGACCTCCTTGTATCAAGAAGCTCCTAAGACGAGCCAGGAGGGTCCCAAGATCCCCCAAGACAGTCCAAGAGGGCCCCGAGTCGCCGAAACGATCGGTCCAAGACGCCCAAGATGTCCTCCAGACGGCCCAAGAGGCCTCGCCTCCAAGACGAAGAAGCCTCCAAGAACACTCCTAAGAGGGCCTCGAGAGGCAAAATTCATCTCCTTAGGTTTTGAAGGAATTGGGCGTTCTCGCCCTTCCGGCTTCCCGACGTTCCAAGACGGCCTAAGAAGTCCACGAATCGCCCCAAGACGGTCCAAGAGGCCTCCACGAAGGTCCGCAAACTGCATAAGTCCCACCAGCCCTTTGGGCGTGAGTGGTTTAGAGAGCTCTCTCTGTTCTCAACCCCCCTTCTTCCCCTTCGGGGAGGGGTTTACCCCTCCCCCTACCCCCTCCCCTGGGCCTGGAGAGGACGTTTCGCAGGTCGTTGGAGGGGTCTTTTTCGACTCCTGGGAGGGCTAAAAAACGACACCCCTCACGAGGATTCTGGCCCCGACGGGGGGGCGGAGATAGGCCCCTCTCCTCTTCTGTGAAGCCAAAATCATTGATTTTACAACGGTGTTGGCCACATTTTGGCCTCCTGAGGGGGCCGCGCTCATGAAAGTTCCCCTCTTCCTTCAAGGCAAAATCATTGATTTTACGAAGGTGTTGGGCTCATTTTGCCCTTCTGAGGGGGCAGCGCTCAGTAAAGCTCCCCTCTTCTTTGATCGATCTCCTCCAAGATGGCCCCAAGAAGCGCCCAGGAGGCACCAAGAGGCCCCAAGATGGCCCCAAGAGGCCCCCAGGAGGCCCCCAAGAGGCCTCCAAGAGGCCCCCAAGATGCCCCCAAGATGCCCCCAAGAGGCCCCAAGAGGCTCCCCCGAGGACACCCAAGACGCTCCTGGAAGCCCCTGGGGCCGCCAAGAGGCCCCCAAGACGCCCCAAACGGCCTCCAAGAGGCTCCCAAGAGGCCCGAAGAGGCTCCCCCAAGGCACCCAAGACGCTCCTAGAAGCCCCTGGGGCCGCCAAGACGCCCCCAAGACGCCCCAAAAGGGGACGAGGTGCCCGAACGCCTCACGCCACGAGGAGCCCGAACGACTCACACCAGGACGAGGGGCCCGAACGACTCACACCACGAAGAGCCCGAACGACTCACACCAGAAGGAGGGGCCCGAACGACTCACACCCGAGGACGAGCCCGAACGCCCGAACGACTCACACCACGAGGAGCCCGAACGAGTCACACCAGGAGGAGCCCGAACGACTCACACCGAGGGGCCCGAACAACTCACACCACGAGAAGCCCGAACGACTCACACCAGGACGAAGAGCCCGAACGACTCACACCACGAAGAGCCCGAACGACTCACACCAGGAAGAAGGGCCCGAACGACTCACACCAGGACGAGAAACCCCAAACGACTCAAACCACGAGGAGCGCTTTCTCTCCCTCCTCCTCCGCCTCGTCCTTCTCCCGCTCCCCCCACAAGGAGGATGTACAAGGAGGCGGGAGGAAGGAGGAACAGGGGAGACATGCGGGGGCAAGCGGACACACGCCTGCAAAATACAACTGTCGGCATGCTTCGCAAGAGTTGCTGTTGTGAGATGGGCTGGTGGGGATACGCGAAGCGTAAAGAATCCCACCAGCCCTTTGGGCGTGAGTGGTTTAGCGAGCTCTCTCTGTCCTCAACCCCCCTTCTTCCCCTTCGGGGAGGGGTTTACCCCTCCCCCTACCCCCTCCCCTGGACCTGGAGAGGGAGTTCCGAGTGGTGTCAAGGGGGGCCTTTTTCGACTCCTGGGAGGGCCCAAAAACGACGACCCTCACGAGGATTCTGGCCCCGGGGGGGGGGGGAGTTTGGTGCCTCTACCCGTCGTTGAAGCAAAAAACATTGATTTTACTATGGTGTTGGCCCCATTTTGCCCTTCTGAGGGGGCCGCGCTCATTTTCCTTCATAGCAAAATCATTGATTTTACGAAAAAGTTTTGGGCTCATTTTGTCCTTCTCAGGGGGTAGCGCTCCTTTGCGCTTCTGAGGAGGTCGCAAGAGGCCCCAAGATTGCCCCAAGACGCCCCCAGGAGGCTCCCAAGAGGCCTCCAAGAGGCCCCCCGGCGGGCCCCAAGAGGCCCCAAGAGGCCCCCAAGAGGCCCCCAAGAGGCCCCCAAGAGGCCCCCTGAGGCCCCCTGAGGCCCCCGAGAGGCCCCCAAGAGGCCCCCTGAGGCCCCAAGAGGCCCCCAAGAGGCCCCCAAGAGGCCCCCAAGAGGCCCCCAAGAGGCCCCAAGAGGCTCCAAGAGGCCCCCAAGATGCCCCACGAGCCCGAACGACTCACACCAGGGCGAGTTGCCCGAACGACTCACACCACGAAGAGCCCGAACGACTCACACCACAAAGAGGTTCCCGAACGACTTACACCAGGACGAGGCGCCCGAACGACTCACACCACGAGGAGCCCGAACGACTCACACCACGACGCGGGCCTCGAACGACTCACACCACGAGGAGCCCGAACGAGTCACACCAGGAGGAGGGGCAGCGCTCATACAAGCCACCACGAGGAGCCCGAACGACTCACACCACGACGAGGGCCCCGAACGACTCACACCGCGAGGAGCCCGAACGAGTCACACCAGGAGGAGGGACCCGAACGACTCACACCAGGACGAGGGGCCCGAACAACTCACACCACGAGAAGCCCGAACGACTCACACCAGGACGAAGAGCCCGAACGACTCACACCACGAAGAGCCCGAACGACTCACACCAGGAAGAAGGGCCCGAACGACTCACACCAGGACGAGAAACCCCAAACGACTCAAACCACGAGGCGCGCTTTCTCTCCCTCCTCCTCCGCCTCGTCCTTCTCCCGCTCCCCCCACAAGGAGGATGTACAAGGAGGCGGGAGGAAGGAGTAACGGGGGAGATATGCGGGGGCAGGCGGAAACACGCCTGAAAAACACGACTGTCGGCATGCTTCGCAAGAGTTGCTGTTGAGAGATGGGCTGGTGGGGATACGCGAAGCGTAAAGAATTAAGAGGCCTCCAAGACGCCCAAGGGGCTCCAAAGACGGCTCCAAGAGCGGGCCCAGACGGGGGACCCGAACGACCATTTTGAGCTCTGGCCCGAGAGGCCCAAATACGCCCCCAAGAGACTCCAAAGAAGCGCCAAGAGGCCCCAAGTAGCTCCCGAGAGGCTCCCAGGAGACCACTCGACTGCCCCCCAAGAGGCCCCCGAGAGCGTTCCCGAAGAGACCCCACGAAGCATCCCCGAGGACTCTGACCCACAACCCAGGCACGGTGGCGGGATGGGCAGAAGGCCACAGGATCCGCCGCCCCCTGCTTGCAGGGGTGCACGGCGTGCTGGATGTTTCAGGTTTTGGTTTTGGTTCTTTTTCCAAAAGAACTTCCCAGTGGGCTCCGGCAGAACCCGCCGGCCACCCGGAATTTTCCCAAACGTGCTCAACGACCGCAAAAAATCCTCCAAAAACGGCCGTTTCGCTCGGGACATCCTCAAAAAATCGCGAAGATGGCCCAAGATGGCCTCCAAGTCCGCCCGAGATGGTCCAAGACGGCCTCCAAGACGGCCCAAGAGAGTCCAAGACGGCCCAAGACGGCCCAAGAGGCCCCCCAGAGGCCTCCCAGACGGCCCAAGAGGCCTCCAAGAGGTCCTCCAGGAGAGTCCGAAGAGGCCAAAATCATTGATTTTCCATTGGTTTTTGAAGGATTTTGGCATTTGCGCCTTTTCGGCTCTCCGACGGCTCAAGACGGCCCAAGAAGCCCCCAAGATCGCCCAAGAGGCCCCCAAGAGAGCCCCCTGATGGCCCAAGTGGCCTCCAAGATGGCCCCTAGAGGGCCCCAAGACGGCCCAAGAGGCCTCCAACACGCCCAAGATGGCCTCCAAGACGCCCAAGATGGCCTCCAAGACGGCCCTGGAGCGCCCCAAGAGGGTCCCCCGTTGGCCCAGAAAGGCCCCCAAAACGGCTCCCGACGGCGTCAGACGTGCCAGGAACCCACCAAGATGGCCGAAGTTCGCTCGAAGCTGGCCCAAAAGGGCCCAAGAGGCCCCCAAGAGGGCCTCCAGGAAGGCCAAAAGATGCCAAAATCACTGATTTTCCTAAGGTTTTTGATGGATTTGGGCATTTCCCTTTTTTCGGCCTTCCGACGGCCCGAGACGGCCCAAGAGCCCCCAAAGATCGCCGAAAGATCGCCCAAGAGGCCTCCAAGACGGCGACGATGACCATCAAGACGCCCACGTGTTCCCCGAAGGCTTTCCAAACCGATTCGGGGAACACATGGTCCGATGGCTTGGCAGGTCTGGCCTCAACGTTCGGCCACATAGGCGCTTCCACAAAGGCAGGGGGCGGCGGTGATTCGCCGTAGGCGTCTTCGATCCGCCGCCCCCTGCTTGCAGGGGTGCACGGCGTGCTGGATGAGCTGTTAGGTTTTGGTTTTGGTTCTTTTTCCAAAAGAACTCCCCAGTGGGCTCCGGCAGAACCCGCCGGCCACCCGGAAAATCCCCAAACGTGCTCAACGACCGGAAAAAATCCTCCAAAAACGGCCGTTTCGCTCGGGACATCCTCAAAAAATCGCGAAGATGGCCCAAGATGGCCTCCAAGTCCGCCCGAGATGGTCCAAGACGGCCTCCAAAACGGCCCAAGAGAGTCCAAGACGGCCCAAGACGGCCCAAGAGGCCCCCCAGAGGCCTCCCAGACGGCCCAAGAGGCCTCCAAGAGGTCCTCCAGGAGAGTCCGAAGAGGCCAAAATCATTGATTTTCCCTTGGTTTTTGAAGGATTTTGGCATTTGCGCCTTTTCGGCTCTCCGACGGCTCAAGACGGCCCAAGAAGCCCCCAAGATCGCCCAAGAGGCCCCCAAGAGAGCCCCCTGATGGCCCAAGTGGCCTCCAAGATGGCCCCTAGAGGGCCCCAAGACGGCCCAAGAGGCCTCCAACACGCCCAAGATGGCCTCCAAGACGCCCAAGATGGCCTCCAAGACGGCCCTGGAGCGCCCCAAGAGGGTCCCCCGTTGGCCCAGAAAGGCCCCCAAAACGGCTCCCGACGGCGTCAGACGTGCCAGGAACCCACCAAGATGGCCGAAGTTGGCTCGAAGCTGGCCCAAAAGGGCCCAAGAGGCCCCCAAGAGGGCCTCCAGGAAGGCCAAAAGATGCCAAAATCACTGATTTTCCCAAGGTTTTTGATGGATTTGGGCATTTCCCTTTTTTCGGCCTTCCGACGGCCCGACACGGCCCAAGAGCCCCCAAAGATCGCCGAAAGATCGCCCAAGAGGCCTCCAAGACGGCGACGATGACCATCAAGACGCCCACGTGTTCCCCGAAGGCTTTCCAAACCGATTCGGGGAACACATGGTCCGATGGCTTGGCAGGTCTGGCCTCAACGTTCGGCCACATAGGCGCTTCCACAAAGGCAGGGGGCGGCGGTGATTCGCCGTAGGCGTCTTCGATATCCTTACGAAGCCTCCCCCCCCCCGCCGCGAAGCCTCCCTCTCCTCATCCTCCACTTCCCCCCGAGTTTTCGGAAGGACTTCCACAACGGCTGGGCGGAGCGCATGGCCCAACAGCGCGGCCAAACTCTGCCCTAACGTTTGGCCACGCGGGCACATCCGAAGAGGCCGGGGGCGGCGGTGACTCGCCGTAGGCGTCTTCGAGATCCGTAGGATCAGATTGGGCATGTCCTCCTACAGGCGGACTCTGGAAGAAACAAAAGCCCAGAAAGCACTGCCCTTAAGATCGTCACCAAACTATTTCTTACTGCCTTGAATATTCCCCCTGTACAGGGACGATGCCCGCCTTCACCTCAGGACGCCTCTTCTCCGGCCCCTGCCGCGCAGCCTTCCACCTCCCAGCCTCGACACGCTCAGGGAAGGGGGGCAACTGATGGGCCGATACACCACCACCACCATAAGTTGGAGGAGGAGGAGGAGGACGGAGAGAAGGAGGAGGAGGAGGAGGACGATGAGTAGGAGGAGAAGGAGGACGAGGAGGAGGGGCAGGACTCCCTCCTCCTCCAACTTATGGTGGTGGTGGTGGAAAACAGGCCCATCAAGCAACATCGACCTGGCATCAGCGACGCGCCGCCGACAGATCGGCGACGGGCCCCCGCCGGCGAGCGCGCACGGCCCCCGACGAAGGGCGGACTACCCAGACCCCCCGACGCCCCACGAGTGCTTCCTGGCATCGACCCCCAGAGGTCTCGGCCCCTTCCCTGAAGGGGCCCTGGGACACACACATAAAAAGACACAAATCACAGGATTCCCAATATTTATCATATATTTTCTGGGTTCTCGTCATCCCTCCCGCTGACCATAGTTTCCCATCTTTTACTGGGAAGCGACAATTTATTGTGTCAGTGTTTTTTTCGCTCCTGACTGACATCGACCCGCAGAGGTCTCGGCCCCTTTCCCAGGGACCCGAGTCCCGGTGAGGCCCACCTGGGACCGAAGATGGCGAACCCCGTTCCGTCGTGCGTGTGCGTGCCATGACTCCTGCGACGCGTGGGATGAATTCAATAAACAAGCGAAAGCTGCATGGGGTCCGTGAGTGGATCAATCAAGATTTATGAAGCTATGATGGTATCGGGCCCCTACCGGCGATGAATGGGCCAATGCGGGCCGATGCATCCCCCCCCGTGCCTATCCCCCCCCTCCCCCACCGTTGCCCCAGAGAAATAGGAGGACGAGGAGGAGGAGGAGGAGGAGGAGGAGGAGGAGGAGGAGGAGGAGGATGAGGAGGAGGAGGAGGAGGAGGAGGAGGACCGTCACGTGGCTAAGGGGAGGCCAGGGGTTGGCCGACCCGGCCCTAACCCGAAACCTCGTGGCACTGGGCCACCTGTTGTACTCCACAGCGGCCACGGCCGCTGAGACGGCAGTGCGCTGCCGACGCTGAATGCGGTGCTGGGGCCTGGCGTGACACTGCACACTGGGCCGCAGCAGCACCGAGAAGGGGTTCGAACCACGGTCGGGGCGGGCAGGCAACCCTGCCCACCCCCGTGCTCAGGGGCCCCCGTGGGATCCCTCCTGAATGACGGTGCCCCAAGGCTGGGGTGCAAGGCTGGCTGCGTAACCAGCACCGTCGAGACAAGGGGGGGGAGAAAAAAGTGCGCAGCGTTCCTTCCCCGTGAGGCGGGGTGCCTGACACGCGTGCAAGACGCGCACGCACGCGCGCGCGCATGCAGCACACAGTAGGTCACCAAAAAGGCACACTGCAGTGAAAAGGACGGCATGACTCGACAGGCTGGCGGTGCCCCAAAGCTCGGGCACAAAGGCAGGCTGCGCAACTTGCACCGCAAGTCTGAGCGATAACAAAACCCCAGATCGAACCTGCATCGCGCCAAGGCGTGTTTGCGGCCCGTGCCGCAAGAAAGTGGGTGGGCGCCCCCTCCCCCTGAAGAGGGGTGCCTGGCGCGCGTGCGGGGAGCTCGCGCGCGCACGCGCACATGTACACAAGAGTGAGACGACGCCAGGACGACTCGGCACTGCCCACCCCTGGTGAAAATAACGCCAGGACGATGGGCAGGCCTGATCCCAGGTGTGGGCCTGTCTGCACCTGGCCTTGATCTGCATCGCTGGGCAGTTGCTGCGCAGCTGCGATGGCTCTTCGATAAAATTGCTCGAGTGGCTCTGGAGGCGAAGAAACGGGGGCGGACACCCTTCCACTCCTCGGGCGTCTCAGCCCCAGAGCGCGGGCTAGCTGCCCTTTTGAATTGTTCGACGGAGGTTCCCGCGGACACTCTTGAAATAAACGGCCGCAGACGCCTGTTTCCGAATATGACCCGCAGGAGCGACAAAGATTCATCGCGCTGGAAATGCGCACGCATTCAAAAAACAAACGTTGGCGGCCTCTGGGACCTTGCGCTAGCGAGGCAAGGCCCGCGCAACAACCGGGACATGTTTTCATCTAGGCGCTTGAGGTGCTGGTCCTGGGTCTTGGCCCTGACTCGGCATAGGGTGCAAATAAACGCGCCGCGGATAGATTCCCAGCAGTGGAGCTCGCCCACGGGCCCCGGGGGCTCAGAGGGGTGGAGGCGAGGAGGCCTCGGAGGAGGATGCCCCCAGGGCCCCATGCATATTCAGCCGAGGTAGCTCCGATGGGCGGGTTCTTACTGGCTGGGCGGCTCAAGGACTTCCCGTGGCCAGCGCTGGCCACTCGGGGAGGGCCATGGCAACATCAAACAAAAACCGTCGCGGCATGCGTTGGTCGAACTACTCTGCTTCAGCTCCGACTGGGATGGTTGACAAAAAGTTGCCGCGGCTCGCTTTGCTGCTTTGTCCGCTGCATCGTTACCTAAAGCATGGTTATAGTCATCATTACTGTTAAAATCCGGGTATCGATTCTGGCGGGCATTCACCTTCACGAGACAAGTAGACGTCGGCACGACAGCGTTGCCCGCCAGAACCTTGAACCCTGCGCGTTGGTTCTTCATGGGGTATCCAAGAGACTGAAAGAAGTCAACGACGCCGTTGTAGTCCGCGTGGACCTGGGAAACTAAGGGCGAGATGGCGCACGCAGCTATTATTGCAAGCATCTCTGCCACACCCGAGCTCTGGGTGTACAGGTTGCCCACCTGGCCTGTCAAGATCGCGAAGGGCCCCTCGTTTCTCATGCTGACTACGGCCCAACCTGCCGACTGGAAAGCTGGGTGTCTCGAATTGTCGCAGCCGCCGCCCACGTAAACAGGCCCTGGGAAAGCTCCCTCCAGACTGACGTCGGGGTCTGCACACCAAAACTGGCAATTCGTCAACCCTGCTCCGATCGGGGGGGCAAGCGTTAAAATCAAGCCTGATCTGGAACCCGGATTTGAGGAGCGGGTCTTGTCCTTGAAAGATGAGATCCTGCTCTCCTGGCGATAAAGCTCTATCTCGCTCCTCCTGCGAGATGAGGCACTGGAACAAACGGTGATGCAATGAGTCGCTGGGGGCTCCACATTCGCACTGGCTGTCTATATCGTATTCTGCGTCGTTGGCGCTGGACATTGTCCAGGTGCCTTGCGTGCGGATGGTTGGAAGACTGCCCCGTTCCTGATTGGTTCAATTGGGGCTGGCGAGGACTCCCGTGGCAACTTGGGCATCCACCTGGGAGCCTGCGTGACCAAGCTTGTTAGCCGTTCGCTCTCTGAGCTGCTGCTGGCAGGCTTGCTGCACTTTCTGTTGCACGAGTGATGGCGAGAACCACGTTAGAGGATATTGCTGTCCTCCCGGGGCTCGAACGACAAAAGGGGAAACCAGGGTCCAGCCTATGAGCTGCAAGGAAAGCATTAAAGCGGCGAAGGGGCCCCGAACGCTGCTCCAGCGCGATGGGGGCCTGGCCCATCAGGGCCCCTCCCTTCGCGCGGAGGGGGGGGGGGGGGGCGCGTGGCCTTGGGCTGGACTGGCGGTGGCCGACCACATTATTAAATGCCACGCGGGAGCGGGCCCCAGGGCAAGTGTCCACGTGGGGCCACCGACCAAAAGAAGGCTCAAGCATCTGCTTCTCGTGGCACATTTGCGCCCTGCTAGTTTGAAATGCTGCTGCTGAACGGTGGCCAGCTGGCTGCTGTTGAGGTCCGTGACCTCGTGACCGAAAGAGGCTGCCGCAAATGTGCCCTTGTTGTAGATCTTGCGCGCATCCCCATCCAGCTCCCCGGATGGCTCCAAGTCTCCTCGTCCTCTTCTTGAGTATGTCCATCCTGGCTTTGGCTACTCGACATGTTCCCCACCTGCGCTGGGGGGCTCCTGCTGCGGTCTCGCGGCCGAGGTTGGGTCTCGAAGTGCCCGTTGCGCTGCCTGCTCGGGCTGGCAGTCTGCGCTGCACTTGGCGGCGCACTTGGTCTGAAGAAGCGAAGAGCTGAGACTCGGCGGGGGCGATCTTGCTGTCGAGATCGGTATGGGCGCTGTCTAGCAAACTCTGGTTGCCGCGGTTCGGGCGGCTGGCGATGCGGCAGATCTTGTAATTCTGACTATTTAAGAGGATGCCGTCTATGATCATGTAGAGGTCCACATAGGGGTTCTGCTGGGTCCAGGAGCCCAGGGGGTCGATCGTGCATATCTGTATGAGGTATGTACCACACCCACGCCCAGTCGCTATGCCATGTACTGTGTGGCCGACCGACATCACCAGGTCCAGGAGTCCCACATACCTGGGGCTCGCATAAATTCCCCGGATGATCCTGAGCAGGGTGGCGGGGGAACCACTGCGAAGGGCTCGGGTCGCCAGCTTGCCGCGGTTAATCCCACCAGCCCTTTGGGCGTGAGTGGTTTAGCGAGCTCTCTCTGTTCGCAACCCCCCTTCTTCCCCTTCGGGGAAGGGTTTACCCCTCCCCCTGCCCCCATCCCCCTGGGCCTGGGGAGGTCCTTCCGCGGGTGGTCAGAGGTGTCTTTTTCGACTCCTGGGAGGGCGAAAATTCGACACCCCTCGCGAAGATTCTGGCCCCGACGGGGGGGGGGGGGAACAGCGCCCCCCTCTTCTTTGAAGCCAAAATCATTGATTGCACTACGGTGTTGGCCCCACTTTGGCCTTCTGAGGGGGCAGCGCCAATTAAAGCCCCCCTCTTCTTTCAAGCCAAAACCATTGATTGCACGAAGGTGTTGGGCTCATTTTGCTCTTTTGAGGGGGCAGCGCTAATTTAAGCCCCCCTCTTATTTGATCGATTTCCTCCAAGATGGCCCCAAGAAGCGCCCAGGAGGCACCAGCATGCCCCCAAGATGGCCCCAAGAGGCCCCCAGGAGGCCCCCAAGAGGATCCCAAACGGCCCAAAGAGCCCCCCCCCCCCCCCCCCCCCCCCCCCCCTCCCCCCCACCCCCCCCCGAGGCACCCAAGACGCCGAAAAGCCCATCAGGACGACCCTCTACTCGCCTGGGCGTCGTTTCTGGACGGGCAGGAGGAGGGGCCCGAACGACTCACACCAGGACGAGGGGCCCGAACAACTCACACCAGGAAGCCCGAACGACTCACACCAGGACGAAGAGCCCGAACGACTCACACCACGAAGAGCCCGAACGACTCACACCAGGAAGAAGGGCCCGAACGACTCACACCAGGACGAGAAGCCCGAACGACTCAAACCACGAGGAGCGCTTTCTCTCCCTCCTCCTCCGCCTCGTCCTTCTCCCGCCCCCACCACAAGGAGGATGCGCAAGGAGGCGGGGGGAAGGAGGAACAGGGGAGATATGCGGGGGCAGGCGGAAACACGCCTGAAAAAAAAAAAAAAAAAAAAAAAAAAAAAAAAAAAAAAAACGACAGTCGGCATGCTTCTCCGCTAGAGTTGCTGTTTTGCGATGGGCTGGTGGGGATATGCGAAACGTGAAGAATGGGTTCATAGTAGTTGCTGAAGTCGTAGAGAACCATGGCTGAATGTAGTTGTTCGTTACGCTTGGGGGTAACACTCGCAATCTAGGCTCTGCTTGAAAACTAGCTCCACTATGAAATGCCCTGCTTGGTGGGCGAGGAGCGGGCGCCTGCGATTCCTTCCCAATTCTCTCGCTGCTGGCTGTCTTACTCTAATCCAAGCGCGACGCAGGCCTGACATCACCCCGATCGATCTCATTGCTGGTTTCGTTGCCTGCGGATCTTGCTGCTTGTGCTCCATGATAAGAACTGAAAGTATTGCCTTTTTATGCCCTGGTCGGCTGCGCCCGCGGATCGCACTCCAGCGGCTGCGTCTGCAAGGAGAAGTTCTCCGAGCTGCGACGCTGTCGCCAACAGCTGCTTCAACTATTCGACCGAAGCAAACTCCTCTGGCGAGTCTTGCAGGCCCGCCACCAAATACTCTAGCTGGTTAGTGTCCGCCTTCGAAACGACGAAATTGATGCCGACGAGACGGTTTCGAAGCCATCGAAGCGGGGCCTCCAGAGACACTTCCAACCAGCACGGACTTTAGTATCGTGGCGTTTGGCACGTACCCACGCGACCACAAGGGGGGCTCGCACGTGGGGCCGCAGGGTGTCTAAGAGGGATATCCGTGAGGCTGCTGAGGGACTGCCCAAGGTCCTTTGCCAGCAAGAAGTAGCAGTAAATCCAAGATGGCCTGGCGCTGTGGAATTCCGAGAGGCGTAGCCGCATCGTGAAGCACAGCATGAGCATAGCTAGTCACATTTTCGCTTTGGGCCCAGCTGGCTGTTGGCCTCTTAGACGGGCCGAACGGTTTGACTGAAGGAGGTCGCTGGGGCTTCTTCAGGACTGGCACAAGTTAACGATCGTCGCCTTGAAAGTCTAGACAAACTGGCCTGCGAGGAGACACAGGGCACCTGGTCCAAGTCTGAACTTTCTCCGTCCACTCGCCCAGGGTTTCGCTGATCAGGGGGAAATCCAGAACGCTGCTCGATTTGGCTTTCCGACGCGCAGGTTCCTCTGGGGCCGCAATACTCAAGGGGGCCCTGTTCAAAAACATCCGTGGATGCGATCTCCGCGGGGGACAGGTTGAACCCCCCCGCCACAATGGCGGGTGGGCGGGGTCTGTCCTGTTGGACCGCAATGTCTGCGAGCAGGTCCAGGCTGGTCTCACCTGGGCCCTCGGGGACAAGGATGCACGGGCTCGCGAGGCCTGCCTTCGGCAGGCCCGGGGCATCCAGGCAGACACCTGCGAGGCGGCTCTTGTCAACGCAGCCCTCGGAGTGCACAGGCTCGACCCCCGGGTCGAGCCCGTCGCGGACGAGGAAGGCCACTCCGTTGACGCTCTCCCCGTTGTCATTGAAACTGGCTGGCGGGATGTGCGCCAGCCGTCCACTCTGCTGGCGCCACTGGGTCTCCTGGACAATGATGCCCTCGCGCATAGTCTGTGTTCCTGGGCGCAGATCAGCGTCGCATCATCCGCCCACTGCGACGCAAGGAACTGCTCGAAAGTTCGCCAGCAGCTGCGGTTGAAGGTGACTAGCTCGATGATGTCAAAGAGGCCACTTATCTTCTCCTGGCGGGCCAGCGTTTGTGGCCTCGCGGAGTCGCTTGGCCGCCTCCTCGCCCTTATTCTGCCCCATGAGATTGGCGACCTCGCCCAGGGCGTGCTTGTCGCCGCTGCCCCAGCCCACGAAGGCCATGGCCTCGTCCTCCTCCTCTGAGTCTGGGCCAACTGATTTGGCCATGCCGCCATGCAGACTCTCTCGCGTTGGTGCCGAGAAAGGCGGTGGAGGCTGGGCGGGCGCTGGCAGCGGCGGGGTCGGCATCGGCGACGGCGATGCGCTGTCCGCCACTGCGCTCTCGTGCTGCCTCTTGAGCTGGTCGAAGGTGTTGGCCAGGTCCTGCAACTTGGCCAGCAGAAGTGGCGGGGCGACTCCTCCTGGCGGGATCTTCGCCTGCAGAGCCGCGTGGACCATCTCAGATATGTGAGTGTTCTCGGATGCCTGCTGCGCTGCCGCGTGGGCCGCCATGGCCCGCTGCGCCTCGAGCTGCTGCAGCTCGTCCTTCGCGCCCGCGAGCTCCATGGATCGCGTCTTGCACTGGGTGGCCAGGGGCGTGATCTGCGCCGCGATGTCAGCGAGCTCGTGCTGGGAGCCCTCCACTTTCAGCTTGGTGATTTGCGCTTGGTCGCGCAGCGACTGGGTTTGCTGGTCGAGGCTCTTGCCTCGCAGCGCTTCCATCTTCGCGTGCTTGAGTACATCCAGCGCGTCGGAGTACTCTTTGCCCTGCACACCGACCCACTTCTTCCAGAAGGTGGCATGGGCCTGAGCCAGTGCGACTGGGTCTGGCTGGGCGGGGGCCCCAGGATCTCTGTCACGCGCTTGCTGTTGCGATGGCTGCTCCTCTAGTGAGCGTTTATGTATTCTGGGTTTCGTCATTTGGCGCAAGGGGGGGAGGGGGGGGGTCTGGCTCTCGTCCCGTAGTCAATACCTCCGATTGAATCATCTTGAAATTTTCAACATAGCTTACAATTCAACATTTGAGCCTCATGAGGCGTGAAACTCGTAAACAAACTCATTCTAACAATTACAACACAACGCAAATATTTATGAAACTTATCGATAATTTAAAATGTATAATGATATATTGTGAAATGTCTTAGTCAATATATTTCTGACGTGTAGAATCAACACATTTCTGACGTAACATCACTTAATATATTTTATCACGTTTTTTTTAAAAAAAAAAATCTTTTATGCAAGCAATGTAGTTCCCACGTCTAAAATCAATGCATTTCTCGTGTAACTCATGGGTGAAGCCTATGGGGGAATCCGATGGGGGAGGCCAATGGGGGAATCCGATGGGGGAATCCTATGGGGGAGACCTATGAGGGAATCCGATGGGGGAAACCCATGGGGGAAGCCTATGGGGGAATCCTGTGGGAGATGCCGATGAGGGAATCCTATGGGGGACCCCCCATGGGGGAATCGCGCAGAGGCTGCGCGGGGCTGCGCCAAGGCTATGCGTGATTGTGCGGGGCTGTGCCAGGATTACTATGGATCACATATTCATGATTCCACAAGGCCGTCGGTGGCATAACAGGGGAGGGCCCAACCGGAGGCATGCTTTTTGGCGATCGGGTCCGGCGCCCCTGAGTTTTTTCGTTAAGAAGAATAGCAGGAAAAAGTTCGCACAGTTGCACACATCAACGATTCGAGTTTCTACGGGGGGGGGGGGGGCGCCGGCCCCCGTAGCTCGTCCGATCGACTGAAGCAGGTGCCAAACTCAGCCCATAACTTCTCTACGGGGGGGGGAGGGGGCGGGGGGTTCCGCCGAAAGCAAAAAAAACAAGAACGATCACCTACCGTCCACCCTCGGAGGCCTGCTGTGGGCTACCTCGCCTCGAGCCAGCCCCTCGGCTGCAGGCAAATACGAAGCCGCAGGGCCACGGTTTTGTACTTGAGCCAAAATGGCTACGGGGAAGGAGGAAGAGGAGGAGGAGGAGGAGGAGGAGGAGGAGGAAGGCCCTGGAGGAGGGGGGGGAGTTGTCAGCCCAGCGTGGGCCGCAGGAACCCCCCAGGCTGATCCCGATCCTTAAGATTGACACGTCGCAGGGCGATGACAATCTTAGGGGCGCGCCCTCAAATTGGGGCAGGCGAAAGGGGGGGGATAAGAAAGGGGGAGTTTGAGAATCAGCTCGCGTAGCTGATTTTCCCGGCGCCTCCGAGCGCCGGAGGCGGCTATGCATTGAGAAATGGGCCCTTCGGTGGGGCCGAAACCAGCTGCACACAGCAGATTTCGTACCCTCCCCTTTTCCCTATCCCCCTCTTTCGTTCGGCCCGATTCAAAGCTGGGGGATCCCCTGAGATCGTCGTCGAGCTGAGGCGATGCAAGTCGCACGGACGGGCATGCGTTTCGGACTGGCAACGCCGCGACTTCTTTCACGGCGTGGGCCCTGCAGAAGTCTCGACCCTGGCCAGGGACCGCTTTTTAATGATCGCGAGGCGTGTTCGAGGGTCCCAGGGCCCGTCGAGGGCTGCGAAAGGCTGGAAACAGCTATAAAAATCCACGGTGAATCTCTGACGACGCGAGGGGGTGAGAACGATGCCCACCGATTGGAAGAAGTGGGTAGGAACATGAAGCAGGAATGCGTTGAAAGCACATTGGGCTTCCACCCGCCACCTGATGAAGGGGAGAAAAGAGGACCAGTTGATCGGACTTTGAAGTAATTAAGAAGGCGCCTCAATCAGGTTGGGGTATTGGGAATCCAAGCCGAAACCTCCGCCGTCGCGATTTGCTCATAACGTCGAAACCTGGAGGATCAATCCGCTTCCCCGAGCCGATGTTCGACGGTCCATGGGGACCAGCGAGGGCCCCTGAAGCCAAACGTTGGCAAAAACCTTCCGTCGCGACTTTTAAACGACGCGAGAAGGCCTCGACAAATGCCATCATCGTGCCACCGTAACTCGCCATCGCTCGGCGGTCCCTTCCCCGTGCATTTCTTCGGCTTCGTGAGTGACTTGCTGCTCGATGATCCAGGATGCTCCTCGATGGTCCCCGCTGGGAAAAAAATGCACACGTCCGAGCGATGGCAGGTTAAGGGGCGCCGGAAGAGGAGCGACGGGGCTCTTTTGGGCCACGGCGGGCCCTGGCCGCGCACAGGCCCCCCGACCGACCTGGGGAGCGGCCCGAAAGCCAGAGTCCCTCCCGAGCGCCAGAGTGACCCCCCGCTTCAGCGTCTCGACCGTGCTCTCCACGAGCACAGGCACAAGCGCTTCAGGGCATCGCTCGGACATCCATCTCCCGTGCACGTGTCGAGCTCGCGCGCGCATGCTTCGCTAGATGACCAGAGATGCTCGCCGATGGCCCTCGCCGGCAGAAACGCACACGTCCGAGCGATGCCAAGCCGTTGCCTGCCGCCCAGTGGACGATGGCTTCCCTCTCTGATGGGACCTGCGATACTTTTCCTGCGGCAGCCCGCGCTGGCCGTTGCCCTCCCCTGTGGCCGCCCTCCTCCTTGCCTGGCTGTCCAAAAAGCCAATGCCTCCAGCGCGGCACGCCGGCTTTCCGCACACGCTGGCGACGGCCCTCGCCCCAGATGATCTGTTCATAACCTCGACCCCCAGATGTCTCGACGCATCCCCCGGGACCACTGATGTCACCCTGAGTCGTGTTTTCACGGCCCCGAGGCCTAGTGATGGGTCCGCATGCAGAGGCAGAAAATAGCGAACAAATTCCCGTGGTGATTCCTTCTGTTCTCTCGAGGAGGTCTGGGGCGGCTGAACAAAAAGTCGGTGGTTGCTGAACGTGCCCTTGGCTCAAGGTGTCACCAGCTCTTCGTGCAGGGTGCTATGGAAGCAGTGGGGGCCTCCTTGGAACTCCTGGGGGCATATTGGGCCAGAGACACTTCTAGCAACACCCGCAAAAGCACAATCATGATCTTTTCATAACGCCGACCCCCAGATGTCTTGACCCATTTCCAGGGGCTGGCATTGTATCCCCAATGATTTTGAGACGGTCCAAAGGCCTGGTATGGGCCCCCAGAGGCAGAACATAGAAAAAAAACTCGTCGTGACTTCTTCATGACTCGAGGGGCTCTGGGGCTGCCGAACAAAAAAGTCGGGGGTTGCTAAACGTGCCCTTGGCTCAAGGTGTCCCCAGCTTTTCGCGCGGGTTGCTATGGAGGCAGTCGGGGCCCTTTGGAAATCCTGGGGGCACCTTGAGCCAGAGACATTTCTAGCAACACCCGCAACAATACACGCATGGTCGTTTCACAACGCCGACCCCGACATGCCTCGACCCGTCCCTGGGACTGGCATTTCATCCTGATCATTTTTTCAGTCCAGGAGGCCGGGTCGAAAACAGCGAACAACAGAAAGTCTCAACGAGCGAGGGGTGTATAATCAAAAAAGAACATACTCTCAAAGAGCCAAGAACATGCTCTTAAAAACATTGCTCTCAACGAGCGAGGGGTGGCATCGGGCGCGGCCTAACCGACCCCTCACGTGACGAGCACCTTCCGCGGCGTCCTCCGCGCCCTCCAGGCCTCACTCTGGCCGCATGCGTACGTCCTGGGGTAAGGCGAGGGGGACGCCGCGGAAGATGATGGTTTGCCAGGGGTCATTACGGCAGCCCCTGATGGCAGGATCGGAGCGAGCCCCCGCGCCCAGCCTCGGCGGTGGCGTAGCGCCAGTGTGCGAGGGGCCCAGGGCTGGCGCGGCCAGGCCGGCGCGCGCGGGGCTGCGCGCCGGCGGCGAGCTGCCGGGCTGCGCCGGCTCCATCGCCGGCGGCGGGGACACGGAGCCGAGCCTGGCAGGGGCAGGCAAAACTGATAGTAAGGCCGCGCGGTAAGGATGAAGGGGCCTTGGACGCCCATGTTGAAGCTTTGTCGAGCGCAGCAGGCCATCGAGAGCAGTCAAGGATGGACCCAAGGGGCACGGATGCAAAGGGTACCCTTGGGAAGGCTACCCATCCCATCAGTGTCGACTGTAGTTGTGTATATATATACATGTATGTAAACACACACAAACACACTTATATACTGCGAAGCACGTACGTTCTAGACATGACGTGCATACATAGATCGATGGTCCTTAGAGCGTGTGCAAGCACCAACGTGTGCTTGTCCAGCGGGCGGTGTGCGGTTCGAGTAGGGGATCGCCTGCAGAATTAATTGATTTACCCCAAAACTGATCCCCGCCGAATCTGCAAAAAAAACGCTGAATGCTCCGTAGACCTACGGCACATTCTACATGTTCTCGTGGGCTGCCCGGCAAAAAACGAGCTTGGAGTATACCAATTGTGCTGTGGATGCCATGACAATGGACACTCTAACAATCCTAGCTTTGAATTAAAGAAATGTCCAACATGTGTAAAACATGTTCTAAACATGCTTCAACCATGTTTCGAACATATTTAAAACATAGTTGAAACATCTTTTAGACATCTGGAAAGTATTTGGCAACATGCTTCCTCTGCACGAATCGACTTCCACAACAATTGTGTAGTCGAAGCCCTGTTCCAGCGGCAGATGTCAGAGACGACGCGACGAAGGAGAGCGCGGCGAAGGGGGGGAGCGACACTGGTAGGGGCAGGCTCATGCTGACATGGACTATTTTTAGGTCGGGCGTGTCCTCCTGCAGGGGGAGCTTGGACGACAAATTATACATATTCAAAAATAACCGAAAATTAAGCAACAACATATTCAAAACATGGTCCCCAGACTGCTTCTTGACTATTTTTGAATATTCTTCCTGTAAAAGGGACACGCCCGACTTCAGACTACTTACAGACCCGTGAACGTCTGGCACATAGGGCGTGGGGGGAAGTACATACTCAACACTGCTTTTCAGTGGACGCCGACCCCGACGCCCATGTTCAAGCACATCCTCAGATATGATCTTTTCACTCCGCGGCCCCTTCCCTGGGGGCTGCCGCTGCGTCGAGCACGCCATTTTGATTGATTGCCCCTGGGCCCGATGAAGGGCCTCGAAGGCCGAACGCCAGGAAGACGCACGGCTTGGCAAAAGAAGTGTCGTTGGATATGTGTATTTTCAGAAAGAGGGACCCGTCGCATCCACGCTCCTCAAGCCCATGTCTGCGCGCCTACGGCAGAAGCAGGCGTTCCGCGGTCTGGTTCTCTTTCAACTCTGGGTTGTTCCTCTTGGTGGTCGTTGGGGGTCCTGCTCGGGATGTCATGGCAAGGAACCGCTGCAGCATGTTCTGGCTCCCCTGTGTATTAGAAGATTGCGGTCCGTGATCAGAACACTTGTGCGAACAACTCACCATTAAAGGCGCAAGGACATCGTGTGATACGCCCATGTCATCATCATCATCATCATCATCATCATCATCATCATCATCATCATCATCATCATCAGGATCATCAACATCATCATCATCATCATCATCATCATCATCATCATCATCATCATGAACAGCACCGTCATCATCATCCACATCATTACCACCATCAGCATCGTCATAGTCATAATCATCCTCGCCATCATCATCACCATCATCCCCCCATGATCGTCCTCCTCCTCACCATCACCACCACCATCATCGCCATCAGCATCACCAGCCCTGCCATCATCATCATCATCATCATCATCATCATCATCAGCATCATCATCATCATCAGTATCAGCATTATCACCATCACCATCATCATCAGCATCATCATCGTATTCACCATCGTCATCGTCATCAACAGCATCAGCACCATCACCATCATCATCACCATCATCAGCATCATCAGCATCAGCGTCAGCATCAGTGTCAGCATCAACATCAACAATCATCATCGTCGTTGAAGTCGTCGTCGTCGTCCTCGTCGCTCTTCCTGATCCTCTCACTCCTCCTCCTCCTCCTCCTCCTCCTCCTCCTCCTCCTCCTCCTTTCACTATTTCGTCCTGCGCCCCGCGGTTCTCTTCGCGCTTGCGTGCCGCCGCCCTGGAGAAGGGCGCCTCTCCAACCCAAGCCGCGATGCGCAAAGCGCGATTACCGTCGCATCGAGCGGGGGTGACCTACAGAGGTCCGAGGGCATGGATCAAAATGTCTATAAGCCTGCTCGGTCTCTCTCAAGGGCCTACGGGCCTCGAGAGGCCTCCTGGGAGTCTACGGGGAGACCGCTGGGGGGAGGAGGCATCGAAGACAAAGCCAGTACAAGGCGACCTCACCGAGCTGGCTGACGCGGGCCGGTCTCACTCTGCTTTCCGGCCCTCTCCGCTCTTCCGCCCTCTTCTTTTCCGTCCCTCCCCTCCCTCCGCCTGTACCCCTTCTCCTCCACCATATAGTTCCTCTCCTCCGCCTGATTCCCCCGTCTCCTCCCCTAGAAGCACAGCTGGCACTCCTGCCCCCCCTCTCCCATCCCTCGGGTGCAAGCACCGTGCTACCAGAAGAAACGCATAATAATTACCAAATGGCTTTTCTAGCCACGGCGAGCCTGGGCCGCGACGTGGTCCCTCGACCTGAACCTAAGAAAGGGTGGTGGAGTCACAACAAGATCAATCACACACCGCCGTGGGACACCCGTCAGGGAAGTTCTGCTGAAGAAGCACCATGTCTTCGGACGAGAACGAAGAAGGAGCACGCTAATGGGCTCTCACCGGCGGCACGTCATTGCTACTCTTCGGCGGTGCGCCCAGGGGGGAAAGCAGAAGGGCAGGCCTTCTCAGAAGGGTCATGAGGCCTCCGGCCTCCTGAGAAACTTGCCGAGCCTCTTCTGAGAAGGCCTGCCCCGTCTCGCTCTCCTCCTCGGAGCGCCGACGAACTCCGCTTCCCTGCTGGAGCAGAAGGAGGAACAACAGCGGGGTAGCACGCCAAACGTCGGAGCTCCGCGCGGAGTTCTTGGCTCGACGCCGGGCCCCCCCTTCCCTGGAGGGCGCGGAGCCGAGGGCGCCGACGGAGGGGGGCCGGGGGCCAGCGACGGTCCACCAAGCCTGCGCGAATCTCAGAAGGTTTGTGCTTGCGCAGTGCTTTCGTTCGTCGCCGGCAGGTGCAGAAAGTGGACCCAAGGACACGCATTATCTTGTTCAGTACGAACTTAAGGACGACATCTCAGATATCATTTCGAGCATCTGGAAAAGCATCGAAGCAGTGTCTGCCCGACTTGCTAGCGAAGGGCCCGACGCGAGAGAACCATCCAATATTCATACTTTCCTGGTGCTCGACATTCTTTCTTGTGGCCAAGGCTTAAGTAGGTCGGTACATCATAAGAAACGCAACACTTCGACCACCGACCGGGACCACCAGCGGGAGGAGTCAGTGGGGGTCCCTCTGGTGGTGTTGCCCCCGCCTCTCGCTAGAGACATCTCCCGGCCCTGGCTTGGGGGCATCGAGGACCTCCTCGCTGGAGGTGGCACCCCTGGTGGTGGTGGTGTGCCTCTTCCTTCTCCCGAAGGTAGTGGAGAAGCAGCAGGGACTGAGGAGGGACAAGAGAGGCATCTGAGCCCTGTCAGTGCTGGTTGTGCTCGATGGGTTGTCCCAGGACTGCCAAATCTACTGACCACCACCACAGCCAACGTGCTCATGTCGAGGTCAGTGGGTACTTCCCCTGAGGGGCTCTCCCGAAAAAAAGAAAACTGAAATGTGGCTGTGACTCTCTGTTGTGCCTGGAGGAGGAGGGCCAAAAATACCGATACCAATGCCACTCCCAGGACGTACCTCTCCCAGGGTTCGCTCTGACCACAATTTCGAGGCGAATCCAGCGGTGGTGACGAGGGCCTCCCAGGAGGCCCAAAAAGCCGAAAAAGAGGAAAGGGCCCAGATCCTCGACGTCACAGGTGTTTCATAACGACCCCCAGAGGTCTCGACCCGTTCCACTGGGCCGGTCCGTCATCCCGAGTCGTCTGTTGACGGTCCCCAGACCCAGAAACGGCCCCTGGAGGCCGAAGATGGCGAGAAACGCTCCGTCGCGATTGCCGCATGCCTCGAGGGGGTCTGGGTACTCCTGCCTCATCTGAAGAGAATTGGACGCCCGAATCATCCGAGATATATGCGGTCCAGGGAAACTCCGGTTTGGATCAACAAGGCGCAAATCTTCAGCTACCCCTGACTGCCCCCAACCCCGATGATTTAGGAGGGTTGGACGCCCGAATGATCCGGGATAGCTGCGGTCAGGGGAAATTAACTCCGGTTTGGCCCCCCGAGGCGCGAATCTGTAGTTACCCGTGCCTGCCCCCAGCCCCGATGATTCGGAGCGCTGACACTTGCCATCGCATGGACGTCCCTTCCTTTGCCTGTCTCGGTGCCGTGCGTATTTTTTTGTTGCCGCAAGAGGAGCTCCAGGGCGCTTCTCGATCGCCCTCGCAAGAGATGCTCCAGGAGATGCTCCTCTCGACGAGCGCGTTTCAATACTCGCAAACTGACTACTCGAAAACGGCCTGGATCCGGCGGGGGGGATCTACGAGAACTCACATCGAAGCAGACATGTGCTTTTCGGAGGTTTGCGAGTAGGCACTATGCGAGTAGTGGAACGCGCTTGGAGGAGGAAGCGGCGGAGGTGGAGGTGGAGGCGGAGGCGGAGGAGGAGGAGGAGGAGGAAGAGGAGATCCTCGACCGCCCTCGCCGAGAAGCAAAAAATGCACACGCCCCGAGCGCGATGCCAAGGAGCTCTTCAACGAAGCGTCGGCGCCTGGCCGTGCCTGGCGCCGGGGCGGGCGCGCCGGCGCGGGCGAGGCTGCGCGGGGAGGGCGCCGCGCCGGGCGTCGAGGCGTCGGAGGCGGGCGCCGCGGGCTCGGTGCGGGCGGTGCCGGACGGCGGCGTGGACGGGCCCGCGCGCGCGGAGCTCCTCGGGGGGTGCACCGGGGAGCGGCGGCTCGGTGGCGGGGCCAGGGAGAAGCCCAGCCCCCGCCCCCTCGGGGCCATGGGGAAAGATCGTGAGGGTAGGTTCTGCACTCTGTGTGGCCTCTGGGGGCAGGGCTGAACCTAGACGGCGTGTTTCGTTTTCGATTTGGTTCCGTTTTCCCTTGTTTTGTCCTCAATCCGCCTTTAGCGCAAAACGAAATCGAAACGAAAACGGCCCACGAAATCGCCAAGTTGGCAATGTTCTGCCCTTGGGGGCCCATACCGGGCCCCATGACCATCAAAAAAACAACTCGGGCTGAAAATCAGGCCCGGGGAGCTGGTCGGGACTTCTGGGCGGGGCCGTACTGAAAACATTCAGGGCATCGCGTGTCTTGGAAGGAACTGGACATGGCTCGGCAGCAAAGACGAGGATGGCGATTCCCCCTACGAGTCTTGCCAGAACGCCGCCGCGACGTCAGAGCAGTGACTAAAGCCAACAAGCTTCCCATTCACCGCCTCGGTTCATGTCTGCCCGCATCGAGCCCAATCCCATCAGCCCGTTGGAGCGCGTGTTTGTTGTATGTTGTGTGCTGTGTGCTGTGTGTTGTGTGTTGTGTGTTGTGTGTTGTGTGTTGTGTTGTGTGTTGTGTGTTGCGTGTTGCGTGTTGTGTGCTGTGTGTTGTGTGTTGTGTGTTGTGTGCGTGTGCGTGTGTGCGTGTGCGTGTGCGTGTGCGTGTGTGTGTGTGTGTGTGTGTGTGTGTGTGTGTGTGTGTGTGTGTGTGTGTGTGTCTGTGTGCTTGTGTGTATGTGTGTCGAGCCTTTCTTGTCTTCGCGATGCCGCTTCTTGTGAATATTGAGCCCCCCGACGCATCGAATCCAACATGTTTCCACCGAATCCATGCGGCTTTTCGTGATCGGACCAAAAAACCGCTATACATGGGGAAGCTACAACGTACCGATACCGCTACTCCCCGGACCTCTCCCAGGGCGCGTTCTGACCAGGATTTCGCCACGAATCCAGTGGTGGCGAAGAGGGCCTCCCAGGAGGCCCACAAAGGGAAAACGAGGGAATGGTAGCATATGGGTAGCTACCTTTTCCTCCTCCAAATCCGTCCGAAAAACTGCTACACGTAAGAAGAAAAAAGTCTGGGTAGCCAGGTGCAGTGCTACCCTCTGCTGCCGCCGCCTCCTCTTCTTCCTCCTCCTCCTCCTCCTTTTCCTTTTCCCTCCTCCTCCTCCTCCTCCTCCTCCTCCTCCTCCTCCTCCTCCTCCTCCTCCTCCTCCCTCTTCTCCCACCTCCTCCTAATCCTCATCCTCCTCCTCCCGCCTCCTCCTCCCTCCTCCTCTTTCTCCTCCCTCCTCCTCCCGCCTCCTCCTCCTCCCTTCAACTCCTCCCTTCTCCTTCTCCCTCCTCCTCCTCCTCCTCCCTCCACCGCCCGCCCCATCATGGGGCGGGCGGGCCACAGGCTCGGGACATGGGCCACGTCCTGAGCCTGTGGCAGGGCCATCAGCTCGTCGTCGTCGTTGTCGTTATGGTCGTCGTCGTCCTGGGGGGGCGCACTGACCCTGGTCAGTCCAGCCCAGGGTCAGTCAGGCTACGCAGGATCCTGCAAGATCCTGCGGGATCCTTCAGGATCCCGCAGACCTGGGTCAATGCACCCCTGGCTCTGCAGGTTCCTGCAGGCTCCGGCTCTCGGACTGACCCCCGCTCGCATTGACCCGTCCTTCTTGGTCGGCGGCACTAGCCGCCAGGCCTTCACAAAAGAAGAGGTCTGAGAAAGCCTGGTGCAATGCCCTCCCGCCCGGTGGCGCACCCCCCGAGCGCCCGCGCCACCCGGCCACAGCGGTGGGGGGCCCCCCGCGGGACGCCCTCCGAGGGCAGCGCGGGCGCGGGCGCGCCGACAACTGGCCGCCCACCACCCAACGATGGGGGGAGGGACTGGTATACGTCAGGTTCCTGTCGTGCCGCCTTCGGCGTTGAATTCTGACACCGCGGGGATCGTTCAACCTTGAACGATCGGCCGTTTCCTGAGCAGTTTCTCAGGGTGGAGGGCTCAGGGTGAAATCCATATGGGCTTTTGCACCTCGAAGAACAATCCGTTGGTCCGTTCTGTGATTCACCGTTTGCAAATTCAATCAAGCCTCGAAAATCCATCGAAACGGCATTTTAGATTTCGCCTTTTGCCCTCCACCCAAGGAAAATGCTCGGGTTTCCGAAACGTCCAAATCGTTCCGAATCGAGTGATTCTAGGTCGCCCGCGGCGTTCCAAATTGCACGCCGCTGGCGGGGTCGCCGCCAATCGACACGACACGAACCTGCCGTGCCCAGACCCCCTCGAGCCATGAAAAAATTCATGACGGGAAGCTTGTCGTTGTTTTCGGCCTATGGTGGGACGCACAGAGACATACTAATACTGTATGTCCTTCTCGGAGGCGCGCGTCCGACCCGAACATATGGTATACCCATCTTGCAGTATATCGTTTCCCGAGCGGCGCGGCCAGAAAACGCCCACCACGACGCATATACTATAAGATTTCTCGGTGCGTGCGGCGCCCCTGGGGGGGCGACGCACATATAGTATAAGTATGTTGGGTTGACGCCGACATGGGAGTCATTACCGGGCCTCGGGACCATGGAAAAACGACCCAGGATGAGAGACTGGCCCCAGGGAAGGAGTCCAGACCTCTGGGGTTCGACGTTGTGCAAAAAAAAATCACGACGTCGGGGGTCTGGGTAGGGGGGGATGCATCGACCTGGAATCGGCGATACACCGTCTATAGATCGGCGGTATGACCCCGGTCGTGTAACCGCACGTTTCTGGGCAGGTCGAGGCTATCGGGCGCCATATCGGCGATCAGTGGGCGATTTTGAGTCGATGCACCCCCCCTATGCCTATCCCCCCTATCCTTGCCCCTGACACCCGCTCAGGACAGGCCTCCTCGGCGGTCGCCAGCCCGACGCTTTGGGCCAGGCTTACCGAAGTATCCACCTCCCCAGAGATCCGACGCCCCAGAAAAAATGGAGAGGCTGGGTTAACGTCCGTTTTCCACCTCTGGGGGCCCTCGCTGGGCCTCAGGCCGGTCAAAAACAACTCAGGACGAGAAACTGGACCTGGGGAAGTGGTTCAGACCTTCGGGGGCCCACGCGCACCGAAACAAAAATGAGCGGCCGGATGTCTTGGTCGCAGGGTGACGCGTACTATAGTTACACCCGCACCGATCCTGGCAAGGCCCATCAGGGATAACTATACTGACCCGGGTCAATGCAAACCCAGGTCAGTCAGGCTTTGCAGGGCAAGATCCTGCAGGCAAGCCCGGGCCCAGGCACACCTGGCTCTGCAAGATCCTGCAAGACCTGGCGCTCTGGCTGACCCCCGTTTGCATCGACCCCAGCCTCAAGGCACACGAGCCCACCCTGGTCCCAGGACCAGTGTGTACTTCCAGAGGGCCCTGTCAGAAAGAGAAGGTGGTCCTGGATGTCTTCTCGCCGTGCTCGGGAACCTGGCCCTGGGCAGTCCAAGGATAGCTCGGGATGAAGAATTGAGCGACGATAAAACGAAGGGTCTTACGTTCGCAAGATGATTTACGATCAACCCGTGTAAGAACGACGCACGATCGGGATGCAAGGGCCTTGAAGGCCAGTCGACACTCTGCGGGCGGGGCGAGTGTCAGCGAAAGGGCCAAGGATGGGCCGCAGGGAAAAGATGCAAGGGAAACCATGGGAAGTTGCTGATCCTTTAAATGGGGGTTGACTGCACGCGAGATGGCATAGCGACCTTACGCTGCGGCTTACGCGGGCCGCCAGCGCGGCACACCGCATGGGGAGCGAGGTCGCTTGCGCGCAACCTTACTTGGGCAGCTTCCGCGCGAAAGTCGGCGCACCTGGACCTAGTTTCCTGCGTCGCACATGTGGCCCTGGGGAAAACCCAGGTGTTCAGGATCCGTCTCCCTCAGGACCCCCGTCCTTCATGACGACGCTCTCACGTCTGGGGCATGCGCCCCGATCCTGGGCCCAAGATTCCTTGGCCCTACACCGCTGTCAGAGCACGGCCGGCGCCCGCCGAATCTGGGCCCCTTCTGCGGCCTCCAGGCTCCTCGGCGGCAGCGAAGAGCCGAGCGTCGCATGGTCGGACGCCGGCGACGCGGCGCCCGAGCGGGTGAGGCTGCGCGGGGGCGGCGGGCTGCCTGTGATCCCGGAGTCCTGATAGAAGAAGAGAAAACGCTATAAAACATAAACTGTTGGTGAGCGTTTTTCCATTCGGCGTTTCGACCTTGGGCGGAAAGGGGGGGGCTGGCTCTGGACCTCTCCTTAGTGCGACTGTTTGCAATAATGCTGCCTCTGGGGGAGACTCCACCCGCTCGAAACCGGCGCCAAAAACAGCCACCATCTGCTCCACGAGGGGCGGGGGGGGGTGCGAGGGCCCGCGCCGATCGGCAAAACAATGAATAACAACAAAACACTACCACTTGACGATCCGACCGGATTTCTTGGATCTGCCACTCCCTGGCGCGCGGAGCGCGCCAGGAGCGGCGCCGGAGGCGCCGCCGGGGGCCCCCGGCGCGGATCCAAGAAATCCGCGCGGAGCGCCAGAAGTTTATGGTCATGGCGTTTGTTCTTCTTCGACCTGAGCCGGCGGCGAGTAGATGTTGCCGGAGCACGAGATGCCGTACACGGGGAAGCCTGGCCCGAGCCTGGCGGAGCTCCGAGCGGGCGGCGTGGGGCCCGGGTTGGCGCGGTCGGAGGCCGGGGAGGCCGCGCCCGGCCGGGCCGTGCCGGACGTGGGCGGCAGCGGCTCCACGCGCGCGGTCGTGCGGGGCGACGAGGAAGGCCCTGGGCACAGGAGGTCCAGTGCGGGCGTCGGGGCGCCCGCGCAGGCGGTGCTCCTGGGGGAAAGCGCAAGCTATACGCACGCACTGAGCCTGGCCAGTCCGGTCCTGGGCCCGGGATTGGTGCACCCAGGCAACGCGGGAGCTCGTGCGCCAATCCTGGGCCCAAGACGGACAGGTCAGACTCTGCGTGGTCGGGTGAATAGCAAGCGTCCTGAGCGGCGTAGGGCTACCGAGATTGACGGCGTCCGAAGCCGATGGAGAGGACACAGGCCCTGCCCTCGTCATTCCGCAGGTGGACAGCGATGAGCCTGTACGCAGGAAGCTGCGCGGAGGGACGGATGAGCCTGCGTTTGCCATATCCACCGACGGCAACAGCGGGCCAGGGCGCCCCGTGCCAACCGCAAGCAAGGGCGGCCCCGGTCGGCCAAGGCTCCGCGAGGGCGACGAGGACCCAGCGCTGGCGGGGCTAGGCGCTGGCAGCGGAGCGCCAGCGCGCGAGGGGCTGCGGGGCGGGGGCGGGCTGCCCGAAGACGAGGTCTCCATCACTGGCGGCGGGGACACGGGGCCCGCCCTGGACAGGCCCAGCGCGGGGGTCGCTGGCCCAGAGCGCACGGGGCTCCTGGGCGGCGCCGAGGGGCCGGCGCTGGCGCTGTCGGGGGCCGGCGGGGCCGGCCCAGCGCGCGCCGTGCCCAGCAGCGGCGCCGCCGGGCCCGGGCGGCTGGAGCTCCTGGGAAGCGGGGGCGGCCCTGCGGTGGAGTGGTCGGACGCAGAGGGCGGCACTCCAGGCCGGGCGGGGCTCCGTGGGGGTGGCGGGCTGCCAGCTTGGGAGGCATCCGTGGCCGACGGCGAGGACAGGGGGCCAGGGCGGGCCGTGCCGAGCGCTGGCGCCGCGGGGCCCGTGCGAAGGGGCGACCTCGGGGGCGGCGCCGCGCCTGTGTACTGGCTGTCGGCGGCCGGCGGGATCGGGCCCGCGCGAGCCGTGCCGAGCGAGGGCGGCGCGGAGCCGGCTCGAGCCGAGGAGCGCGGGGGCGGCGTGGAGCCCGACCTGACCGTGTCAGGGGCTGGCAGCGGGGCGCCAGCGCGGCTGAGGCTGCGGGGTGAGGGCGCGCTGCCCGCGTACGAGCTGTCCATCGCTGGCGGCGGGGACACGGAGCCAGGGCGCGCCACGCCCAGCACGGATGCCGGCAACCCTGGGCGGGCGAGGCTGTGGAGGGGCGGGGGCGGCCCCGAGTGCGAGGGGTCGGAAGCTGGCGGCGCTGCTCCAGGGCGGCCAGGGCTCCGCAGGGGCGGCGGGCTGCCCGAGTCTGTCGACTCCGTCGCGGGCGGCGAGGACAGGGGGCCCAGCCTGGGCGGCTCGGAGCAGAGACTTGGATCCACTCCGTGAGGGGGGTCTGCGGACCGAGATCACCTACGTTCAGCTGTCTGTCCAGCCGGTTGCTGCAGCGCAAAGGTGCAGGCGTTGGGGGCCCAGACATGCGACGTCCGGATTTTTTCAGAACCGGCCCTTGGAGCAAAAAATAGCGTAAAACCTGCCGCCCTGACCTTTTTACGACGCGATCATGCCTTGGGGGTGGCAGAGGCAACGCCAGCAGCACGCCACCGAGGGGAACCTATCCGCGTGCTGATGCTTGGAGGAAGCACCCCGCATTCGGGCAAGAGCGAAGGAATATAACACGCCGACGGGCTCCCGACAGCGGCGTGCCGTTGATATCAGGTCGGGCATGCCCCCCTACAGGTGGGCTTTAAGCGAAAATCTGAAACAATACTTGAAAAATACCCTCTAAATAATAAACAATGTTCCGACAATCGTCCACGGATTATTTTCTGACTATTTTTTGATATTCCTCCTGTACAGACAGGCCCGACTTGACGTTGATACTCTCTCGCCTCCCAGACGTGGGCAGAAGCGACACGATCAGGAGCAGGATGGGGGCGGAGGAGGATCGAGAGGGAGAGAAGGGAGAGAACCCCAGACCCCCGACGTCGTGATTTGTTCCATGACGTCGACCCCCAAGGAGGTCTCGACCCCTTACCCGGGGCCTGTTTCTCATACCGAGTCGTTTTTTGACGGCCCCGAGGCCTGGTAAGGGCTCCCGGAGGCTGAGAATTGCAAAAAACTCCAGTCGTGATGTTTGTCACGACGCGAGGGGGGAGGAGAGCGAGGATAATCGCCTGGCAGGAGAGAGAAAGAGAGAGGGAGAGAGAGAAACAAGAAAAAAGAGGAAGCAAGATGATCGCCTGGCACACGAGAGCCGCTGGATGGGAGCATACAGTGGAGGCCAGTCTGCAAGAAACCTTCCACAAGAAACCATTGATTTGTGGCGTGGGAACGTCAGGCTCTCCATCGCAAAAAACAATCGAAACCTAAGAAACTCAGGGCACCCTGGAGGCAAGCAGGGTGTCTCTAGGCATGGGCCTCCACTGTAGATCCTGCGCGGAGAGGGCACCGAGAGTTACGTTGCTCCCAGCGTACTTATGGACCACATTCCAGAAATAATTTCGAGCACCCAGAAAAGTGTCGAAACAGTGTCGAAAGAGTATCGCCTCCCAGGGCCCGACACGTGAAACCCTTTTAAAATTTTGGTACTTTCCTAGTGCTCGAAATTATTTCTGGTGGTCACGGCTAAAGTAGGTTGGAACATCATAAACCGAGAGCGGGAGCGGCGGCGCCGAGGGAGAAGCAGGGGGGGAGCAGACCCTGAGATCCTGGCGACTCAACTCTTCCGAGCTAGGCGTTCTCGCCAAATTTCGGGCCCAGGGACCCTCAGAGATCGATCCGGCTTCGGAAAACAACGCAGAAGGATGGATCCAGGGCTCCAGTCGTGACTTTCTGCGATGTTGAAATGTTTTCGCAACGGCGGATCTCAGGGGAGAGCGGAGGGATAACATCGGACGAAGCTAAAGTGAGAATCTCTGAGATCCGGCGGCTCTGGAGGATGTCTCGGGCGCCGCGGCTTCTCAGAGCGTTCTGGAACGCTCTGAGCGCAGTCTGGAACGCTCTGGAACTTGAGCAGAGACCGACCGTCCTGGCGTTCCTTCAGGGCTACCACGAAATATTCTCATAACCCCAAAATGTTCTAAAAACACAAACAATGTTCTTAGAATGTAAACCCAACGTGTTAAAACAAAACAACCCCAGCCAGAAATCTTCTAATAACATTTCGTGGAAGCCACAACAAGTTATTAGAACATTGTTTGGTAGGCCTGTTGGCACGCAAGGACGCTTCGCCACTGCTTGAGGAACGGAGTGATCCTCGTGCTATAGCCCCGTTCGATTGTCCACCCCAGGCCTGGCCGAACCCAGGGGCGGCATCGTCGAGCCCGGGCGCAGGGGGCTGCGCGGCGGCAGCGGCGGCCCGGACGTGGCGACCTCCGAGGCGGGCAGCGTGGTGCCGAGGCGGACCATGCCTCGGGGTCGGCCAAGAGAGGGGCGTGGTGGGGGGCGCAAATCATGGCCGGCGGCATGTGCGCGGCCCAAAGGGGGGGCCAGGGACGTAATGAAATAAGAAGACCGGCCATGAAATCTGGGGAGATATCATGGCCCCCGCCATGGGATCCCCCCCCCCCCCCCCCAAGTCCTCACCCCCCCTCTTGGCCGCCCCCGAATGCCCACGGGCGGCGTCTGTGGGCCGGAACGCAGGAGCGACCGCGGGGGCGGCGGCGAGCCCGTCTGCGCGTGGCCGGGCGCCGGGGGCGGCACGCCCGTGCGAGAGGAGCTCCTGGGCGCGCAGCCGCGTCTGCTGCAGCTGCCCCCTGCGATCCCTGGCCTCGAGGAGGAGGAGGAGGAGGAGGAGAAGGAGGAGGAGGAGGAAAAGGAGGAGAGACAGAGGAGGAGGAGGAGGAGGAGGAGGAGGAGGTGGAGGAGGAGGAGGAGGGAGGAGGAGGAGGAGGAGGAGGAGGAGGGAGGAGGAGAGGAGGAGGAGGAGGAGGAGGAGGAGGAGAGGAGGAGAGAGGAGGAGGAGGAGGAGGAGGAGAGGAGGAGGGGAGGAGGAGGAGGAGGAGGAGGAGGAGGAGGAGGAGGAGGAGGAGGAGGAGGAGGAGGAGGAGGAGGAGGAGTACGAGTAGGAGTCAAGCTAGCCAGCACGAGCGAGTCAAGCATGGCATGCCCAGTCCCACCCGCCCTCCCACAACATAAGAAGCAAAGCTGGCACAACTGGGGGCCGAAGTCACACCGGCCAGCCGGTTTGGTACAGCTGATGCGGCCGCGATGGCGGTTGCCGACGGGAACTGGCGAGCGCGTGTTGAATGCCGCGCACGCATTGCCAGACGAGTCGAGAATGGCCCGGTACACCGCAGGAAGCCAGAGGTGGCCGGAGGAAGCCCGACGGTCTGACAGGACACCCCAAGGGGGCCCAGGAGGCCCCAAGAGGCAGGAGTAGTAGTACCAGTAGTAGTAGTAGTGTGGTAGTGGTAGTGGTGGTAGTGGTAGTGGTAGTGGTAGTGGTAGTGGTAGTAGTAGTAGTAGTAGTAGTAGTAGTAGTAGTAGTAGTAGTAGTAGTAGTAGTAGTAGTAGTAGTAGTAGTAGTAGTAGTAGTAGTAGTAGTAGTAGTAGTAGTAGTAGTAGTAGTAGTAGTAGTAGTAGTAGTAGTAGTAGTAGTAGTAGTAGTAGTAGTAGTAGTAGTAGTAGTAGTAGTAGTAGTAGTAGTAGTAGTAGTAGTAGTAGTAGTAGTAGTAGTAGTAGTAGTAGTAGTAGTAACAGAAAAAGTAGTGCTATGACAAGTACTTGCAGTACTACTAGTACTAGTAGTATTAGTAGTAGGAGTAGTCGTCGCGGCGACGCGCGAGCATGTCGCCCGCGTGGTATTTTTTTGCACAGGATTCGCGGCCTGGGTGCATGACAGAGCATCGCGAGTGCACCGCGCGATGACGTGAAATCGCTGGATTTGACAGAATTCTTAAGATTACTATGGTTTTCCTATGATTTCAGCAAGAGAGCCCGGGCAGGAAATTTGTAGAATTTTATGAACAAGCATTGGGTTTTTGATGTTTTTATGTTGAAATGCTTGCAAACACACGGTGTTCGGTAGGATTCTGACATGAACGCGCGCGTGTGCTCTTTGTGGTATTTTTTGCCATGGATTATCGCCGTGGACGACAGGACGTCCATGTCGAGAGGAAAAAATAAGAAACATGTTGATTTTGTATTGTTTTTTACAGGTTAGAATGGGACCACCCGGATGGGGCCCCTATCTGCCGGCCTGAGGGGGGAGTAGGAGTATATTCTAAAAAAGGGATAAGGATAGGAGGAGGAGGAGGAGGAGGAGGAGAAGGAGGAGGAGGAGGAGGAGGAGGAGGACCCCCCTGTTTTTACTCGACGAAGGGGCCTGTGTGCTGGGGAGGAAAAGTGGCGTATAGTACAGCAAGGCCGTCGCTGGACCCCATCAGGTCCATAGTCTCTCTCGGCGGCGCGTCTGGGGCACGCGCGACAGCGCTGCTCGGGGCGACAGGCTGTCGGTGAGAAGCCAGACGCGGGGGAAATTCGCTGCACGGGCGCGCGCGGCAACGACAGCTCGCAGCACGAAACGAGAATGGCAAACAAATCACAGAAGGGCAGAGATGCGCAGATCGTCCAGCAGATGAAGGTGTCGCCTAGCCATCCTGTTGATGGTCCACAAACCCTCGACGGAATCCCAACAAGAGTGAGACGCCGTCTCAGACATCGTCCGCTCGAGGGCCGCGGTCACCATCACCTCGCTATTCTGCAGCGTCAGGTCCACTATCGCGTCGCTGCAGGCGCGGGCGAAGGCGTCGTAGATGTCGATGGGGATGCTGTCGTCCTCCGCCTCCTCGTCGAACTCTTTTTCGGCGTAGGTGTCGATCCGATCCGGGTTAGTCGTGTCTCCGCCCTCGCGGTCGCTCGTCAGCTTGGCCTTGCCCGACTTCCCGCGCCTGTGCATCATCTCGCAGCACTTGAGGCACAACGGGTCACTGTACTTCTCGCCGTCCATGCTGTGGATGTCGTAGGTGTTCGACTCAATCGTCCCGTAGCACGCAAGGCAGAGGTGGCCGTCGCACTTCTCGCTCATCACCTGCGACTTCTTCGCGGGGCAGCTGGAGCACACGATGCCGTTAGGGACGTCGCTGATCTGCGGTTCGATGCCGTCGCCATCGGAGTCCATCCTCAGCAAGGCCTTGCCGCTTGCCCACCTTCTCGTAGCGGAAGTTTTTCGGCACGACCTGTTTCTCGTATACCCCCTGCGGCGTCGGCGCGGCGAAGTCGGAGCGGAAAATGCCATTCGCTGTGTCGTCCTTGTTGCAAAAGCCGCAAGTACTCGCCTCGAGGCGGCCATCGGGGACGCTCACCATCATATCCGTGTCGTTCGTCGTGCCGTCCTTGTTGTAGGCGTCGTAAGCATTCGTCCCGAAGGCCTTGTCCGACTTCCCGCGCCTGTGCATCATCTCGTAGCACTTGCGGCAGAAAGGGTCGCTGTACTTCTCGCCGTCCATGCCGCCGATGTCGTAGGTGTTCGGCTCGATCATCTCGTAGCACGCAAGGCAGCGGTGGCCGTCGTACTTCTCGCTCATCACCTGCGACGTCTTCGCGGGGCAGCTGGAGTGGCACACGATGCCGTGAGGGACGTCGCTGATCTGCGGTTCGGTGCCGTCGCCATCGGAGTTCATCCTCAGCATGGCATTGTCCACCTTCTCGTGGTGGGAGTTCTTCGGCACGATCTGCATCTCGTTGACCCCCTGCGGCGCTGGCGCGGCGAAGCTGGAGCGAGAAATGCCGTTCGCATTGTCGTCCTTGCAGAAGCCATAAATGTTCGCCTCGGTGCGGCCGTCGGGGACGCTCACCAGCATGTCCGTGTCGTGCGTCGTGCCGTCCTTGTCGTACACGTTCGTCCCGATGCGGCCGTCGGGGACGCTCAACAGCATGTCCGTGTCCGGCTTCCCGTGGGTCGTCTCGTAGCGCTCGAGGCAGGGGTTGTCGTCGTACTTCTCGCAATTCACCTGCGACGCCTTCGCGGCGCAGCTGGAGTAGAGGATGCCATTCGGGACGTCGTGGATCTGCGGCTCGGCGCCGTCGCACTCGGAGTCCCTCGCCAGCATGGCCTTGTCCGACTTCTCATGGTGGAAAATTTTCGGTACGACCTGCATCTCCACGAGGCCGGGCGGAAGGCCGGCAGCCGCTCCAGTCCAGAAGAGTCGGCATCGCAGTCGTGCTCGGCGGCGCTGAGCCCGTGAGCGCCTCACCACCGATGGGGGGGCGCCGCAGCGGTCATCCTCCGCATTGGCCATCATGCCGTCGGCGCGCTGGGGTGCCGCCAGCAGCCAGCCGAATGAGCAGTCCCTCTCGGGGTCCTGGCGGGTGGAGGGTGGTCGCGGGACGTGCGGCAGAGGCCGTGTGTGTTCATGGCCTGAGCCGTCCGCGGCCTTGAGGAGGAGGAGGAGAGGGAGGAGGAGGAGGAGGAGGAGGAGGAGAATAGAATAGAATAGAAAGCTCTGGGAGGGCCATCAAGTTCGTCCAAACAACTGGATTGCCTCTGAGCGTCGGAATTTAACCGACTGTCGCCTGTATGATATGAATGCGACCTATGGCCAGTCGGCCACACAGCCGCGCAGCCCCGAGTGGCGGCCCCCCTCCGATGGCGCGCAGCCTGGAGGGTCGGGTGCCACTCATCGGGGACCGACTGACTGATCGTCCTCCCTCCCCGCACCCGCCTCCGACCCCGTCCGCACAACCCCACCCTCCCTGCGATCGCGGGCCCTCCAGCCGCGTCCACGGCCTGCACGGCCAACAGCCGCGGCAGCCGCGGGGCCTCCAGCTGCGTCGGCAGGGGCAGCAGTGTCTGCACGCCTGCCTCGGCCCCTACCCTTCCCTTTCGGCACAGAGGAGGGGAGAATGACAACAGGGATGGGGGGCAAAGATGACGAGGCATACGTGTGCGAGACAGCCTGCCCACTCTGTTCAGTCTCCTGGCCGGGAGCGACGGTAGGCGGGGCGGCTGCTGTAGCAACGGTCTCCTGTTGCGCAGCTGCGGTGTCCCGCTGCTTGGTCCAATTTCGCCCCTCACGACGTGAGAGGATGTCACTGGGCACAGCACCTCTGGCAATCAACTCAATCAATCGCTGGCTGCCTACGAAAGGATTCACTGCTGGCCCTTGCCCCCGCCCTTGGCCCCTACAAAGTTCCCCAGGTCCCTCTCGAGGGGCCCGCGCGGCGCTGGCCCCGTCAGCTTCTTGGCTCCGCCCTTCAGGACCATGAACGAGCACACCGCCTCGAATACTATCACCATCTCCGCCGATCGTCTCTCGATCGCCATGCAAATCACCCCGAACTTCTCCTCTGCGTCGCTCCTGGCCTTCTTGTACCGGCAATGAAGGATCAACTCTGCAATCTGGCTCACCTCTTTGACGAGGATCGTGGACTCCCAGAATTCTCGGATGATTGTGCACGTCTTCTTGTCCTCGAGGTGCCCCCCCCCTGCCGTCAAACTCAGAATCTTCTTGAGCAGGGCGATGAACAGGTGGACGTGCGGGGGCCCGCGGAGCTTGAAGTCCACGCTCTGGCCGGCCTTCTGCTGTTCCTTGAGCGCCTTGCTCTCGTTGTCGTACACGACGCCCTGGGCCTTCATGGCCGAGCCGAGGTCGTCGTCGCTCTTCTCTGGCAGCATGAACGACAGGTAGACCGCCGCCTCGAGGAAAGGCCAACTGTCGCGCGTGCGAGAGGGTGAGCCGAGCCATCTTGCGCACCGTCTGCCTCAAGTCCCTGCCGCCGTCCCCGCCACCACTGCCGCCACCCCCTCCACCGCCTGGTGGTCCGCCCCCGCCGCCCCCGTCCGCTGTCTTGCGTACCTTCTCCACCGATGGTAGGTCCGCACCAGCACGTTTCATGAAAGAGGGCATTGCGATGTCCGAGGGCTGCTCCGCGGCCGCGGCCGCCGCCATCCGCAGCTCGGGAAGAGGAGGGCCGAGGTGTCTGCGTAGATCGAGCGCGTGAGTCAGGTCGCAGTGCCGCGACTGGCCATGGAAGGTGAGCCCGAATATGGCTACGTAGATCCTCGTGGCTTCGGCCCTGAAACTCGCATATCTGGCAGCTGTAAGAGCTCGACTCAACCAGGGGGACCATACTTCGGGGCGCATAGTTGCCGCAATACCCTCGAGCGAGCGCCGCCTGCAAGTGACGAGCCGCCATAGTGCGATTTCTGAAGACCTGCAAGCAAACGGGGCACTCGTTCGACGTGGTCAGGACGTGGCTGAGGTTTCGTACTTTATGTCTATGTCTAAGGTGTTCCATATATCCTTTTTGCGTTGCAAACCGACACCCACATCCCTGTTTGTGGCCCTCCCCGTCCTCAACCTCCAAGTTGCAAACGTAAGGTAGCCCCTCCTCCTCATCTTCTTGACTTCCTCCTTGGGGACCTGGAAGCTCGTCGTTATGATACCACGGAGGGACCTCGTATGTGTGCGTCCTACTTCGTACCCTAGTGAAATCCACCTTCTGAAGGTCCATCATCACCTCCTCATCTTCGAAAAGCAACCAGGGGGACTCCGACACTCTCGAGAGAAGCTCCTCTGCGTCGGGGCAGGCGCGCATCGCCTCCCCCATATCCGTGCCGACTCTGCGTGCCCAGGGGGAGGCCCATTCCGTTAAACCTGTAACTGCACACGGCCATCTGAGAGGGTCCTCGAATGGCATGTCGCCTCCAAAGAGTGCCAGGAGTACTTGTACATGTGACTCAGGGTGTGCTGACCACGACTGATACCAACGCAAGCGCCTACAAAGTAACTCCGTCTTACAATCCGAGAGCTCCCAATAATCCAAGACCTCCCGTGTTGTGAGGGAACGAATATGATCCTCATCGTGCGTGCACGCCCCCCCAACCATCGCTGTACGACCCAATCGTGCTAGATGTCTGTCGAGAAGTTGCGTCTGCTTATCCGTGAGTATGAAGGGTTCCATTCCTGTAAGCAGAGAGCCTTGGACAAGACCTGTAAAGATCACCCGCTTCCACTTCCGAGGTATGTTCAATGACCAAAAGGCCCCCATACTGTAGAAGCCTGCTGACGATGCTGCGATGCGGCGCTCGATCTCGGGGGAGGACTGCTGCAGGGGGGTGATAACTGGTCCCAGGTATCTCGCCACGTCCGACACGGTGCCCTCCAGCCTACCCTCCTTCACACCTTGCTCCCTCAAAAACCGTTTACACGCTGCTGCTCCTGCACCCGCAATATAGAAACTAGTGACCTGTTTAGAACGATTCTGAACATAACCTGCTGGTTCCAAGGTGTGATCAAGAATCCGATCGATGGTCCTAAGGTCTGCAATAACATCTATCATGGTGTCGCCGATAGGTAATGGTACTATACGAAGGAGGTCGTCGGCATACTTTTGGTACGACATGTCCACAATTCCCCCCGCCCATGACGACTGTAACAGGTTAGTGCTGGGGATGCGTTCTCGGACTTGTTCGGCCCAATCCTCCACTGGTTTCCTAAAGGCGCCTGCAAATCCTTGCACATTAAACGGGTCACCCATGACTCCCCCACAGCCCGTCTTTAACAGGATCGACTCGGTGGTCGTCTCAATCTCCATAGTAGATAACCGGTAGCGCTGCCTGCACAAGTTCCAATCTTGGGGGGGGACGTGCTCCTGGATGACGGTGTCGAGAGCGTCCCACTGGGTACTTCCGAAAGCATTAGACATGTCCTTCATACTAATGGCATACGACCATCCCGCCTGCCTGAGGCGGTAACTCATAGCCATGATGCTCATAATCGCGTCCTCCCTCCTCCTGTGACGGGCAAAGCCGTGATCTTGTGGGGGTAGAACCAAGGGCAGACGTTTAGCATACCATGCCTTGCCCACCGCGGGCAACGCGTGGATGAGCCGGCGCCCCTTCGGGCCTAACATGTCGTTCTTGTACAGTCCGATGCCCCTACTTCTGTGCCAATAAAGAGGTGTAAGATCACAGCGCCGTATCTGTAATAAGGCTTGGTGGAAGACGTGTTGACAAGATTTAAGGCATGGGATCGGGTCAGAATAACCAACTCCGTGATGGTGCTTATGCTTTCCCAGAGGTGTAAGGAACATGTCCCAGAGCTCTAACGGTGCCGTGCCAGGTGGGACCACTCGTCGCTTGCCTCCTTTTCTGCAGTACTTCCTGATAGCTGCATAGTCTTCGGCGGCTAGATCGGCAAGCGAGCTTTCGTCTGCAACAGAGACTACTGGGGGTACAAGGTTATCTCGTTGTGCACGCCACGTGTCCCAAGATATAGTATGTGTGGCCATCCCTCCCTGTCCCCCAGCTCGTGACGTGTACTCCTCCCATTCCTGAGCATCCAAGAGAGCGGGCCCAAGTCGTCGTCCGTCCCTCTGCTTCGCACCGAACCTACACTTGGCTGCCTTTCTGGATAATTGCATAGCGTCTGCCATCCGCCGCTCCCGCCAGGCTTCCTCGATGAGTTCAATCTTGAGGTCCCTATCCAGCTTCGCCGACTTCCGCCGTTCACTCTTGAGAGTGTTCGAGAGCCGCCGTAATTTCCTCTCGATCTCCTCCACCTCCTCCTCCGACTTCCCCTCCTTGCTGGCCTTCATGTCCCTCCTTATCTTCAGAAGCTCCCTGCGACGCTCGCAATCGTCCGAATGGGGGGCCAATGGTGCTCTCTGGAAGTGACGAAGGCCAACGGTGGTAAACGTGCGCTCGTACGCCTCGAACACCTGATCTGGGGCCCCCGTGTGCGTAAGCTCTAACAACTGTTCCTCGTTGGACTCCAATTCTGCCGCCAGGTCACGAAGGAAGGCGGCCTTGCCGTGCCCGTATCTAACAGCCATCATCAGAGCCGACGTGTTCATCCGAGGCTCCGCAGGGGGGGGTAGCTGTCGAGGGTCTTTTACATACTGCACTTCCAGGTACAATGGAACGTGGTCTCGTGGGGGAAGGCCCCGTACTGCCTGAACTTGCGCGCCTAGTGTGCGGAGAGTGTGGCAGTGGATAACCCTTTCATGGTACCCCTGAGGCAAGTACAGGTAGTCAATCATCGACGGTCTGGACGGGTTCGTGCAGGAGAAGTAAGTGTACTCACGTGCACGAAACGTGGCAGGTGCGCACATGCCGTGCTGGTCCAGCAGCTTCCTAACCTCCTCCCCTGCTCCTCGTCGTCGCTGTTCCCGTCCTCTTGTCTTCCCAATCGCCGACGACACGACCTCCTCCCACTGCCCCGCAATCTTCGACAGCCCCATCCCGTCATTGAGGTCCGAGTAGAAAATGGGGAGCGTGCGGGACGGGAGGGAGTTGAGAACGTCGTTCCACCACCTGATAAGTGCCTGTGTCGTCGCATAGTAACTCCCCGCCTGCCCCTTTTTTGACGGTTGAGGAGGGAAGTAGAGGGAGCCGAGCACGAGATCCTGGGCACCCCTCTTGACTCGGACAGCGACCCCTCGGCCCGCACATTGTACAGGAGCAGCCCACGTCTGAACAATATCCTTCTCTCGATAAGCTCGGCCCAGACAGACGGCGCAACCGGTGCTCGAGTTGGAAAGGGGGGCCTTCTGATAGACCGATTCAATGATCAGGCGACCCTCCAAGCGACGACGTAGAACCCCACCACCACGCCTACAAGTTTCCCGAGTACCTGCTAGGAGTAGGGCGTCCGCACCATGGGTGGCCTGCAACAGCTCTGACATCCGAGGGCCCGTCGCGAACATAGGGTTGAAAGCAAGAATACGAAGAGCAGACCCCATCGGCGCCATGGTCTGCTGTGGAGAGGCGCGCGTCGACCTCCCAACACCTTGTTCGGGTGTATGGAACCCCAGTGCGATGGCTTCCAAAGACGAAAAAGGGAGCCTGCTGGGGCTGGAGGAGGAGGAGGAGGAGGAGGAGGAGGAGGAGGAGGAGGAGGACGACGAGACCTGGCTGGCAGTGCCGCCCGGCCTCGTCCCCTGAGATCCTGGCATCGCGTGTTTGCTTTCGCCACGGGCGATATCGCCCAGATGGTGAGCGTTTTTCCATTCGGCGTTTCGACATTGGGCGGAAGGGGGGGGGATCTGGCTCCAGACCTCTGCTTAGTGCGACTGTTTGCAGCAGTGCGTCCATCATGCGTGAGGCTCCACCTGCTCGAGACAGGCGCCCAAAAATCAGCCAAGATCTACTCCACGGGGGGGGGAGGGGGAGGGGTGCGAGGGACCGCGCCGATCGGCAAAATAATGAATAAAAACGATCACGTTGTTGTACCATGTTTCAATGTTTTCGCGCCGTCGGATCTCAGAGCCCTTCCACTGCATCTGCCCTGCTGGCCTCCGCGTCCCCCCTGCGCTCCCCTCCGCCCTGCCTCCACGATGTCTGTCCCTTCCTTCTCTGCCTGGCGTCCCAACTAATCTGTGCCCCGACAGCATGGCACTGTTCGGAATCGGTCGGAGAACCTCGCAGGGCGACCAGGCTGCACCGCGGCAGAGGTGCTGGAAGTAAACTTGACAGCTGAGCAGCACTCGCGTCAACTAGCAAATCTGCAACAACGTCTTCTGAACTTGCACACACAAACACAGACAAACACAAAAACACACACACACACACACACTGAAAGCCGAACCACCACACACACAAACACACACACACACATACCTACACGCAACACTTCCGAACCGTCCAACCGTCCATGGTCGAATATACAGCTTCTACTTCTCTGGACCTCCTCTCCTCTGAGTAGATGTGTGACAACTGCGAGAAAAATGCCACGAGAGGGGGGACGCGTAAGGCGTACAGGGGGGAACCGGCTCAGGGGTTGAGCACCAACCTGGAGTCGGCGATACATTGCCGATACATCGGCGACAGGCCTCCACTGGCGACTCCGCACGCTCCTGGGCGGACTGGGCCATCGGGCACCTACCGGCGATCAGTGGGTGCTTCGGGGTCGACGCACCCTCCCCTGAGCCCATCCCGTCCCCCCCTGACGTTGCCCGCTGGTTTTCGGGCGATAACTCGGCTCTCCGGTGGCCGTTCGGGGGCGATCCGGGGACCCCTGGAAAGCTCTCGGCAAGGCGCAGCAGCTGAAGGCACCCCGAGGCTGGAAAGCCGACGAGAACCTGCGAAGACGTCCGACAACGTAATGTGGCCACTGATGCTGCCCCTGACCACGACCCCCTCGAAAACGCGATAGCTGGCGACCATCGGGGGCGGACGAGAGGGGGGTGTCCAAGAGGGGGGGGGGGGGCGCAAATCATGGCCGGCGGCATGTGCGCGGCCCGAGGGGGGGGCCAGGGTTGCACTGAAATGAGAGGAGGCGCCATGAAATCTGGGGAGATATCATGGCCCCCGCCATGAGATCCACCCCTCCCCAGTCCTCACCCCCCTCTTGGCCGCCCCCGAGATAAGCTCCGAGAAGCGGAGCCACGAGATGCCCGCCGGGACCCGGAGGACGAGCTCCAGAGATCTATACCAGCAGCGATCCTCGGCCCACGGGATCCCGTCGGGCCTCGAAGGCCCAGAAGCTTGTGGAGCAGCAGGCTGGCTCGAGATCCTACAGCGGAGGCCAGTCCAACAAGAGGCCTTCCACAAGAAACCCAGCCCTGAGACCCAGGACGTCCATGGATTTTTGGTGTGGCAGCGTCACGCCGTCCATAGCAAAACCAAAGAAACCCAAGAAACCCAGGGCACCCTGGAGGCAAGCCCGTACGTCGTTTCTCGAGCCTGATCGATCTGTGAGGGTCCCCGGGCCCGCCACGGGGCGAAGACGCCAGGTGTGGTAAAATTGCAGCGCCAAGATCTCAGGGAGGTTCCCCCAACTTCGCACGTCGCGCCGCGCGCTGCGCAGCGCACGGCTGCCTCCGCACCCTCGCGCCGCCTTCCCGAAGGAGAGTGCCTCCACGGCCCAGGTCGCGACCGCGCGAAGCGCGATCAGCATCTCCGCGCCCCTGGAGGCGACCTACCTGGGAGTTCTGGGGCCCCCTTTTCAAAATCGCCCCCCAGCCTATTCAGGGTTGCGCTCGGGCCAGAATTCGAATGTGAGGCAGATGTAGCCGTGGTGACGAGGGCGCTCCAGGAGGCCCAAACTTGTTGGCACCCAACTACCGATCCTCGAGTCTAGATCCTTCGTCATGATGTGTTCACATCGCGGACCCTGGGCGATCTCATGAGCTTTCCTGGGACCGTCTGTTCTTCCTCGAGCCTCAGTGAGGCCACGCAAATGCCAAGACTGAAACCCACACCCTCCACCGTGATTGGGCACGACGCGGGGGGATCCTTTTCCGTTTTTCCTCATTGTTGCTCAATCAACACTCATGTGTGCGACATGTTTTAAACGCATTGAGCGCTGCGGTCTAAACCAACTGAGCACTGACATGCCGACGAATTGGATGAATTAAAGGGGAAGGACGCGGGCGAAAGAAAGAGGGCACGACGAGAATAGGATGGAAGAGAGAAGAACGAGAAGAAGATGATAGAAGGACGCAAGAGGATCCCAGGTACAATTCTGGGAGGGAGACGGGGCCGATCTACCCGGGGGATCCTCTCCACAGAAGCCGCGGAGAGCAATCATTGAGAGAGGCCCCACCCTTCGGAGTCGGCGCACATCACCTCGATCCGCCGTGCTGAGGGCATAGCACCGCCCCCCCCCACCCCAACTGGGGAAGCAGCAGAGAGAGTGAGAGAGAGGTCTTCACATACACCGATCCTGGTCTGGCCATCCTGAGGCCAGGATCGGTGCATGCGACCTCCTGGCCTGGCCAGGGATGTGCACCGATCCTGAGCCCAGCATGGGCCTGGACAGGGTCGGATAGTTCTCTCGCCCGATCTTGACTTGCTGAGCCCATGGGCGCGCTTCGGCAACCCTCTCCCCCAACCTCTGAGACGAAGCCCGGACGAGGATAACTCCGGAAAGGATAAAGCGAGAATCGCTGGGGTTCGGCGGTTCTGGAGGATATCTCGGGCGCCACGGCCTTCTCAGAGCGCTCCCCGAACGCTCTGACAGCGTTCCGGAACGCTCTGGAACGGACTCATCCTCGTCCTGGCCCTGTCCGAACCTCGCCAAGGCCACCGACAAGAGAGCGGGCGGCGGCGGCCGAACCCGCCTCACGCCCCAGGCAGGAGCGGGCAGCCTCGGATCGATCACCCGGATAGGGCCGCATCGGCACGGAGTCGAGCTCGAATCGAACCGGCCGCGCCAAGATATGCACCACGGCGCCCGTCTGAGACCCGAGCCCGATCGAGTCAGAAGATTGGGTAAACCAGCAGGTACCGATACCGCTACTCCCTGGACCTCTCCCGGGGTGCGTTCTGACCAGAATTTCGGGGCGCATCCAGCGCTAGCGACGAGAGTCTCCCGGGAGGCCCCAAAAAGGGGAAAACGCGGGCAGGGCAGCGGTATCGGCACCTCTTCCTTCCTCTGAAAGGCACCGAAAGCGAAGCGGATCGGCCCGACCGAAATCGGACCCGCCTGGGGGGGAGACTGGGGGCGAGCATCAAAGCCTGAGGTCGCCTGGCTGGGGCCGGGGGTCCTCGAGGGCGGCGGGCTGCCAGGGCTCGCGGTCTCCAGCGCGGGCGGCGAGGACACGGGTCCCGGGCGCGACGGGCCTGGAGGGGGAGCACGCGGAGCGGGGGAGGGCGCGAGAGGCGAGCAGGTTTACAACGCAGGAGGCAGCCTGCGTGTTTGAGGCTTGGGAGCGGGCACCACCATTCTCGCGGGGGGGGGACTCCAACGGGGAAGACGATCCCAGATTCTGGTGCAGGTTGAAATCTAGCCAAGCAGGGTATGACCAATATCGCAGAGATCAGGGTCATCTTTCCCTCGGTGGAGGCAGCCGTTGATGTTGGTGTTGGCGCTAACCTCTAGGTGTCCGATTGTGGGAACATCTCGGGGTTACTCTTTGGCTTGGTTGAGGGGGCGTGAAGCCAGCGTCGACCCCAATAGGCTCGAGATCAAGCATAACTGTCCAGGACTCAGCAATGTCAGAACAAACGTTGCGCGGACGGGCTAACATCGACCACGAAGACACCAGCGCCGATGCTGAATTTACCGCCTAGGGCTTACGCCCAAGCATATGCGTGCCCTCGGGGAATGGACTCCGAGGCCCGGCCCTTCGGAAACGCACCAAAAAAATGGATGCGCAACGCGCGGGGCGCGCGAACGAGAAACAGACGTGAAGCCACGGCTGTCGCGGCAGAGGAGTCCAGACCGCGAGGCCGTGGATAACTAATTACAGACGCGGAGACCGCTTTTGCACCACTTGGCGATAGTGGGCGTGACCGTCATCGTCGTCGTCGTCCTCCTCCTCCTCCTCCTCCTCCTCCTCCTCCACATCATCATCATCATCATCATCATCATCATCATCATCATCATCATCATCATCATCATCATCATCATCAGCAGCAGCAGCAGCAGCAGCAGCAGCAGCATCATCATCATCATCATCATCATCAGCATCATCATCATCGTCATCGTCATCGTCATCGTCATCATCATCATCAGCAGATTCATCATCATGTTCCTTCTCCTCCTTCCCCCGCCCGCACGCGGGCCCAATGGATGGCCCTCCAAGGCCACCGCCCAGCTCCTGGGGATCTCTCTGTTCACCCTGGTTGCCCGCTGGAGGGTGGGAGGGGGCCCCATCACGTCACGATTCGCGCCGGCGCGATCTGGCAAATGCTCAAGAATGGCCAGTTCCTATACGGCGCTGGCGCGGATCGTGCTTTGACAATGGGGGACGGGCGGGTGGTCGAGGCCGTTCAAGGGCGTTACCGCGAGTAAGAACAAGCGGATTCGTGTGTCCCGTCCGCGAAGGCGCCAGAGGAAAGGCCGTGCGAATACCAGAACGATGGGCGACCGGCGCACGTGCATCGGATAACCCATAACACCTGGAATCCTGCAGGGAAGAACCGTGAGGCGACGCAATGCCAAGGTGGACGCGGCAGACAGGAAGAGGAATGGAGGACGAAGTGGACAGGAGCTGCTGAGGAATACGGCGCGATGATCCAGAGACGGCGAGCGCCGATCCAAGAGAGACCCGCGCGGCGCCCCATCGAAGGGCACACTCCTCGGAGGGGGCAAGGCAGGAAGAGAAGAGGACTGGGGAAGAGCGGGGGGCGGGACACAGGCCTCCGAAGGAGTTGGTTCTTGTTCGACCCGCTGGCTCCCAATGGGCCGCGAGTTTCTAAGGGCCGATGAGTGGGGGGGGGAGAAAGGTGTCCTCGTCGTGCCCTTGTGGCCCCCTCTTGGGCCCGAAAGGACCCCTTCAGGTGCCCTTTCTCCTGCAGCTTTCGCTGCCTTCCCACCCCATTGATCGCCCCCCTCCAGACGACGCGATTGGCCTCCTCTGCGACGCTCTGCTCGAGGGTTGGAGCACGTTTCCGCTTCTCGGCGGCCGCCGAGGCGTCGACCCTGCTGGCCAGCTCGCGAAGGTGTGCTGACGCTCGCATCGCCTGCTCTGAGGCGACAGCCTGCTGCGACTCCTCATCCTGCTTTATGGCGCGAGTCATCCTGATGCGGCCGTTCTCGGCCTGGACACGAGCAGCTGCACGCTGTTGAATTTCGGTTATCATGTTCTGGTCCCTCATTTGCGCCTTGTCCCAGTCATTTTCTTTGGCTCTTGCCCCCAGCCTTCTATCTTCGGCCTGCCCCCATTCAAAGCTACGCAATGCCATGCAATTGTGCGAGATAGGGGGAGACAGTCCGGACAGAGGAATATCGAGTTGCACAGGTGGCAGCTGACTAAAAATGCACGACAAACTGCCTTATTACACTGTCTTCATTTTCCCAGACAGCAATGTTCAGGGAACGCCGCGCACCCGTGGCCTGTTGGCACATGACTCATTGATGCGGGAACCCGATGCATTGGAGCACGCCGGGAGGCGACCCATGAGCACAACATCCAGGGCCGCCCCCCGGTTGGGGCACGTGGTTCTCCTCTAGTAGTCCTCCCGTCTTGGTCCGCCTCACGGGCGGGGATTTGACTGACAAGCTGATGGCCTCCCGTGGCTGCTTCGCTGCGGGTATTCTCGACCCGGCTGCCTTCCCGGCGTTCTGCTGAGCGGCCGCACGACCATCATCTCCGCCATTTTCCCTGGCAGGTCTTCCCACGAAGCTTCCGCGACACAATCGTCAAAAAGTACTGACGTCAGCGACGGAACCTGAACCGATATAGGGGATGGCCCGAGACCATATGCCTCGGAAGTAACCCCCGGGATAAGACTCAGCAGCCGCTTCCCCGTCCAGGCGGCGAATCGACTTGACTGATCCCGCTTCTTCCGACGGGACGGTTGCGTGGTTATCCGAGGCGTCCGAGGATGTCACGTCGGCTTGATGGACGCCTGGCGGCAGCGGTTGCTCGTCCAAGCTGATTGCCCCACACCCTTCCTCCGCCTTGTCTGCGTCCGCTCGTGGTGCGTCACGACGGCCAGGGCCCCCTATGCCCACGTATCTCACGACGACAGCGAGGGCATTTTGCTGAGTTTATGCGATGAACGCGGAGTCGGAGCCCCTGACGCGGTCAAGGGACTCGGGTTCGAAGGCGATCTTTCGGATTTCCCTGAACCTTGCCATTGCGGTTCATTACTTGGCCCATCCGTCTTCGAGAAAGGGATCACAGCTTCGTCATATCGTGGTGAACTTTCCAGCTGGTAACACGAATTTTGCCGGTTCATCAGGGATTCGGGTATTTGTTTTACCCTGTGTTGGTAGGCTTTTGGTCTGGATATGTTTGTGCACGATCTTCTAAAAGTGGTCCCGGGTTGAATCTCGGAGAGGGTGCACTTGACGCCATGGCTTAGATGTCCGTCAAGCGGATTTGATGGTCACTTGAGCCAGCCGGCCGAGGGGAGCAAGTCCAGGCGCGCGCGGGCCCTTTCGTCTTAAGCACAATAAAAGCTGCGAGCTGCGAGTTGCTATTGGGAGCTCAATATCAAATTTGATACGGTGGTGACGCCAACCCTCATTTGGAGGGTGTAGGTGGCGCAGTAATAGGTAGCAAATGGAGCGTTAGTACGGGTTGGATCCCTCCCCCAGGCATCCAACGCCTTGACAAAATCAAACTGGAAGGTCATTGGCAGTTTTTAAGCCTCCCGGGCTCCGGCGCCGAGAACACAAACTGCACGCAAAAAGAACAACGGGCGCCAGGGAAAGGGACGGAATCCCATGTTGCAAAAATCAAGGCATCGACTGTCTGGAACCGCTACTTCTCCTTTCGCCTCCCTCCTCTTCCTCCTCCTCCTCCTCCCTCCCTCCTCCTCTCTCCTCCTCCTTCTCCTCCTTCCTCCTCCTCCTCCTCCTCCTCTTCCTCCTCCCTCCTCCCGCTGCTTCTCTCTCCTCTCGCGGTCGGGGAGAGGCGACAAAAGGAACGACGCGGGGGAAAGGGGAAATCAGAGAGTGAGGTAAGGGAGGGGAGTGACAGGGAGGCTCTTCCTGACAGCCTTCTCCGAGCCTTCTCCGACAGTGCCCTTCCTCCCCCCTCCTCATTCCTCCTCCTGCTCCTCTTCCTCTTCCCCCTCCTCCTCCCATACGGACAACCCGCCACCGTGCCTGATGGCACGTTGAGGCATGGAAGAAGGCCAAGTGCTGCCCTGCAGGGGTGCTGTTCTCTTCTAAGGGACCTACTCACCTCTCACCTCGCGCCCACTTGCGTGCACCACCCTGGGGGTCACGGTGGCGGGGCGGCCATGGCCTCGGGGTCACAGGTGGAAAAGGGTCATCCGTCCTTCCCCTTCTCCTTCTCCTCCTCCTCCTCCTCCTCCTCCTCCTCCTCCTCCTCCCCCCACCCTTGTCACCAGCTAAACAGACCTTTGGTCTGCTCCTCCTTCTACTCCATCCTCCTCCTCAAGACACAAGAGGCAGTGGCAAGAGCAGCGTCAGGAAACAGCAAGAGGCAAGCAATAGGGAACATCAAGGACACAAACACAAAAGAAGCGGCGCGCCTGGCGCGGGCGTGGGCGGGCCAGCTCGAACAAGATTATGCAGAGGCATGGGCGCGCCAAGGGCCACCACGTCGACCACGGGCATCAGCGAGCCCAAGCGAACCATGCCACACCTCGGATGCTTCCCATCTGATCGACTGCGCTGAACACATGCTCGCGAAAACGGCGACCTGGTGCCCTGAACCCCACTTGCACGCGCACACCTCCTGCCAAACTTTATCATCTAAAGCCGAGTTCGACTGCCGAGGGCAGCATGGCCTCTAACCCAGGGCATCCCTGCCCAACAAATGTTGCAGGCATGCATCGCCATACACAGGACACAAAGGTACACTTGGTTTGAAGGGTCGACCCACTAATCAAACTCCACTGCTCGACCTCCCCCGTCGCTGACGCCAACCAATTCGGAGATAAAACGAGCTGAATCACAGCACCTTTAGCGACATTGCTGGCAAGAGATCGGTGATGCCGGCACGTGCCGAGTCCGTCACAATGCATCGACGGACCGGGGGCGCACGCGAAACCAACGAAACACCCGAATCTCCTGCGCGTGCCTTCCCAGCCAGGTGCGTCAGAAATCTGGGGCCCCGGAGGCCGAACACGCCTGGGTGAAGAAACAGATCGGCCGGTCGGAAGAAGCAGGCAGGCACACGAAGCAGGAAGGCGCTGAAAGCAGATCGGGCTCACGCCCGCCCCCTGAAAAGGAGGGAGGAGGGACGAGGTAAGACCGCTCGGTCCCAAAACCACAAACAAAAACCAGAAGAGGCCACCAACACACTGACCCTGCGGAATAGAAGCAGCACCGACTCCTGGGCTCATGGAATCCGCTGGACCCCTTGGGCGCCAAACTGTGAAGGTTCCTGTCAAACTGCTGCGCTTGTGGTCTACGGAAGGTTCGTGTAGTGACGGCCCAAGCGTTGGTTTCTAACACCGCGTGGATCGTTCAAAGATGACCGATCGGTGCGTTTTTGATCGCCAGATCGCTCCATACTGGCCGACTCCCGGCCGAAGAAGGCGTTCAGCCTTGAAAGCCTGCGCTGGGATCGTCGCCGCGTCGACACGACACGACACGAACCTGCAGCACAGTCAAAAGTACAATCAACATGCGCGGTAAGTACGGTGTGTTCCAAAGGGGCAAGGATGCAAAGGTAGCCTTGGAAAGTTGCTCGTTTTTACTAGGGGTCTTGACTGCGTGTGGCCTTGTGATGTTTACTCTTGTCTCTCTAGTCTCGTCTCCATCTTACTGTCTACCAGGGGATGAGGGGAGTCAAGTTTCTGACCGCTCAAGAAGTCCCCAATGTGCCTGCAAGATCTCCACCGCACGGCCCCCTCGGGAGGGACTCGGGATCCCCAAGATGGCCCCAAGCGCCTCAAAATGGCCGCCAAGAAGCCCCCAGGCGGACGCCAATGGGGCCCTAAGAGGAAGATGAAGAGGATGAGAGGGAGGAGACGGTAGAAGAGGCCAGCTCGCCCGGATCCCTCAGGTTGCTGCGTGATTCCAGCATTAACACGATGTCAGTCTCAAGAGCGCCTAGGACGGCGCAGCGGCGGCAGCAGTGGCGACGGCGACGGCGACGACGACGGGGGAGCACTGAGCGCCGCACGGAGGTGGGGTCGGACCAGAGCGCTTGGCTGACCTCGAGGACAGAGGCGGGCCGAGGGTCAGGTGGTCGAAAACGGGCGGCGGCGGACCTGCGGGCGGGGCCCGCACCTCTTGCCTCCCTCCGTCGCTCCAGCCCCCTCGGCCCTCCTCCTCCAGCCCATCTCCCTCTAGACCCCCGCCTCCTCAGCCCTCCTCAGCTCTCCTCCTCCAACCCATCTCCTCCTCAGCCCGTCTCCTCCTCCTCCACCTCCTCAACCCTCCTCCTCCAACCGCTCCTCCTCCAACCCCTCCTCCTCAGCCCTCCTCGCCTCGCCTCAGCCCTCCTACCCATCTCCTTCTGAACAGCTCCTCCCTGTCGAACCCCCGGGACGTGTCGGTAGGGGGAGGCGGGCGTTTCGCTCGAGACTTCCTCACCATGCGTGATCCTTCAGCTGAGGATCCGCAAGAGCTTCACGGGTGGAGGGCGGGTCGTTTTCTAAATGTGGCTCTCGCCATAGCGCCGCGCACATTCGTCTTCTAAATATGTAAGGAGTTTCCAGGATGGGGAGCGGGTCGTACTCAAGAGGTGGCTCTCGCTATATGGCCGCGCATATTCGCCTTAAGAGTTAGCTGTTTCAAGGATGCCTATGGTTGACGTCCCAGAGATTGTGTTTTGGTACGATGTAGGACTGCCAGGGTGCTACAATTATGTTGATTTGCGGTGGTGAAGTCTCTTGTAAGTACCCTATGAAGAGGGGACGTGTGGGGAGGGTGTAATGCAAAATGTGAGTCTCAGAATTATATTGAGCCTTCTCCTCCTCCTCCTCCTCCTTCTCCTCCTCCCTCAAAACTCCGACGTCGTGATGCTTGTCACGACGTGGGCCTCCAGGCGCCTCGGCCGCTTCCCAAGGGCCGGCTGCTCCTCTGGAGAATTGCTCACGGCCCCGGGGCTCGATTGAGCAGCCCCCCCGAAGGCCGAGCACTGTCGCGAGAAAGACCCGCCGCCATCTTGTGAGCCGTGCCCCTCCTCCTATGGTTAGGTCGGGCCTGTCCCCCTATAGGGGGAGTTCGGGTGAAAACTTAAAAATATCAAACATGCTCGAAAATATGTAAAATCCCAATGCTATGTTTTGACTATCTTTGAACATCTCTCCTGTAGAGGGACAAGCCCGACTTAATCCTATGGGTCCCGCCCCAGTCCCTATCCCCTCTCCCCCTTCGTCGGGGCGGCGCTGCGCTCCTCCCCCGGGCCTCTCCCCAGGCCCAGGTGCTGATCCCCGCCAGGATTTCGAGGGAAATCTCCAGCCGTGGCAACGAGGGCTCTCCAGGACGAGCAGCGGCATCGGCATCCCTGAAATGCAGGGGTCCACTTCTCCCTCAGTCCATGGAGAATGTCGAGTGTCGGTATGGGCAGTGACACCGCGATCTGTACATCCTCCGCCAGAGGGCGAATACCTGGAGGTTTGGGAGACCAACGGAACGGTGACCGTAGCGCAGCACGGCGACGACGACGACGCCGACGCCGCCGCCGCCGACGACGACGACGACGCCGTTGACGTTGACGTTGACGTTCACGTTGACGACGACGACTTCCACCCCGCCCGCGCTGCGCAGCGACCGGGTCGGCTGGAGCTCCGCGGCGGCGGCGTGCTGCCAGGGTTGGCGGCCTGGAGGGGCAACGATAAAGGGGGGGGGGGGGGCAAGCTCGGGGGAGAAGGCATCGACCTGGAATCGGCGATGCCTCGCCGGAGGATCGGCGACAGGACGCCGATGGCGAATCCGCACGTTCCCAGGCGCGGGTGGGCCACCGGGCCCCCGTCGGCGATGAATGGGCGCTTGGGGGTCGATGCATCTCAAACCTGAGCCCCGATACAGATGATGTTTTCACGACGTCGATCCCTCAGAGGTGTCGATCCATTCCCAAGGACTGGCTCTTCATCCCGAGTCGCTCCTTGACGGCCCTCGGGGCCCAACAAGGGCCCCCAGAAGCCAAAAACTGCCCAAACCCTCCTGTCATGTTTTTTCATCGCGTGAGGGCCCCCGCCAACAAAACTGACAAAAACACCTGACGTAAAGGCCCCTGCCAAAACCTCCCGTCATCTTTTCGTTCAGGACGCGAACGTGTTTGGTCCCTTTCTCTTAGGATGCAATTCCTGGGAGGTCTTCGTCGGAAGCATCAAAGGAATTTAGCCCCATTGGGAGGCTACTACGCTGGATTAGGCCGCGGATTATACGGGATTAAACCAGACTATGCGGAAACCAAACGGTACCGATATCGCTACTCTCCGGACCTCTTCCTGGGCGCGTTCTGACGCGGATTTCGAGGCGAATCCAGCGGTGCCGACGAGGGCCTCCGAGGATGCCGAGCAAAGGGAAAACGGGCGAAGGGTAGCAATATCGGTACAGATTACGCTGGATTGAGCGGGATCAAGCGGGATTCAGCCGATTTAAACCAGATTTGAGAGGACGCGAAAGTCAGAATTTGACCCCCCAGGAGCCTTGAGATCCGACGTCACGAGATTCTCGCAATGTCGGCCCCCAGAGGTCTGGAGACTTCCCCCAGAACCGGTCTGGCATCCTGCATGAATTGTAATTTTTCGGGGCGCTCCCAGGGCCCGGCGGAGGCCTCTGGAGGCCGAAAAGTACCGAAACATTCGACGTGGGCCTCTCGCGTCGTCGGAGGCTAAGGAGCTGCATCCGAGCCTATCGTTGCCCCATAGCGGCCTCCATCGCTGGCGACGGGGACACGGGGCCGGCGCGCGACGGCCCGGGCGGCGGCGGCGGCGGGCCGGGGCGCAGCGTGCTCCTGGCGGCGAGGCGCGCGGGCCGGGCGCGCGTCCCCGTCGAAAAAACGATTCATGATGAAAAGCCGGTCCCGAGGAATGGGTCGAGACCTCTGGGGGTCGACGACATGAAAAATCATGACGTCGGAGGTCTGGATTCGGTCTTAGGATTTTTGTTGACCCTCGCTCTCGGCCCTGGGCCCCGCCCGGACAAAAATCAGTGGAGGGTGTTTCGCGATCTGCGGTCTCTGGGGGGCCTTCTTGGGCCTCGGGAGCGTCAAAGAACGACGCGGGATGAAAAAACGGACCCAGGGAATATTGGCGGAGCGCGCAAGGGGGTAGGGGAAGGGGAATAAGGCTTCTTCGGAGGAGGCTGCTTCTTAGAAGGCGCCGGGCTTACATCTACAGACAAGGCCCGCACTGTCTAAGCAGCAGGGGTGCTTTTAAGTAGTCTTCATCCCTCCCCTACTCTGTGTCCCTCAACAGTTCTGGGGGTTACCTGTAGTGCGGGGGAGGTACCAGTAGTCCAAGGGAGGGGTACACCTGGATATAGTCCAGGGGGGGGGACCAATAGTCCGGGGCGGGGTACCAGTAGTCGGGGGGAAGGGTACCTTTAGTCCGGCCGTGGGGGGTGCCTGCAGTCTGGGGGGGTAGCGCGTGTTCACGCGTCAACGCACGCGTGGCCAAGAATGGGGGCAAGACCTCTGCAGGTCGGTGCTGTGAAAGAGCCCTTACGCTGGGGCTCTGCGCACTGGACCCTCGACCAATCGATCCTCTTGGCGGCCTTCGATCACCGATTCCCGAGCCTCGGTCGGGCACCTCGAGCCTCGAGCCTCGACATGGGGCAGATGAAGGGGCCCTGGGACACACAAATAAATAGACACAACTAACCGGATTCCCCATGTGCTTCCATATTTTCTGGGTTTTTGTCTCCCCCCCCTTCCATATTTTCCTACATTTTCTTGGGAATCGACGATGAATTGTGTCTGTGTGTTTTTTCCCCGCCTGAAAACACAAGAGTCCCTGTTATCGACGGCCCGGGCGCCCGCTTCATTGAGCAGGGACCGACCGTCCTGGCATTCCTATAAGCCTACCTTGAAATGCTCCCAGAACCTAGACATGTTCTAACAACAAAAAACAATGTCTTAGAACATAAACCCAACGTGTTAAAACATGACAGTCTCGGCCAGAGATGTTCTAAGAACATGTCGTGCAGACCACAAAAGCTTCTTAGAACATTGTTTGGTAGGCCTATAGGCGAGCTAGGACGCTTTGCCTCTGTTTGACTCCAACCCATCTGCCAACTTGATTATCCATGCTCCAGTTGCGCAGAGCGGACGGAATCGATGAAGAGACGCTGGCCTTCAGAAACTCATGACGCTGGAGGTCTGGTGTGCCGAATCCGAGGGGTTCTCCGATAGTGGCCCCTACAGGAAGGCAACACTACCCCCGCGGCGATATCGTTAGCACCAAAAGCAACATGAGCAAACGTTTCTGGCGGCGCCCTCACAGCAATATCGCTACAGCGCATGCAAGCAACGAACGACAAATACTCTCGCCGCTCGCAGGGGAGAAAGGCGGAGGAGGGAGGGGGGAGGGGGACGCGTTGGTCAGCTCAACAATTAGAAAGAGCTGCACACCTTTGAAGCTGACGCAACTCTCCCACCACCCATCTCGGGTAGGAGCCCCGGCTCTGAGCGCCCAGCGAGGAAGTCTCCGGGAATCCGCCCTCGGAACCCTACTCCTGCTCATCCTGCCCGCCCAGAGGACCCTGCATCGCGGGCCTCTGCAGGGGAGATCGCTTCCCCACCGGCCCTGGTGCCCGAAGCATTATAAGTTCTCCGATGAGCGGAGACGATAAGACGAAACTAGGACGAGGATCAAATCGCGTGAGGGTAAATCGAGAAAGCCTGAGACCTGGCGGCTCTGGAGGATGTCTCGGGCGCCGCAGCCTTCTCAGAGCGTTCCAGAACGCTCTGAGAGCGTTCCCGACCGCTCTGGAACGGATGTATCCTCGTTTTTGCCCCATGCGATATTTCCCGATGTTTCTAGGACAAGGCCTACTGATTATTTCCTAGGTTTCTGTTTTCAGTCCCCAGCTGCGAGCTCTTGACCCCTTTCCCGGATCCATGTCTGGTGGTCCTGGGCCCAACAGCAGGCCTGGAGGCCGGCTGGATCGGAAAAATCCCATTGTCGGAGATTTGGGATCCTCGATCTCCTCGATCCTCGCCTCGAAACATCGATACGGGATCGCTGATACCTCGCCGATAGATTTGCGATCGGCCCCCGATAGCGAATCCGCTAGTTCCTGGGCGGGGTTGGCTGTCAAGCCCCTTTTGGCGATGAGTGCGCGATTGGGGGTCGATACATCCCCCACCTGAGCCTATCCACCCGTTACGTTACCCCCCGGCTTTCGGGTCATAATTCGGCTCTCCGGCGGCCGTTCGGGACGATCCTGGCACCCCAGGAGCGCTATCGGCGAGGCGGCCGCTGAAGGCGTCCCGAGTCTAGCAAGCCGACGAGAACCGACGAGAGTCTCGGAAACCGCAGATCTGGAAGTCAAGCCGTCCCCCAGCGCTGCTCCCGAACGAGACCAGTTGAGCAGGGACCGACCGACCCGGCATTCCTATGGGCCTGCCACGACATATCCTGAGAAAACAAGAGTTTTCTCCAACACCAGAAACAATGCCCTTAGAGCATAAAAGACCGGCGCGTGAAACAAGACAGTTTCAGCCAGGAATTCTTCAAGAGCACTTCGTGCAGACCACAGGAGGTTCTTAGAACAGTCTTCGGTGCGCCTGTATCAGGACGTCCAGCCGCTTCAATTCTTTCGGTGCGTGGGCCCCAGAGGTCTGGACCACTTCCCGTCCTGAGTCGTTATTGACGGTCCCGAGGCTTGGCGGGGCCCCCCAAAGGCTCGGGGACGCACTGACCCAAACCCGCTTCAGCCAGGCCTTGCAGCATCAAGCAGGATCCTGCGGACCCCTGCACCCAACCCGGGCAAGTGCGCCCCTGGCCCCGCAGGATCCTGCAAGATCCGGCGCTCTGGCTGTCCCCCGCTTGCATGGACCCCCGTCCCCTGAGCCCCGATCCCTCGAGGCGTGAAACGGCCAAACACCAGCCGCTCGAATTTTTGTTGGAGCGTCGGATCTCCGGGACGAGGTTCGCGTCGTGTCGACTGGCGGCGACCCCGCCGTTGGCGTACCACAGTGGACGCCGCCAGCGACCCAAAATCGGTCGATGCTGATCGATCGGACGTGTCGGAAACGGCCGATCGTTCAATTGGACGCCCCAAATGGGTACGGAAAAAATGGGTAGATTGCCCAACAGCAAATGCGTTGTCCCAAACCAACAGCGGCCGCTGTTGGGCAGGAGGCCTTCTGTCTCAAATGTACACAGGCCGCGGCGACACCGACAGCGAGTCCTGTTCAAAATGAACAAGAACTGCTAATGGGCATTGTACCCATTCTTTCCGCACCCATTTCGTTCGTGCCGACTCAAAGTTGAGCGATCCCCGCGATGTCAGGAACCAACGCCGGAGTCGACACGACGCGAACCTGCCGTAGGCAGCCTGGACGCCCCACCCCTGCTCGACGAGGCTCGGAGAGCGACGCCCGCGCGGCGTGTCCTCGGCGGCGCCGGCGGCCCTGGGCGCACGTGGTCTGTGGCGGGCGGCGCCGGCCCGAGCCGGGCGGAGCTCCTGACCGCCCCGCTGGCGGGCGGGGGCGGGGGCGATCGACCCTGAGATCCTGGCGACTCAATGTTGTCGTGCCAGGCGCTGTCGCTCTCAAGTTCGGGGCCCGGGACCCTCACGGATCGATCTGGCGCTACGATAGAAATGACGTAGAAGTGTGCTCTGGTCGCGATTTTTTGCCAGGATGCACCTTTCTTGCAACGGCGGATCTCAGAGGCAGTATGGCCCATGCCTCAGTAGGCAACTACTGGGAGGTCTTTGTCTAAAGGACTTTGGGGAAATTGGGCCCCAATGGGGGGCTGCTATACGCAGGATGAGGCCGCGGACTGAGCGGGACTGAGCCGGATGAAACCAGATGAATGAGCATCGTTTAACCGATCCCTATCCCCGCTGGCGTGGCCTGGGCCCCACTGGCCGATTTACCCCCGAGATGGGGATGTAGGCGGCTCCCTTTGGGCTTCCGAGGGGCACATCCCCAACTGGGGTGGTGGGATGGTGGGGATCGGGATGGGGATGGGAATGGGGATAGGGATCGGTTAAACGGCACTGAATGAAGCGGGATTGATCCGGATATCGGACCGGGGGCGGGGGTCGGGAGGGAGCGTAGCGGTAATGGCGGCCGCGGCGTGCACCCGCCAGGGTGCGTCCGCGCCACCGGCGCAATCGCCTGTGAGCACCACAGCATGTAAGGAGGGTGTCCAGGCGGGGGGGTGCTGGCCTGGGTAACGAGCGTTACCCTGGGGTTGCAAAATCCCAAAAACGCTCATCCGAGGGCAGGAGGAGGGTTGGATGCGTCAGCTCTCAGCCCCCGCCCACCAGGTCGACGCCTGCCCCCGACCACGGCGGCGCCGTGGCGGGGACCGAAAGGAGGTGGGAGGCCGTCCGCTGCCGGAGGGGTCGGCCGCTCGACTTTCGAGGCCTCCCAGATGGGGTCCGTGTACGACAAGTTCGGGTCGTGTCGACCCTCGCGCTGGTTCCTGACACCGCGGGGATCGTTCAACCTTGCACGATCGACCGTTTCCGAAACGTCAGATCGTCCAATGTCGACCGGTTCTGGGTCGCCGGCGGCGTTCAACGTGGAACGCCCGCGGTGGGGTCACCGTTGGTCGACACGACGCGAACCTGCCGTAGAAGGGGTCGCAGGATCGCGACGCATCGCCGATGCATGCGTCGGCGATGCATCGGCGACGTCGGCGATGCATCCGCGACGTCGGCGTGGAGAAACTCGGTCAGTGATGCGGCGCGATCCCCCGACCTCACCCAATCGAAAACCATCTGGGGGCCTGCCTGGAGCCAGTCGCTCCGCTCGTGAGGAGGAGGAGGAGGAGGAGGAGGAGGAGGAGACGAGAAGGAGACGAGGAGGAGAAGGAGGTTGACTTGAGTCGAACCTGAGCGGACTTCGGGTGGGAGGGCGTCTCTGGGGAGGGGGCGGAGTAGGAGCGGGCACACAGCACGACGAGACATGCTCGGCGGCACACTCGTGCAGCCACGGAGCTCGCCGAACTGCCATGCGCCCGAATTGAAGCGAAGCATCCAGGGTGGAGACCGTTTTTCTCTGAATCGGCGATAATACAGGTTTACCGGGGGCGAAGGAGGAGGAGGAGGAGGAGGAGGCCGGCCGATAACCTAACCCTCGCGCTGTGTGCAGCCCTGCATATGCCCGCGCCCCCCTCCCGCGGACCTGCACAACCGGCAAAGTTGGGTTATCCTGGGGGGAGCGGGGGAGGGGGGGCAAGCCCGATAACCCGGGTTATCGCCCGACCCTATAAAAAAAAAATCGTGGGATACACAAGCGACTCACGAAGACGCCCGTTACTGGAGACGCCCCGCACCCCTTCCATTCCCCCCTGGCAACGTCGTGGTCTGCGTCGGCGCCGTCGGGGCATGTTAGGAACCAACTTATGGGAAGTCCTCGCCAGAACTGTTCATGGGCGATCAAGCAAAGGCCATTCAGCTGGATCTGGCCAGATGAAAGCCCGGGATTCAGCCAAGTTGAGCGGGATTTAGCATAAGTAAGTCGGGTTAGTCGGGACTAGGCGGGATTCGCCCAGACTGGGCCCGTTTTCGACCAGGGACATGCCAGCGCCGTTCCTGAATTTACCCTCCCAAGAGTTGCATTTGGGGAAACTGCTATAGGGTTAGTTGATTCCCAGACGGCGCCGGCGCGAAGCTCGGATTCTCGGTTCGTGTTTCCCTTCTTGGGCCTCTCTTGGGGCCGTCTTGGGGCCCTCTCGGGCCGTCTTGGGCGCCTCAGGCACCGCCTTGGAGCCCTCGTGGGCCGCCCAGGGCCCTCTTGGAAGCCTCTTCGGCTATCTTGGAGCTGTCTGGGAGGCCTCTTCCTCCTCCTCGTCCCCCTCCTCCTCCTCCCACTCCAGCTCTCTCTCCTCCTGATCTTCCTCCTCCTCCTGCAGCGTGTTCCGGAAGGCTCCCGCCGGAACATGCTGTGCACAAGTGCTGTCACTGCTGCCGCCACCGTGCCCTGGGTGGTGGGTCAGAGGCCTCATGGGTGTTGCTTTGGATCTCGTGGTTGGCCTGTCGGGGACGTCGTGAAGGCAGTTTCGCAGCTTCTCGGTAGCCGTTTTGGGACCGTTGTGGGGCCTCCTCGGGGCTGTTTTGTGGCCTCTGTAGGCCTCGTTTGGGCCTCCTGGGTGCCTGTTGGGGGCATCCTGGGGCCTCTTGGGGGCTCCTTGGGGCCTCCTGGGGCACTCTTCAAGCCGGAGGGTCGAATTTTGGAGTCGTGGTCCCCCTCTTGGGCGCATCTTGGGGCCGTCTTGGGGCTCTGTTGGGCTGTCTTGGGCGACTCTGGGGCCGTCTTGGGGCCCTCTTGGGCCGTCTTGGGGCACTCTTGGGGGCCTATTGAGCCATCTTGGAACGTCGGACAGCCGAAAAGGCTGGAAGGCCAAAATCGGTCGAAAACATTCGTAAACTTGACGATTTCGGCCTCTGGAAGCGCTCTGGAGAGGCGTCTTGAAGCGTCGTGGAGTGCCTTGGGGCGCCTCTCGGGCCGTCTTGGGCCTATCTTGGGCGTCCTGGAGCGGTCTTTCGGCGACTCGGGGCCCGCTTGGGCCGTCTTGGGAGCCTCTGGAGGCCCTCCTGGCCCATGGGGGGTCGGAGGCGGCGGCCTCCGAGGCCCAGGACGCGGAAACCCTGTAAAAACACAGGGAAAATGAGCCCCGGTCTTCCCATGGGGGGTGGGGGCACCTGTTCTGGGGCCCCCGGCCTCGCCCCCAGGTATATATATATACACACACATACATATACATATACATATACATATACATATACATATACATATACATATACATATACATATACATATACATATACATATACATATACATACTAGTGTGGACCCGTGGATTAAATCCACGAAGTTGGGCGGATCGAAGCATGGTGGCACGCGCTGGGTGGTGCGACGCTGCCAGCTACTGCCGTAGATCCCTTGAAGCTTGTTCTAGTGCTGTTCCCCCACCGAAGGCGCCCAATGCATCGAAACGGGGGCCGAAGTGTTCGGGCTTCGCAAGAGGCGAAATTCAGGAGTCCAGGCCTGAGCAACGTTGGAAGATTCGCGCCAAGATCGCGGCGGACGCGGGAGCGGGTTCGGGCAAACACGGCGCCGTCTCGGGCCGCATCGGAGGCGTCGGAACGGCGTCGCGGCAAAGTAGGGAGCTCAGCCTGGCAGCCCCAGGGCCACGGGAGCGTCAAAACATTGTTGTTTTGCGCCTGCGAGGGGCCTCTCGCCTCTCGTCCGTCCCCCTCTGTTGGAAGCAATTTTGAAGCTTCTTGGGAGCCAATTTGGGAGCTCTATGGGGGCTCCTCGGGGGCTTCTCGGAGCCCTCTTGGGCCGGCAGGGCGCCTCGTGGGCCGTCTTGGGGCCGTCTTGGGTCATCTTGGGCGCCTATCAGGCCGTCTTGGGGCCATCGTGGGCTGTCCTGAGCCCCTCTTGGGCCTCTCGTGGGGTCGTTTTGGGTCGTCTTGGCATCTTGGGCCGTCCTGGGGGTCGTCTTGGGCGATCTTGCAAGCTTCTGGGGCCGTTGTGGACGCTTGGAAGACCAATGAGCCGAATCTGCTGAACATGTCAATTTTCCGAAGGGGCTGTGACGATTTGTGCTTGACGGAGCCCTTTCGGGGGACCCCGTGGACCCGCCTGGAGCCGTCTGGGGGCGTCTTTGGGGCTCATGGGGCCGTCTGGAGAACACCTGGGACCGCCTGAAAGCCGTCTTGGGTCGTCTCGGTCGGGGTCTCCACGGGCCGTCTCGGGGCTCTTCTGGGGAGCTCCGGTGCCGTTTCGGGCCCTTCCGGGAGCCCTCCGGAGCCGCTTCGGGGTTCTCTGAGGGCTCTGGGGGCCGGGGGCCCCCGCGAACCCACAAGGCATCTTTCGGATATCTTTGAATGGAAGTATACATACATACATACATGCATGCATGCATACATACATACAATACAATACAGACAGACAGACAGACAGACAGACAAACAGACAGACATACATACGTACATGCATGCATACACATATATACATATATACATATATAGGTCTCCGCACGCACCAAGAACCCTCCCTTTTCTCTTGGTAGATGCCAAGAGAACAAGGGGGGGCGGACGGCGGGCGCAGCAACCGTAAAGGAAGAAGTGTCACATAATGGCTGGTTGTGTGATGTCGAAGAAAACTGTTGAGTATCGGGAACAATGTTGGAGACGAACGGTGTTGAGTACTGGATGGTGTGTGGGAGACGGAGGGAGTTGAGTAGAAGGTGATTTTCAATGTCAGCTTGGGGAGGGAGCCTGTTGAGTATCGGGTGGTGTGTTGGAGACGGAGGGTGTTGAGTACTGGACGGTGTGCCGGAGACGGTGGGAGTTGAGTAAAAGGTGATTTCGAGGTTAGCTTTGGAAGGAAGCCTGTTGAGTATCGGGTGCTGTGGTGGGGACGGAGGGTGTTGAGTACTGGATGGTGTGTTGGAAGCGGAGGGAGTTGAGTAAAAGGTGATGTTCAAGTTCAGCTTGGGGAGGGAGCCTGTTGAGTATCGGGTGCTGTGTTGGAGAAGAAGGGTGTTGAGCAGTGGATGATGTGTTGGAGACGGAGGAAGTTTCAGCTTGGGGAGGGAGCCTGTTGAGTATCGGGTGGTGTGTTGGAGACGGAGGGTGTTGAGTACTGGATGGTGTTGGAGACGGAGGGAGTTGAGTAAAAGGTTTTTTCCAAGTTCAGCTTGGGGAGGGAGCCTGTTGAGTATCGTGTGCTGTGTCGGGGACGGAAGGTGTTGATTACTGGATGGTGTGTTGGAGACGGAGGGAGTTGAGTAGAAGGTGCTTTTCAAGTTCAGCTTGAGTTGAGTTGTGCAGCGCCGCCAGCGACCACCACGACCCAACCCAATTTTGGGGCTGGTGGAAACGGCTGCACTTGCAGGGGGTCAGCATCGCTCCGAACTTGAGCCCCAAAAAACTTCCAAAAATGAGACTCAAAATCAAATCCGAAAATCGTACGCGGCCTCCTCAGAACGTTCCGTAACAACGCTCTGAGAGCGTTCTGGAACGCTCTGGAACGGATTTATCATCGTTCTCGCCCCGCCCAACCCGGGCCACCGGCACCGTGTTTTTCAATGTCGACCCGCAGAGATCTGAACCCCTTCCCCCGGACCAGTTTTAACTCTTGAATCGCTTTGTGACGATCCCGAGGCCTGGTAAGGGCCCCCGGAAGCCGAAAAGAGCGAAAAACCTCCCGTCGTGATGTGTTCACAACGCGAGAGGGTACGGGGAAGCATGGTGAGAGTTCTGAGACGCTGGCAGGGGTTCCGAAATCGAAGGATGGTCGACGAGAGGAGGGCGACCCTGAGATCCGACGTCGCGAAGAAATTACAACATCGTAGAGAATCACGCCCAGAGCCCAGGACCCCATCTGAGATCCGTCGTTGCGAGAAAAGTGCAACCTAGCCAAAAATCGCGACCAGAGCACCATTCTGCGTCGTTTTTCCAGCCGGATCGATCTGCGAGGGTCCCGGGGCCCGACGAAAGGCGAAAACGCCTGGCTCTACAAAATTCAGAAGCCAGGATTTGACGGATGAAAAAACGCTCCTACACTGGGTTACAAGTGCGGGTCAATGAACCTCCTGCGAGCTCCCAAAGGCCAGAGAGCCGCCAGTGAGCTGCCCGACACGCGCGATGCGCAGGGTTTACCCTGTCAGCCCACAGTAGGTTCAGCGCACAGCGCCTCGTAAACCAGGGTAGGGGCTTTGTTTGAGCCCTTGAAGGATCGAAAGGGAGGACGCGGACTGGCGGACGCCGGGCCCCCCAAAACTCCGGGCGCAGCGAGCTGTTCGCAACCGTGCGTCTTCTGTCCCGCCTCGTGTTGTGGCATGGATGCCACGACAGTGGACACCCTAACAGTCCTATCATTGAATTGAAGATGTGTTTAAAATGTCTGGACAAATGTTCTAAACATGTTTCAAACATATCATTTAATGGTTTAAACATGTTTAACACATCTGAAGTTATTTGGCAGCATGTTTCCTCTCCACTGATCGGCCTCCACAAGCCTCGTTCCCTGAGGCCCTCGCATGTCGGCCCGGCCCGGGCGGACAGCTGCCGCAGAGAAATCCGGGCCCTCACAACGTCGGAGGCAGCGAAGCGAAGCGAGGCGGGGCGAAGCGAGGCGAAGCGATGTCGGTCGGGCAGGACCGGCCGAGGGAGGCACGGGTGGGGGGGCAGAGCCCTCGGGAGTCGTCCTGGGCGACTGGTGGTCGACGTGGAGGTGGTGTGGGAGTCGGATGCTCTGGATGTCGGAGTGCTGATATGGTGCACAGTTCACCCGTAGAATCAGGACGCACGATGAGGATGCAAGGGCCCTGGGAGGCCATGCCGACACTTTGCGAGCGGGGCGCGGCCGGCGAAAGCGGCCAAAAGGATGGGCCGAAGGGGAAGGACGCAAGGGTAACCTTGGAACGTTGCTCATCCTTACTATGCGGGCTGACTGTAGCCTGGAGCTCGATGGGTGGATGTGGGAACGAATGCTCGGACGCTGGAGGCGGAAGGTCGGAATGGTGTGTGGAGAAAGTGGGGAGTAGGTCAGGAGGGGGCGAGCAGGGGAGGAGGGGGAAATCCAGCGCCTGCGCAGCTCTCGTGCGGCCTTTGGCGATCCCAGGGGTCCTCGTCGCCATCCTTTCCCGCAGGCGACCTTTCCTGAGCTTCTCGTGGGCAGTCCAAGGGCCTAGCGAAGGCCCCCAGAATCCAAAAACGGCCAAGAACCTCCAGCCTTGTGTCCTCACCACGCGAGGGGGTGTCTGGGAAGTTAGACACCCAGCGAACCTGTCGAGAGGCCTCCTTGAAAGCCTCCGCTCTCCTCTGGGACATCCCCGGGCCGTCTTGGAGGCTTCTTGGGCGGACTTGGAAGTATCTTGGCTCCTCCTCCTCCTCCTCCTCCTCCTCCTCCTCCTCCTCGTCCTCAGCCTACGAAAGTGGCGACGGCCATGCAGTGCGCAGCGCCCCACGGAGCAGCGCAGGAGGAGGACCGTGCCGACAGGAGGAGCGGGGGAGGGGGGGGAGGCGCGCGCCGCCTGGCGTTAGGCCGGGCTTGTCCCCCTACAGGGAGATTTGGGGCGAAAATTGGAAATAGTAACAAAATACCTCAACATGGTCAACAACTATTCAAAAAAAACATATTTCTCCTGTAGAGGGACAGGCCCGACTTAAGCCTGGCGCTGCCGACCAGTACGGAGGCGCAGGGCGGAATGAAGGAACGGCGGCCAGCCTGCCACCCAGCGCCCCGCCGCCACCAAGCCCACCCCGGGGAGAAGGGGAGGAGGGAGAAACGGATGGAGACCACAGTGCTCTACCCAAAACGAGAACTCAAAACAGGAGGGACTGGGACCTGGCTGAGAGCCTTGGAGATGCACGCCTCTTCCACGAGCAACGCCTGCGGCCCAGCCTAGACTGGCCCGCGCAAGCCCAAGTCGAGAGGGCCTCCGCGGGAGGTGCGTGCTTTCCCCACGGCGGATGGGCGGGATGGACTCAGAGCGCATTCATAACACGATGCCAAGACGCGAGGATAAAATCGGGTGAGGATACATCGAGAATCTCTGAGTCCGGTGGCTCTGCAGGATGTCTCGGGCGCCGCATCCTTCTCACAGCGTTCCGGAACGCTCTGAGAGCGCTCGGGAACGCTCTGGAACGGATGTATCCTCGTCCTCGCCCCGTCTGAGGCGTGATAGCATCAAGGCGCATTCCCCCAACGCTTGTTGCCAGAGGGGGGCTGGGGGAAGCGAGAGAAAAAACCGTTGGCACCGCCACGGCAGCGAGGGATCACCAGCTGCTGCTTCCGTATTGCCTCGACCCTGGATCCGCGGTGCCTTGCCTCCCCTGAGGGGCAACGATTGGGGGGACTGGCTGAGAGGGGGAACATCGATCTGGACTCGGCGATACATCTCCGATACATCGTCGACAGGCCCCCGATAGCAATTCCGCATCGTCCTGGGCGGGGCTGGCTATCGAGCCTCTAACGGCGATCAGTGGTCGATTGGGGGTCGATGCCTCCCCCCTGCGCCTATCCCCTCATATCGCTTCTCCAGAGCACCCTGCTCGCGCTCCGTCCGGCGCAGGGCATCACCTCCGCTCCACTGGCGGCGGTGAGGCGGACGCACTGCCCTCTCGGGCGCGGCCCGACCGACCCCTGGCAGACCACCCCCTCCCGCGACGCCATCGTCGCCTTTCGAGCCCCCCTCCAGCCGCATGCATACGCCTTGCGGCGAGGCAGCGGGGGACGTCACCGAAAGGGATGGTTTGCTTGGCGTCGGCCCGGCCGCCCCGGACCCTCCCCTGGCCCCGCCGAGGAGACGCCGACGGGCCCAGTTGGGTGACTTCCGTGGCGGACGGCGAGGACACGGAGCCCAGCCGCGCAAGCCCGGCCGGGGGCGCCGTGGGGCCTGCGGGAGGGCGGCGGAGGGCCCAGGACATGGAGGCCGCCCGCACGGTGCCGCAGGCAGGTGGCGCCCTAGGATCGCACCCAGGACACAGTCAGCCCGTAGAGTAAGGGCGCAGGGGAAGGATGCAAGGGCCCATCGGTCCCCGATCGGCGATCCATGGGCACCTGGGGGTCGATGCCTCCCACCGATCCTATCACCCCCTGACGCTGATTGGGGAGGGGGACTCTCAGATATGGGTATGGCGAACCAAGATCTGATACTGATCTTGTCAATGCATACGGGGCCCCAAGAAACCCCGACTCTTTTCCCAGGACCTACTATTCATCCTGAATCGCTTTTTGACGGTCCCGGGGCTCGGTAAGGGCTCCCAGAAGCCGAATACTGTACCCCAAAACACCTCCCGTCATGAATTTCGGCGGCGAGCGAGGGGGGAAAGTGAGAAGGAGAAGGCCCTCTCAGAAGGCAGCGGGACTTCTCAGAAGCCCTCGCGCCTTCTGAGAGGCTTTCTTTGCTGGCGGGGAAGGCTTAGAACACTTCTCAGAAGGCCAGGGGACTTCCGAGCCTTCTGAGAAGTCCTTTTCCTTCTTGATTCTCCCCCTCGCTCGCCGCCGAAAAAAAACACGCCCTGATTTTTCCTCGACGCGAGCACGTCCGGGAGCAGATCGCGACGGCAGGATCCTCCCAGGGTGAGGACCCCGTGTGGAGGGGATTCCCGAAGCGTGGGCGCGAAGTAATGGGGGCGCGATACATTGGGGGGGGAGAAAGCCAGATCCCCTCGGGTCGTGACAAAAATCACGACACGAGGTTTTTCCACATTCTCGGCCTCCGAGGGCCTTCCTGGGCCTCGGGGCCGTCAAAGAAAACTCTCTGGGACGAGAGACTGGCCCCTGGGACTGGATCCGGACATCTGGGGGTCGACGTTGAACAAAAAAATCCCCCCGTCGGGGGGCTGGGAAGGAGCCCCTCTCGGGCCCTGAAGGCCCCCTGCTGGGCCCTCAAGGGCCCCTCTATAGGGGCACTAGAGAGCCCCCTTTCTGCAGCCCTCGCTGCCCCAAGAATCGCTGGCGGCCCTTGCCCCAGAAGGACTGCAGGTCTGCACGCCGCTCCGGGGCACGGATTTCGAGGGCGAAGACGGAGGGCCTCCCAGGAGGCCCAAGGAAAGGGAAAACGGGCGAAGGGTAGTGGCATCGGTATCTTTTCCTTCTCTGAGAACGAGAGAGAGAGAGAGAGAGAGAGAGAGTGAGTGAGGGAGAGAGTGGGAGGGAGAGAGAGAGAGAGAGAGAGAGACAAGGGGTACCTTTTCCTCATCTGAAGGGGGTGGGGGGGGGCGGGGGGAGCACGCACCTGCTGTGTGCAGGAGGCGCCTGTACACCGACCGCCGTGCCTGCCATGGGGCCTTCCTGGGCCTGACGGGGGACGCGGGGCGGCCAAACCTGGGCGCGCAGACCGCTGCTACCGCTCCCAGACCCCCAACGTCATGATTTTGTCATAACGTCGACCCCCAGAGGTCTCGACGCATTGCCTGGGACCGGTTTTTCATCCTGATCGGTCACAAGGCCTCGCGAGGCCTGCCCGAGGCCGAACATTGCAAAAGACCTTGCATCGTGATTTTCGTCACAACGCGAAGGGGTCTGGGCTGCGCTCAGCGATCAAGGGACCGCATCGGGCCCGCACCAGAGGTCACTCCGGCGAAAGGTCACTCTTGCGTATAGTCGACTGGGGCCTGGCGCGGCGCAGACGGCCCGGCTTCCCGAGGCCAGGGGGGTCTGCACGCCACCCCCGGGGCACGGGGTGGTCCTGCGACAGGCGCCGGGGCCCCCTCCGCGGGCAATATTCATATCCATATCCAATGCGTCTTGGACTCTCTTGGAAAGGGGCACTGCAAGGCCGAGGCGCACTGGATGTGGACAAACACCGAGCCTCTACAGGGGCCAGATTCTTATCCATATCCAGAGCGCAACGGAGTTCTGGGGAAGGGAGCCCGAAACTCCAAGCTGGGAGGACGGGAAGTGCTTCTTCGCTGTGTTCGGCCTCCGGGGCCCTTCTCGGGCCTCGGGAGCGTCAAGCAACGACTCGGGATGGAAAGCTGGGGTCCCCAGGAATGGGTCCAGACCTGCGGGGCCACGGGGTGACAAGTTCACAACGCTGGGGATCAAGCTAGGTGCGCTCGCGCCTCATCTGATATCCTATCCCTCCCTCCCAGCCCTTCCCGTGGCGCTAATGTTTCTCTACCCTCAGGCGCGTGCCATAGCCGACCTGGAACTCCAGTGAAAAGACCCCAACGTGTTATGTGCAATCGGAAAAAAAAGCTGCGTACAGTGGAGGCGGACGAGGGTGAGATTCCAGAGCTGAGGCTCAAGATTGTTTGCCTGCGCGGGAGGAGCCGTAGAGGGGGTGGAGAAGCGAGGGGGGAATGTCGAGAACCTGCTTTGCGATTCGACTCTGTTCCCCTCGCTAAAGCTCGCAGCGCGGGGGGAAAAAGAGACTACCCCGCACGACGTCATGCAAAAACAGCAGCAGGATGTCTCACACAGGTTCGACTCCCAGCTGGCGGAGGAGGACAGCGGCGACTAGGCTGAGATTGATGGGACAGGATGCGGAGCTGAGACCCGAGGTTGGCTTGCCTGCGCGAAGGCACCGTCGAGGATGCAGAGAGAGGGGAGGATCGAGGACCGAATCGAGGACCCAGGATCAAAAGATCAAAGATCGATGCTTCGGTTTGCTCGGGCGTGTCCCCCTACAGAAGGGATTCTGGGCGAAAAATTGAACACATTTGAAACATACTCCCAAAATGCTCAAAAATAGTCAAAAAACACCCTCCCCTGACTATTTTTTGACTTGACTATTTTTGAATATTCCTGCTGTAGAGGGACAGGCCCGACTTACTGCTTCGAAGGAGACGTTGGCACTTCGTCGCTGGGGCCTCAGACTCCGGAGGCCTGCATCCCTGGAGGAGCTCCTCCGGTATACCCGAATACCCGCCTGGCTCTGGGCAGCCTCGGACGAGCTCTGGATTCCTCCGAGGGGGCGGCAGGGGAGGGGGCGGGGGAGAGGGCCGGCGTCGAGCGACGGGGGGAAGTGAGAAGGAGAAGGCCGTGGGGCTTCGCAGACGCCCTCGCGCCCTCTGAGAGGTTTTCTGTGCCTTCGGGGAAGGTTTCAGAAACTATTCGGAAGGCCGAGGACTTCGGAGCCTTCTGAGAAGGGCCGCCCCTTCTCACTTCCCCCCCGGGCTCGCCGCCGAGAGGTGGCGGGAGGGGACGAGGACGAAGAGACGGTGGTACGCCAGTGTGTCCAACCTGACGCCCGAGATAACACACGTGTGTCAAGCGATCTCTCGACCAAGCCGCGTGAACGGGCCCGCGGCTCTGACCTCAACGCCGGCACTGCAGCGCATGCCTCTGGGGCAAGCCCCACCCGGCGAGCGGCTCTGAGCGGCTCTCCGAGTATAGCTCCCTCACCCAATGGACATCTTGACACCCAGAAGAGCACCGTGACATCCGTCGTTCCGATCTGCGATCCCCAGAGGTCTCCACCTCTTCCTCACGCCAGATCTCACGGGAATGCACCTGAACCGCGCCAGAACGACTCAAATGAGTTCCGCTGCCGCACGACGCGCCTTGCCAGCCGGCCATGAGACCCCTCTCGCATCAGTTTGCGCAATTCTTCAGCATCCCAGAGATGCACGGTTTCCCCCGGGGCCGTAGGCGACCCGAGGAGGAGGAAGCGGAGGAGGCGGAGGAGGAGGAGGAGGAGGAGGAGAAGGAGGAGGAGGAGGAAGAGGATGAGGACGCGACCCCCGACGTCGTCCCTTCCCCGAGGCCGGCATTTCATTCTGAGCCGTCTTGATTTAACACCATCCCGGGGCCTGATAGGGGCCACGAGGGGCCAGAAATCCCACCAGCCCTTTGGGCGTGAGTGGTTTAGCGAGCTCTCTCTGTTCTCAACCTCCCTTCTTCCCCTTCGGGGAGGGGTTTACCCCTCCCCCTACCCCCTCCCCCTGGGCCTGGAGAGGGGGTTTCGCGGGTGGTCAGAGGGTCCTTTTTCTATCCCTGGGAGGGCTAAAATTCAACACCCCTCACGAGGATTCTGGCCCCGACAGGGGGAGGCAGAAAAGTGCTCGCCCCAGCTGTGATCGATCGCCCGAAAGATGGCCCCAAGATACCTCCCAGACCCCTCCCAAAGAGCCCCAAGAGGCCCCAAGAGGCCTCCAAGAGGCCCCCAAAAGATGCCCCCAAGAGGCCCCCAAGAGGCCCCAAGAGGCTCCCCCGAGGCACCCAAGACGCTCCTGGAAGCCCCTGGAGCCGCCAAGAGGCCCCCAAGACGCCCCAAACGGCCTCCAAGAGGCTCCCAAGAGGCCCGAAGAGGCTCCCCCAAGGCACCCAAGACGCTCCTAGAAGCCCCTGGGGCCGCCAAGAGGCCCCCAAGACGCCCCAAGACGCCCCAGGCCAAAGGCCAAGAGGCTCCAAGGCTCTCCAAGAGGCTCCCAAAAGACATCTACTACTACTACTACTACTACTACTACTACTACTACTACTACTACTACTACTACTACTACTACTACTACTACTACTACTACTACTACTACTACTACTACTACTACTACTACTACTACTACTACTACTACTACTACTTTTAATACTACTACTATTACCACTACT
>CAUYUJ010014294.1:492894-575394 GCA_963575745.1 Prorocentrum cordatum
GGGAAGACGCAAACTACAGCTGCGCGTCGACGCACTCTCGACGCACTCTCCATTGGGGAACCCCAAAGGTACCGATACCGCTATTCCCCGGACCTCTCCCGGGATGCGTTCTGACCAGGACTTCGAGGCGAATCCAGCTGTGGTGACGAGGGCCGCCCAGGAGGCCGAACGATGGGAAAACAAGCGAAACGAAGAGGTCTGGGTATACCTTTTCCTCTGCCGATCCATGGCTCGTTCTCTGCAGCCCGAGCTTGCCACGCCCTGGCGTGCGAGCTCCTGGCTCCGGGGGCCCTGGAGAAGAGCGGCCCCTCGCAGCTGGGGAGGGCCCTGGCGCCCAGCACCCGGAGCTTCAGCTCCAGCGCCTTCGGCGCTTCGACCTCGAGGGAGGATCACGTCCGAGTGCCCACCAGACCACCCCAACGAGACCCGAAAACCCGAGTTTCGGGTTTGGTGATGGGCTCGTTTCCAACCGCCACCACTGCATGCTGGAGGGGGAGGGGGTCCTCCTCCTCATCCTCCACCTCCTCCACCTCCACCTCCTCATCCTCCTCCTCCACCTCCTCATCCTCCTCTTCGTTCTCCTCCTCCTCCTCTTCCTCCTCCTCCTCCTCCGCCTTCCCCCCTCCAGCTTATGGTGGCTATGGTGGGGTACAAGTTCCACGCGTGTTGTTTTTCACTGTTCCCCGGCACCCACCCCCACTGGGAGATGGAGGGCACATCGGGGCCGTCGGGTTGGGGTGGGGTGGGTTGGTGGGCGGTGAAAGTCTGAAGCAACCGCGGGCTTCCCGGGGTCCACCTCGCAGCCCAGCCTTCGGGGGCGGATCCGGCCGTGGCGACGAGAAGCACCGGAGAGCGGCCCGAAGAGGACAAGCAGGCGCTCAGGAGGGCCAACCGCTGCCTCGATCCGCCCATCCTCCTTCGACGGCGCGATCTCTGTTCCCGACGCGGGCCCCCAGAGGTCTGGGCCACTTGCCCAGGGCCGGCTTTTCATCCCAGAGGTTGCGATTTTTGTCTGTTTCACGACGCGGACGACCAGAGATCTGGACCCCTTGCCCAGGGCCAGCTCTTCATCCCAGAGGTTGCGTTTTTTTTTGTACACGACGTGTGCCCCCAGAGGTCTGGACCCCTTCCCCAGGGCCAGCTTCCCTTTGGGTGACCCAAAAGGGGGTCCAGCTGAAAGAGGGTGGTGCAATAGATTTGGTGCAATAGATTTGTGGGGTTGCAATACATTTGGGAATGCTCCGGCGCCCCGGAATGTATTGCACGCCCCCAAACGTACTGCAACCCCACGAATCTTGTGCACCAAATCTTTTGTTTGTTTGACGAGCAGGGTCGGGCGACAAGCGCAGCCGCAAGCGCCCCTAAGAGGCGCCCGACTCAGTCGGGCACCTTGGGGAGCTGCGCGATACGCCGCGCCGCCAGCGCCGCGAATTCGGATACGCTGCCCCCCGCGCAGCGCGCGTCGCTGGACCCCCTTGTCGCTGGACCCCCTTTGGGGCCCCCCCGATTCTCATCCCGAGCCGTTGTTGGACGGTCCTTGCAGGGCCCGGTGCGGCCCCCCCGAGGCCGAGGCCAGCGAACAAGAGACACCCCGCCCTGCAGAAGGCGCGGCGCAGCAAGTCCCGACCACTTCCCGTGCAGGGGATCGTCGGGGACGGGCAGAGCCCCCCTTGAGGGGCAAAGATACAGTCGGCCTTGATTGGACAGGACACGCGAGAGGACACAAGACCCTTCCGAGGGCCACATCGCCATAGGAGTGTAAGAAGGCACGTGTCGCGGGGCACAAGACATGCCCTTGAGCTGGCAGGGTCGACCTACTAATCTCGGCGATCAATCGCAAATTGGGGGTCGATACATCCCTCCCTATGCCTATCCCCCCCTATCGTTGCCCCCGACCAAACCTGGCGGGCGCAAGCCTGGAAAAGGACGGCGGCGGTGCCCTCTCGAGAACCGAAAAAACGGTCAAATCACTCACCGACGTGTCAGGGTGGGGGCTCTGTCCAACCCCGAGAACTACCGATCCCGGGTCAGTCCATTCCCGGGTCGTTCAGGATCCTGCGGGACCCTGCAGGATCCTTCAGGATACTGCACGGTCCTACAAGATCCTGCACCCAAGCCCCGGGTCAGTGCAGCCCTGGCATTGCAAGATCCTGCAAGATCCAGAGCGCTCTGACGGAGCCCCGCTTGCATATTCGATGTGCCTGTTTCCCGCCACCACTATGAGTTGGAGGGGGCTAGGGGGTCCTCCTCTCCCTCCTCTTCTTCCTCCTCCTCCTCCTCCTCCTCATCCACCTCCTTCCCCCCTCCAGCTCATGGAAGTGGTGGTGGAAAACAGACCCCTCCATATCGACCCCCGCGTCTGGAGCCCCGACCACCTGGGGCCAGCAGCTCGCCCCGGAGCCGTGCCTGCTGGCCCCCTTGGAGCCCCAGACTGGCCGGGCCCCGGAGGCCGAAGTCTGCGGAAGACGCCGGGACTACGGTCGGGCATGCCCCCTCTGCAGGCGGATGTTGGGCAAAGAATAAAAAGTAGCCAGGACATGTTGTTAAGGTGTTTACTAGCATTATCACTATTATTATCCGTGTTAATACTATTCTGAGTATCATTCGTATTCGTATTAGTAGCATCATTACTATTGTTAGTATTGTTATTCGTATTCAAATGATTAGTAGTAGCATTGGAATTCGTACTAGTGTTATTCATAATGCTAGGATCATGCATATTATTCTTACTATTAGTAATATTGATCGTACTCTTTGCTTTCTATATAACACCAACAAACAAACACATATTTAAACAAACGCCCAAATAGTTAAAACAAATCCACAAACGTTTCTTCCAAACTATTTTAAGCTATTCCTCATGTAGAGGGACAAGCCCGACTGAAACGCACGATCCCAAATCGGGCCCGAGAGGCCGAAGTCTGCGGAAAACGCCAGGACTGCACAGAAAAACAGCTCGCCGGAGAGGCACGGGTCCGACGACCGAGTCCCCGCGCATGCACTCGGGCTTCAGCACGTAGCCGCAGCCGCCGTTCTCGTGGGCGAACCTATGGAGGCCTCCCAGATGGAGTCCGGCCAATCTCGGCGGCGCGCAGAGGGGGGTACTTAGGGGGAGGGGGCTAGCCTTCTTAGAAGGAGGCCGCTTCCTAGAGAAGGCGCGGGCATTGCACGTATAGACGAGGCCCGCGCCTTCGGAGAAGTAGGGGTGCTTCTAAGAAAATGTCCCCCCTCCCCCTATACCCCCCTCTCCGCGCGTGGCCCGACAATCGGGATCGGAGGATCGCGCCGCATCGCCAGTGCATCGCGGATGCATCGCCGATGCATCGGCGCAATCGGCGTGGAGAGATGCTGCATCCAAATCGAACCGCATCATGGATGCGTCTGCGACGCGGAGCTTGGAGGCGTCTGGGGCTTTTGAACTGGATGGGCCCAGATAACAACTGGAAAGAAGAGGAGATATGGGCAAATCCGCTCAACAAAAAATCCCTGGAACCCTCCTCGGGTCAATATGGTGCAGCTTTTCGTACCGTATCTGTTTGCGACGGTCCCCTGGAGGCCGAACAAGGCAACGAAACCACCTTGCCGAACCCAACACCTCGAATCTCACCCACGCCCTTCCTGATCGACAGAACCAATGACGGGCCACCTCAAACCCCCAACCGGCTTCGATACGGAACGATCCTTTGACCCCACCGCTCGGCATCGCTCGGACGTCCTTTTCACGTAGATGTCGATGGTCTCCGCCGAGAAGAAATGTGTTGCATCTTCGGGGGACCTCGTCTGCCCCGTCGCGCCCCCATCCGCGTCGAATCCGTTTCGAGTCCGGGTCGCCCTCGTCGCATCCACGCCAAATCCGCGTGGCGTCCGCCTCGAACCCTCGTCGGGCACGAGAAAAGAAACCAACACTTCAAGACAGACGAGGTCCCCCGAAGATGCGACGTGAAAACAAGTGCACACGCCCGAACGATGCCGAACACCTGCTCGGACCCCGTCTGTGGGGAAGCCACAAGGTACCGATACCGCGACTCCCCGGACCTCGCGCGGGGTGCGTTGTGAACAGCATCTCGAGGCGAATCCAGCGGTGGCGACGAGAGCCGCCCAGGAGGCCCTACGAAGGGAAAACGGGCGAAGGGCAGCAGGATCAACATTTTTTCTCGGCTACACGTAAGAATGACTCTGGGTAAGAGTGACCGTTGGTGCGCGGCTGAACGGGGGACGCGGGGTGGCCAAACCTGGGCGCGCAGGCCGCTGCTACCGCTTCGCTCTCCGCGATCGGGGGACCCCATTGGGCCTGCACCAAAGGTCACTCTGGCGAAAAGTCACTTGAGCAGGGGCCGACCGTCCCGGCATTCCTATAGTCCTACCACGAAACATTCTTAGAACCCAAGAATGTTCGAATAACAAAAACAAGTCTTCTTAGAACATCAGCCCGATGTGATAAAACAAGACAGCCCCAGCCAGAAATGTTCTAAGAACGTTTCGTGGGAACCGCAAAAGGTTCTTAGAACATTATTTGGTAGGACTACAAGCACGCCAAGACGCTTCGCCACTGCCTGAGTCACTCTTACGTGTACTCGATGTTCCCTCCTCCGAAGCTGTTCGGCCCAGAGAACCGGCCGGCCTGCACCAGCGGGGCGCCCTCTGCTGGGCCCCCGAGCGCCAGTGCGGCCAGCTGCGCGCCCGCGGCCCACGCGGCGGCCAGGTTGAAGTTCGAGGGCGCGCGCCGGGGCGCCCGCGGGTAGACCAGGGAGAGGTGCCTGGAGAGCAGACCAATGGGACGCACAAAGACACACTAGTACTATGTGTTCTCCTTGGAGGCGCGCGTCCGACCCAAACAACATATGGTATACCCATCTTGTCGTATATCGTTTCCCGAGCGGTGTGGCCAGAAAGCGCCCCTGGGAGGGTAACGCGCATATAGTATAAGTCTGTTGGGGTGACGCCGAGACCAAGGCAACGCTAACGGCGATGTTGGTCCACGGCGAAGCCTGCATGGCTGTTACCTGCATCGCCGTTGGCGTGTCTACAGTTTGTTGGTCTGCGGGGCGAGAGCGAACCTCTTCCCGTAAAAGCTAGGCGGGTTGGCGTGTCTACAGATAGGGGAGGGAGAAGAAGAAGTGGCATGAGCATAACCTTGCGGAACTGCGCGCGGATTTCTTTCATGGCTGTTACCCGCATCGCCGCTGGCGTGTCTACAGATAGGGGCGAAGAAGAAATGGCATGAGCACAACCTTGCGGAACTGCGCGCGGATTTCTCGGATCCGCGGTGGGGCCCCCGTCCCGGGCGCGCGGAGCGCGCCAGCTCCGCGGCGACGCCAGAGGGGCGCCGCCAGGGGGGGGCCCGCCGCAGAGCCGAGAAGTCCGCGCGGAGCGTCGGAAGTGTGTGTGTGTGTGTGTGTGTGCATGCAGTGCTTTCTCCCTTCTCCCCCTTCCCTTCCCTTCTCCCGCCCTCGGCCCCCTGCGCCCCCCCCCCGTCGTCCTCGTCTGTCGTCCGTCGTTCGTCTGTCGTGTCGTGCCACTGGGCTCCGTCATCGCTGTTTTTTTTTAAAGTGCATGCAGCGCTTTTCTCGGAAAGGGCTCGGGCCAGGGTTCTGCTTTAGTTGGTTACCCGGCAACCTCGACTTGCGCAGAGCCGGCGAGATTATTCTGCGGTGGAAACGCAACACAGTCTCGCAGGGCTGGCTGGCGAGTTAAACAATTGAGGACTCCCGAGCGAAACGCTGGTGTTTGAAATTCCGATCGGTAGGACATGTGGTAAAGTCAACATGATCGTTTGTTGCGGATGTCTCCAGCGAAAGGCTTGCTTTGCAGAATGTGTTGAGAATGTCTCGAGCTGAACGCTTGTTTTGTGTTATAGATGGTTCCTCTCCTGGGGAAGGATTCAGAAGATGTATCAGGTGAAATGCTTGTTTTCACGTGCCCAAGTCTCGAAGATATCTCGAGCGAGACTCTTGGCTCACGCGTCCAGGTTACCCGGGCAGGTGTCTCGCATGAGGAATTGTTGAGGATGTCTCGAGCGACACGCTTGTTTTCACGCGTCCAGGTTGCCCAGGCAGATGTCTAGCATGAGGAGGTGTTGAGGCCGTCTCGAGTGAGACGCTTGTGTTCACGTGTCCAGGTAGACAAGGCGAATGTCTAGAATGAGGATGTGTCAAGAACGTCTCGACAGAAACGCTTGATCTCACTTAGCCAGGTCGTCCAGGCGGACGTCAAACATGAGGACTGGTTGGGGATGTCTCGAATGAGACGATTGCTTTCACGTGTCCAGGTCGCAAGGTGGATGTCTAGCATGAGGATTTGGGCAGGATCTCTCTAGCGAACATATTTTTGTTCACGCGTCCAGGTTGCCCAGCCAAATGTCTAGCATGAGGAGGTGTTGAAAACGTCTCGAGTGAGACGCTTGTGTTCACGTGTCCAGGTCGCCCAAGAGGATGTCTAACATAAATACGTGTTGGGGATGTCCGGACCGAACCGCTTGTTGTTCACGTCTCCAGTTCGCCCAGGCGGATGTCTAGCATGAAACCATGTTGAGAATGTGTTGAGCGAAACGTTTGTTTTCACATGTCCAAGTCGCCCAAGCGGATGTCGAACATGAGGATGTGGGCAGGATGTCTCGAACGATCACGCGTCCAGGTTGCCCGTGAGGAGGTGTTGAGAACGTCTCGAGCGGAACGCTTGGTTTCACGTGTCCAGGTTGCCCAGGCGGATGTCTAACAGAAAGATGTGTTGATATTGTCTCGAACGAGACGCTTGTTTTCACGTGTCCAGGTCGCCCAGGCGGATGTCTGACATGAGGATTTGTTGACGATTTCTCGTGCGACACGCTTGTCGCAAGAGAGTGCGTACCATTCCAACCCCGCCCGTCCGTGGGGCGTCCCCTGGCGCGCTGTCGCGTCCCCTGGCGCGTCCTTGTGCGACGTTCTGGAGTGACGTGCCCTGGCACGTCCCCTAGCAAGCCACTCGGCGTGGCACGTTCTCTGGCTCGTCCTCTGTCACGTTTCCTGGCTCGTTCTCATGCGTTTCCCCTGCCCCGTTCCATGGCGCGTCCCTTGCAACGTCCCTTGGTAAGACGTCCTCTGGCCGCCCCATGGCACTCGCCTTGGCACGTCCCGTGGCAGGTCCCTGAAACGTCCAGGGCGCGTCCCCTGATACGTTCCCTGACACGCCCCCTGGCGCATCCCCTATTGCGCCCCTGGCACATCCTGTGGCGCGTCCGTGAGCCTGTGCCCCGTGTCGTGTCGATATGTTTCGGAGCTGAGTCGGATTTTGAGATCGAGTTGGTTGAACGTCCCGCACGTTTCCACTTCAACTAGCTCTGGGGCAGCTGTTATGTGCTCAAGAAGCTCGAGCTTAAGATCCAGATCAGTTCGGACAGGACTCGGATGCAAATGAGGACTCGATCCACAACGACGTACAACACAATCGCGGCATAGCACATCGCAATCCAGCTCGGCGCAGCACAGCACATCCCTTGGCACGGTACATGAAGGTCGATACACTCAGCATTGCATTTGCCCGTCGCCCAATCAGGTGTCTTTGAAACGCTGCCATGCCTTACATTTCTACATCCCTTTCTGGGTTTCTACAGGCACAGCGGGCACCTGTGGTCGTCAGTCTTGCTGCCGCAAAAGCTCAAGACAGCTCCGCGCAGGAGTGAGGACGAGATGGCTCGAGAACGCACAACATACTCGCTACTCCCTGGGCCTCTCCTTGGGTGCGTTCTGACCGGGCTCTCGAGGCGACTCCAGCGGTGATGACGAGGGCCGCCCAGAAAGCCCCCAAAGTGAAGAACGAGAAAAGAGTAGGGGTATGAGTACCTTTTCCTCCTCTGAGGCACGCTGCCTCCTCGCTCGAACTACTGACTTCTGCCTAGCTCGCGCGAAGACCTCGTGGTGTCACTTCGCCAGTGCATGCCGGCAGGATGCCCAGAGGCGCTGCGCCACGCCATGCCGGCGACAGAGGGGCACGCCCGTCGTCGAGGTCTGAGCCCGGACTTCGCGGGCATGGGCTTCGGTCGGGCACGTCCTCCTACAGGTGCCTTGTCGAGGAGAAACACCCCCGAAGAACTTCAAAGCAAATGGAAAAGAAACAAGCGGAAACTCGTCCCCGGACTATGTTTTGACTGTTTTTGAATGCAGATCCCGGAAAAATTCAAAACGAATGCAAAAAACCAAGCGGCAAATCGTCCCCAGACTATGCTCTAACTACTGGGCCGACTTAGGCCTGGACTTCGTGGGCCTGGGCCGCCGGGGGATGAAAGAGACTTCGGCGGGGCGCCTGCCGGCAGGCAACGACGTCTCGTGCGACGCGCCTACAGTGAAAACGTATAGTACGGACGCGTGGAAAGGACGCGAGACCCTTGGAGACCGAAGTTGAAGTATTCTGGGCGGCAGGCGGCCTGGGTACCCTGAGAAACTGGCCTGCGAAAATTGCCAGGGACGGGCCGCAGAGGCTGAGGCAGGCAAGGACCCAAGGGCACCCTTGAAAAAGTCGTTTGTCCTTACTATGCGCGTTGACTGTACTCCTTACACACAAACAGAAACTTTGAGTCGGGCGAGTCCCCCTGCAGGCGGCTATTGGGCGAACAATGGAAACAACATAGATATATACATACATATATGTATGTATGTACATACATACATACATACATACATACGTACATATACATACATACATACATACATACATACATACATACATACATACATACATACATACATACATACATACATCTTTATATATGTATATAGAGATATATGGATATATGTCTCCCAACCGGGCCAAAATAGTCAAGCAATCGTCCCCAGACTACCGTTTCACCATCTCTGGATATTCCTCCTGTATAGAGGGGCACGCCCGACGTAAGCCTGCTGCACACACACACACACACAAACGTAACCTGCCGGAGGCCCGCGCGGGACCCTCTCGCGGGCCGGCGCCGGCGCCCCCCCCCCCTGCCATCGCTCGGACGCCACCTTCCCTGTGCGTGGCTCGGTTTCGCGCGTGTCGCGTGTGTACTCCTGCTGCTCGCAGGAGGATCCAAAAGGCTCCACCGAGCATCGTGTATCCGATCCCTATCCCCAGCGGCGTGGCCTGGGCCCCACTTGCCGATTCGCCCTCCTCCTCCTCCTCCTCCTCCTCCTCCTCCGCCCCCATAGGTCGGGCCATTTGGTGGGGGTCTCGAAGGGGACGGGGATGGGGACGGGGGTCGGTTAAACAAAACTGATCCACGATGGTCCGCGCAGTGGGCAAAGTGGCACATGTCCAAGCGATGCCGAGTCCCTGGCGGCGCCTCCAGCGCTGCCCCCCGGACGCGCGCTGCGCGCGCCCGCGGGCGGGGAGGCCCTGCGCCCATCCCAGAAACCCGCGCCGACCTGGGAACGTGTAGGCTTACATTGAGCAGGGACCGACCGTCCCAGCATTGCTATATGCCTACCACGACATGTTCTTGTAACAACAATATGTTCTGAGAACAGGAACAATGTCAGTATAACATAGGCCGATGTGTTAAAGCAAGACAGGTCCCTACCAGAAATGTTCTGATAACATTTCGTGCAGACCAACAGAAATTCTCAGAGCATTCTTTGGTGGGCCTCTAGGCGAGCCAAGACGCTTCGCCAATGCGTGATTACAGTCGGACCTACGTAGAGCAGAAACAACTCCTTAAGGCTAGGTCCGGCATGTCCCCCTACAGGGGTATCTTGGACGACAGAAAATAAACCGAGCCAAAATATGCGAGAACATAGTCAAACAATAATAGAACAATCGTCCCCAGGCAATTTCTCTCTTTTTGAAGATTCCTCCTGTAGATGGGCACGCCCGACTTAACCTTAAGGATGCTCTTCTGTCCTGCGGGTCCGGCCGGCGAACGCACCGCCAAACCTGAAAATCCTTCGAGGGAACCCTCCCCCTGGGAGGCACAAGAACATCCAAAACAAGCACGGATAACCTCAAGGTACCCTCTCCGAGCCGACCTCGACCTCATACCTCGGTCCGACTGTATGTGGTGCTTCCTCGTATTATCGTTCTCCGTCTCGTTCCAGAATCAGAAGGCAAAACGGCATAAGCACAAACTTTTGTCGCTGCGCGCGGATGTCCATGGCGTTTGTCCTTCTTCGAGCTTTCTCACAGCCTCCTCCTCTTACGATCCGTAGTTGCAGTAGTGTTCGCATTCTCGTCAGTATTGTTACTGTGACCTGTCCTTCGTCTTCGTGTGTCGCACCCCTGGCAAGCGAGGGGCGGGGCGCGAAAAAAAGGGACCGGGGCCCGGTGGCCTCTGAGGCCTGTCGGGGATGGACAGACCCCCCGTTAGTAAAACGTGGTTCAGTGAAAACGACCTCGGGCCCAAACCTGGCGGGCGCAGGCCTGGAAAATGACGGCCGCGGCGCCCTCTCGAGAACCGAAAACGCACAATTCACTAATCGACGTGTCACTGTTGGGGGTTCTGTCCACCCCCAACAGTGACACCCCGACTCGCAAATCGAAGTTCAACTTATGGAAAAAAGGGGCCTCGTTCCTTATTTGGGGTTCCTTGGGTCAAAGCCCCGACTGTAGAGCGAATCGTGCGCCGCGCTGGGGGCGAGAACCCCATCCGGAAAAGGCGCCGCCCTCCACCCTCGAGAGTGATACAGGTGCGGCCCGCGCTCCCGAGCCAGCGCTCGCGAGCGCGGGCCGCTTCCCCGAGAGCGGAGAAGGAGGAGGAGGAGGAGGCGGAGGAGGAGGAGAAGGAGGAGGAGGAGGAGGCGGAGGAGGAGGCGGAGGAGGAGGAGGAGGAGGAGGCGGAGGAGGAGGAGGAGGCGGAGGAGGAGGCGGAGGAGGAGGCGGAGGAGGAGGAGGAGGAGGAGGCGGAGGAGGAGGAGGAGGCGGAGTCGCGGCCAGGCGCTCGGCGAGCCTGCCTCCGCGCGACGCCCCGCCGTGGCCGGGGGGGGGGGCGCGCGGGGTGCCGCTCTCCGCCCTCGGCGGGCCCCTCCCCCGGGTGCCCCTCGCTGGGCCTCCCGGGAGGCCCGCGCCACCACCGCTGGGGTCGCCGCGAGGTCCTGGCCAGACCGCGCCCCGTGGAGAGGTCCGGGGAGGAGCGGTATCAGTGCCCTCTGGCCTCCCCACTTCCCAGCGCCACTCGCTGCACTGAATCGCAGATGCTGCGTCGAGCGTCCGTGGACTTGCGTCGGACTAGGGTCGAACCTGAATCGAACTAGAGTCGAGCTAGAATTCGGTCGGGCATGTGCCCCCACAGGCGGATCAAAAATACCCAGAACTTACACCGAAAATATTCAAACATGCTCAAAACATCGTCCTGATAAGATTTGTTGTGTATTTTTTAAGGTTCTTCCTGTAGAGGGGCAGGCCCGACTTAAAGTCTGGGCCCTGCAGGAAGCAGGGGTGGTTCTCTAGGAAGCCTGCGGGTGGTTCTTAAGAAGCCTGCCCCCTCCCATGACCCCCCTCCCTGGATTCTAGGAAGCCTCCCCCCCCTTGATTCCGAGAAGCCTTCCCCGCCTCCCCTTCCCCCCCCCCCCCCCCTCTGCGCGTGGCCGACGCTGGGAGGCGCCTGCAGTGGTGCTCCGCGAGCCACGCGGCCCTGGCCTGCCCGAGCCTCGCCAGCCCGTCGCTCGGCAGGAAGCCCACCGCGGTGGCCGTGCCGTCGGGGCCCCCGCCGGGCGCCTCTCGGGCAGGGTCGGGCAGGGCCTCCTGCGGTCGGGACGTGTGAAGGGGCCCCAGGACACACAAATAAATACACACAAATAAAAAGATCCCCCATATTTTCCCATATTTTCTGGGTTTTTGTCTTCCCCCCACATCCCATATTTTCCCATATTTTCTGGGGAATCGACGATTAATTGTGTCTGTGTGTTTCTTTCCCTCCTGAACGTGGACCTAAGGGACCCTGCAGAAGGAACGAGGCCCCTTCTGCCCAGAGTTCGATCTCCCGGTGACAACCTAAGGAAACCACGCCAACGCAGGCTGTGAAACAATCGAGGGGCACGGAGCCCCTCCCCAACGAAAAGGGTGCCTTCTTCAGCGCCCCCGACTGTGCAGGCGACTTCTGGAGGACCACTGACAAAAAATCTTCCCAAACTCATCGAGAGTATTGGAGGTCTGGAAATGGGCACCAGCACCAACACAGGGGGTTGCCACAGGGGGGAGATGATGCTAGACTTCGGCCACCTTGGAGGCCAGAGTATTACCACCATCGCCGAGATCCGGATCGTCTTCCCTCGGTGGATGCACACCGCCAAGATTGGTGCTGGTGTCAACCTCTAGGCCTGCGAGAGTAGCCCAAAATATTCACATACATTGCGAGGTATTGATTTTTGCAGGGCGGCGTCCCCCAGAAACCCCGACCCTTTGCCCGGGACCGGTTTCTCATCCCGAGTCTTGTTTTGACGGTCCCGAGGCCCGGCGAGGGCCCCCGAGGCCGCAATCGGCCAAAAACCTCCCGCCGGGATCTTTTTCCAACGACGCGAGATCATGTCGGGGCTAGAGACATCGCCCCCGGACTACTTCTGGGCTGCTCTGGAGCATCGCCCCCCTGCAGAGGCGCAGGCCCGACGGAAAGCCTCGGACTGCCGCGAGGCGGCTTCGCCGGCCGGGAAGGCGCGCCCGCGCCAGGCCGCGGGGCGGCCGGGGCGCTGCTCCAGGGCGGCCAGGGCGGTGCTGGGCGCGTCGGGGGCCAGCACGACCACGACCTTGCCCCTCGCCTCGAGGGGAGCGCGAGGCGGCCCCAGACGCGATCGCGGCGCAGAAGGGAGCAAACACACATCAGGGCGGGAGGTTTTTGGCCGATTTTGCGGCCTCGGGGGGGGCCCTCGCCGGGGCCCAGGGGCCGTCCGAGCACAAGACTCGGGATGCAAAACTGGTCCTGGAGAAAGGGGTGGGACTTCCAGGGACCCCGTCGTAAAGAAATCAGGACGTCGCATGTCTGGGGCCGCCGGGTGGCGCCATGGGAGCCCCAAGCCTGGCACCTCCATCCCCCACGACTTCTCAGGGGAGGAAAGCGCACTCCGCTCGGGAGCTCCCGGGCGAAGGGAGCCCCCAGCCCCCATGAGAAATCGTGGGGGGTGGGGGTACCCATCGGTCGGAAAACGAAAATAGAAGCATGAAGTAGGAAGGCGTTGAAAGTAGAAAAATAGTCTGGGGACTATTTCTTAAGTTGTTTGACCATTTTGGAGCATGTTTGGAGTACTTTATTTCTCGTCGAAGCTCCCCCGGTAGGGGGACACGCCCGACTTAAGCCTAGATCGACGTGTCAGGGTAGGAGGTCCACATCCCAGAAATAATTTCGAGCACCCGGCAAAGTGTCGAAAGAGTGTCGAAACAGTGTCTCCCAGGGCCTGGCACGTGAAAACCCTCGAGCTTTGGGGTACGTTCGAAATTATTTCTGGTGATCAAGGCTAAAGTAAATTGTAAAGGGGCCCTGGGACACACAAATGAATACACACAAATAACAGGATTCCCCTTATACGCTTCTATATCTTCTTGGTTTTCGTCTTCCCCCCCCCCCCCCTTCGCATGTCTTCTCCTATTCTCCTGGGAATCGGCGATCAATTGCGTCTGTGTGTTTATGCCCCTCCTGATTTCTGGTGATCCAGGCTAGCGCCAGTTGGAGCACCATAAGCCAAGGCCTAGATCGGCGTTGCCAGGGCAGGAGGCCCAGCTAACTTCGACGTGTCAGGGTCTACCAGCCTGGGACACATCCCTATCCCTGTGCTGGGCATCTCCTCATCACGATGCCCATCTTAGGGCTTAGGGATTCCCTCCTTCGTCGAGGGCGCGCCCCTAAGATCGCCATCGCCTCTTGGCGTGTCCATCGTAGGGACAGGGACGAGTCCGAGGCTGGTAGAGGGCAGGAGGCCCAACAACCTTCGACGCCCCGCCCTGGGCGCGCGGAGAGAGCGCGCGGGAGCGGGGCGCGCTCCCGCGGGGGGCCGCCGGGCGCGCCCGGGAAATCCGCGCGGGGCCCCTGGAAGCCTGCACGTCGGCTCGACGTTGAGAACAGGCATGCCCCTCTGCAGGAGGAGTGCCCAGGGGGTAGTCCAACAAAACAATCGAGGGACGATGCTTCTGATGTGTTTGACTCCGGGAATCCGCGCAGGGCCCCTGGAAGCCTACGCGTGGGCTGGACATTGAAAACGGGCATGCCCTTCTCCAGTTAAGTCGGGCCTGTCCCCCTACCGGGGGATTTTCGACGAGAGATACAAAAGATACCCCCAAAATAGTCAAAAACATAATCAAAAAATAGCCTGGGGATGATTTTTGAGTATGTGTTTTGACTTTTTGGGGGCACTTTTGGGGTATGTTTTACTTTTCGTCGAAAGTCCCCCTGTAGGGGGACAGGCCCGACTTAGCTCTACAGGAGGAGTGCCCAGACATAGTCCAACAAAACAATCGAGGGACGATGCTTCTGATGTGTGTTGACTCTGGGGGCGACGCGTCTGATATGGATATGTTTGGCTATGTCTGCTTCTGTTTTGCCAGTGTGTTCCTTTGTCCTCTAATCATCGCCTGTAGGAGGGCATGCCCGACCTAAGGCTTGGCGGCGCGCGCAGGGAGGTAGGCGGGAGGGCGCGGGGAAGACTTCTTGGAAGGGCGCTGCCTCTTGGAGGCGTGGGCCCTGTCTACCGACGCAGGGCCGGCGCCTGCTGAGAAGCAGCCTCCGTCTAAGAAGCCTTCCCTGGTCCCCCGAACCTCAGGTCGGGCGGGTCCTCCCACGGGCGAATCTTGGAGGAGAAATGGAAAAGAGTCAAACAAAACAGAAAAATAGCCAAATATATAAGCAAAATCGTCCCCAGACTCTGTATGGACTATTTTGAGCATTCCTCCTGCAGAGGGACCTGCCCGACGTACCCCACACACAGCCCACCCCCTGCGCGTGGCCGATCGACGCTGCCGCTCCTCCCCGAGTCGCGCCTCCTGGGGCGACGGCAGCCGCGGCTCGCCGCCGGGCCAGAGGCGCTCCCCCAGGGAGTCCTCCAGCGGGGCTGGACCCTTCACGCTGTTCTTCGAGGAGGAGGAGGAGGAGGAGGAGGAGGAGGCGGAGGAGGAAGAGGAGGAGGAGGAGGAGGAGGAGGAGGAGGGGGAGGGGGAGGGCCAAGACCGTGCCAGGCCAGGGCCATCCTGGGCCCCAGGATGGTGTATAAGCCCTCCTGGCCGAGCCAGGAGGGCCTATACTATACACCATCCTGCGACCCAGGAGGGCCCTGGCCTGGCACGGTGGCGGTGTACAGATGCCCTCGTTCTGTTCTGCCCTGCTTTCCCTGTACCTCCCTGCCAAGACAAAAAAAAAAACAAGACACGGCCGAAATCCAGCACAACGGCGCTGAGGTCCAGCCCCGGTCCTCCAGCGCCTCGGCCACCGCGGCGCAGAGCGGCGGGGGCAGCGCCGCGAGGTGCAGCACCAGGAGCACGGGCCACGGGTTCTCCTCGAACGCGTGCCGGCCGAGGAGGCCGAGCGCGTCTCGGAGGGGGGCGCGGCCTCGCTGCAGCAGGACCTGCACGGCCCCGCCCTCCTGCGGCGGTTCTCAGAGGAGGGCAGGGTGAGACAAGGGTGACGTTTTTGCCTTTTTCGCCTCCAAGGGGCCTCCTCGTCGCCACGGCTGGACGCAGCGTGAAAAATCGGTGCGTTTGGACCCCGGGAGGGGTCCGGGGTCCGAATTTGAGCCGAGTTGGCCACCGTTGTCTCACGGCCGTTGTCTCACGTTGCCCTCTTCCGAGGTTCGGAGGTTGGGTCCTGAGGGATGGGGTCCTAAGGGCAAGGTGCCCCCAAAGATGCAACTCCACCCTAGGGGGGCCCGTCCTATCCCTGTGGAGGCATCCTGGATGAGCTGCGAGTAGATGGGGTCGGAACGATAGCACCGCATCGGCGATGCATGAGTGATGCATCGGCGACTTCGGCGATGCACCGCGCCGTCGGCGTGGCGAAAATCGGGCTCCACGTCGTGCTGCATCGGCGATGCAACGGCGATGCGGCGCGATCCTCCGACCCCATCTGCTCGGACCCCATCTGGGAGGTCTAGATCCTATCCTAGAGGGCAGAAAATCCACCCCCACAATAAGAAACACCCTGGCACCCGAAGCCGTTTCGCAAACGCACCCAAAACAGGAATCAAACAGGGCAGGGCGCTGTTTGGTAAACGCCCAAAGCCGTTTAGCAAGCGCCAATTTTCGGGTCCGGGTGGTTTTCCTCCCTTGATCTCCTTTTGAGCAAGGACCGACCGTCCTGGCATTTCTATCGGCCTGCCACGAATCTGTTCTAGTAACCAAAGCAATGTTCTTAGAACCGAAGTCCGATGTGAAAGACAAACTCAGCCAGAAAGATTCCAATAACAGTTCGTGCACACTACAAGCATGTCCTCGGACCATTCTCTGGTGGGCCTGTAGGCGAGCCAGGACGCTCCGCCACTGCTTGATCCCTGGAGTACCCTTAGGACCCACCCATCAGGACCCCATCTGTGAACCACCGACTCCTGAGCCAGGGCCCAGCACAAGCAGCGGCAGCCGGCCTGCAGCGCGCGGAGGAGCGGCTGCGCCTCGGGCAGCGCCTCCTGCCGGCCGTGCGGCGCCGCCCCCGCCTCCGCGGCCAGAGGCTGCGCGGGGGGGTCCTGGTAGACGTGGTGCGAGGCGGCGATCCAGTATTCGGACAGCGGCCTTTAGAGGCCACCTGGATGGGGTCGGAGCAGATGGGGTCGGAGGATCACGCCGCGTCGCCGATGCATCGCCGATGCACCGTCGATGCGTCGCCGACGTGGGCGACTCATCGGCGACGTCGGCGTGGAGAAACGCGGGCCCCGCATCGAGCCGCATCGTCGATGCATCGGCGATGCGTCGCGGTCCTCCGACCCCGTCTACTCCGACCCCCTCGAGGAGGCCCAGAGCCTTGTCATGTCCTGGCTCACAGAGGCGCTGTCGGAGTCCACCACGGAATTCGACTGCGAGCAGAAATACTTGGCAAGCCCCAGCAGCGACAAGCTCTTTTCTGCGCCGGCGCCCAGGACGTCCGGAGGACCCAGCCCGTCCACCCTCCGCTGCTCCTCCTCGACCTGCCGCTTGTCTGCGCACTGGGCCTTCACCTGGAACAGGTCCCAGTTCTGGCGCGGGATGCGGTGCAACTTACCCTCATCGAAGAGTCTCCGCAAGTCGGGGTCCCGGTCCCAGCGCAGCTGGTCCACCAGCAGCAGATCGAGCACTACCTTCTTTTATTTTTCTTTCCACCCGCCGAGCGCTACGACGGATTTAGTTTTTTTTTTGTGGAGGGCGACGAGGGAACGAGGGAGAGGAGGAGGAAGACGAGGCCGAGGGGGACGCAACGACAACCCCAAAGCGCAGAAACGACAAAGCGGGAGGACAGGAAACGAGAGGGGAGGCGACAGAGCGACGAGACAAGACGACAACAGGCAACGCGAGACGAGACAGATCGAGCACTACCTGCCAGAACTCCTCGAACGCCACGGCGTGGATGTCCGCTGCCGCCCGGCCGAAGAGTTCGGCACGGGGGGCGGGATCCATGGACAGAGCAGCAAACAGTCGCATGAACATGAACTTTCGGAGGCCCGCGCGGAACTCTTGGATCGGTGCTGGGCCGGCGGCGCCCGAGGCGCCGCCACTCAGGAGGGCAAAAAGAGTCACTACCACCAGAACGCCACATGACTCCCTTCCCAGAGTCCCCCCCTCCTCCCCTGCGCTGGTGGCATTGGGTCGGGCGTGTCCCCCTACAACGGGATTTTCGACGACGAATACAAATCTATAAAAAACAGTGAGAAACCAACAAATACCCAACAAATGATACCCATAATATTGGTTTGGCGATTTTTTGATGACTATTGTTTGACTTTTTTGTCGAAAATTTGTTGGACTATTTGAGGATTTTTTTGACGATTTTTTCGTCGAAAATCCCCCTGTAGGGTGACAGCCTCGACTTCATGGTGGCACTCCGTTCCCGGCACTCTCCGGCCTGGGGGCGCGCCCAGGACGACGGGGCGCCGCCAGCTCTGCAGGGGGGGGGGGGGGGGGGGGGGGGCAGCCCGCCCTCCTCCTCCTCCTCCTCCTCCTCCTCCTCCTCCTGCTCCTCCTCCTCCTCCTCCTCCGCCTCCTCCTCCTCCCCCGCCCTGCTGGTGGTGGTGGTGGCGGTTCTAGGGGGCCACGTGCGAACCCTACCCCTACCCCCCCAACGACTTCTGAGACGGAGGGTGGGGCTCACCTCGCGCGGGAGCTCTCCCGAGCGAAGGGAACCCCACCCTCCCCCTCGGAAATCGTAGGGGGTAGGGGGTAGGGTTCGCACGTGGGGTCCCCTAGGTTCTCTATCTCTCTCTCTCTCTCTATCCTCCTGGTGAGCAACGGAGGCCCCGGCGCCGATGCAAGCGCTCCGCGCGGCCCTCCGACAGTGCATGCCCGACGCCAGCTGTTGCCCCTCGGCTGGAGGAGGCGCTCCCCCGGCCGCCGGAGGGCCCCTCGGGGGCGAGCAGCTCCCACAGCAGCGCCGCGCACGTGGAGCTGCTCCTCGTGTCGCTCCTGGCCTGCCGCGCCCTCGCGAGCCCGATTCCTCGGGGGCGCGCAGGGGGTGGCGCAGGGGCAGGGAGGTGGGGCTCGAGGACAACCGTTCAAGCTGGCCCGTGCAGGGAGGAAGCGTGGGTATATCCAGTTGGGTAGTATATGCTCCCTGGCCCCACCTTGGGATACCACCCCCCCCCACGGTGAGGTCGGGCATGTCCCCCTGCAGGCGGATTTTGGGCGAAAAGCTAGACATACGCACTACAGAAAGACAAACAAGTTAAGCAAAATACTCAAAAAAAATCGTCCCAAGACTATGTTCGGCTATTTTTAGATATTCCTCCTGTAGGGGCACAGGCCCGACTTAAATCTACGAGTCCCCCCCCTTCCGGACGGCCGCGCTGTTCCAGACGGCCGCGCTGATGGCTCCGCCGCGTCCCACAGCTCCTTGCAGGGGAGCGTTTTGCGGTCGGGAGCTTCAGCTTTTGGCGTGCCGCGGCGACGGCGCTGGTGACACGCCATGCCTCGCAGGCGAGCAGCACGTCGCTCCAACGGGCGGGAGGAGAGCCCTCAAGGAGCTCGGGAAGTTTTCGTCCAGGGTTCCAGGAAGCGGTGAGCGTGTTGCGACGGAGCGTGGTGGGCCGGAACCGGCGGCGCGTCACGCTATGCCAAAGCTGCCGACCTTAGGGGGAGAGGCGGGCTAGGGACCCAGACCCCAGACGCCGTGACTTGTTCACAACGTCGACACCCAGAAGTCTCGCTTCCTTCTCCGAGGCCCGGTAAGGGCCCCTGGAGGCCAACAATACTGAGAAACCTCCCGTCGCGATTTTTTCACAACGCGAGGGGGTTTGGGAAGGGGGGAACATCGAGCTGGCGACACAACGCCGATAGATCGGCGACGGGCCCCGGATAGCGAATCCTTACGCTGCTGGGCGGAACGGGCAATCGGGCCCCTGTGGGCGACTGGGGGGGATGATGCGCCCCCCCCTGAGCCGTGGATGCTCATTCTCAGGACATTCCTGGAGACACTCGCTCCGTTCTTGCGTCGAAGTTGCGTCGAACGTCCGTCGATTTGAATCGACCCTGAGTCGAACCTGAGTCGAACTCGAGTCGAACTTGAGCCGAACTTGAATCGAACTTGAGTCGAAGTGGGGTCGAACAGATCCGTTAGGTGGGCCCCGGGAAGGTCAAGCCCGTTCCCCCCCCCCTGACGTTGCCCCTGAACTTCCCGACCTGGCCTTTGGGTCAATGCTCGGCTCTCAGGCGGCCTTTCGGTCGGGGATCTACTGGCCCGGGTCAATCCAAACCCGAGTCAGTCAGGATTTTCAGGATCATGCAAGATCCGGCGCTCTGACTGACCCCCGCTTGCATTGATCCCCGTTTCAAGGCCCCCGACTCGGGACGATCCCGGCATCCTCGGAGCACTACTGGCGAGGCGCAGCTGCAGTAGAGTACCCCGAAGCTGGACAACGGCCGACAACCAACGAACAGATTACGTATTCCGTCGGCGGCGAGGCAGCGTTCGCTGCACCAGCGAATGAGCTGGACGGGGGCACCGAAAAGCGCATTGGCCAGCGCGACAACCAACGAGAACATGCGAGAACCTCGAACCACAATCAGACCACGACGTCGTGTCGAGTTTTGTTGGCACGACATGGATACCACGAGGCACGGACCCCGTCTCTCGGGACCAGCTTTTCGGCAGGGCCATTCTTACGCCCCGCAGCGCGCCACATTCCAGACCTTCGGGACTCCAGGGCGCACCGGCGCCGAAGACGAGCGCGCAGAGAACGCAGAAGCGCGGCCTATATTTCGGCCGCGTGCGCTCTGATCTTGTGGCCTTCACATGAGGATGCAACATGGAGGGGGAGGAATGGAGGATCAGGGAAAGGAGGGAGGAGTAGGGTCAGGATAACAGCAGAGGAGAGAAGCAGCAAGGAGGACAGGAAAGGGGATGAGAAGGAGGAGATGGACAGAGGACAGAGCAGGGTGAAGCAGGGTCAGGATAACAACAAAAAAAGCAAGGAGGACAGGAAAGAGGAGGAGGAGGAGGAGGAGGAGGACGAGGACAGAGGACAGAGCAGCAGCAGCAGCAGCAGCGTCTGCAGGAGCGGCAGGAGCAGCAGCCGAAGGAAGGAGAGGACAGGGAGTCATGACAACGACGAAAAGGGCCGAGAAAGAAGAGGAGGAGGAGGAACCCGATGGCAAGGAGGAACAGGGAGGAGGCAGGAGCGGGTCGACGGGAGAATCTGTGGCTCCGCCTGCCTCGATCGTCCTTCCTGCCTTCCTGTGGCAGACGGACCGCCCGGGCGACGAAGAGGCTTGGGATGAGGAAGGAGCAGATGCAGGACCAGTGGGAGAGGGGACGAGGAGGGGGAGGGGGGGGGAGGAGGAGGAGGAGGAGGAGGAGGAGGAGGAGGAGGAGGAGGAGGAGGAGGAGGAGGAGGAGGTAGATGAGCATGAGTACAGTGGAGGCCAGTCCACAAGAAACCTTCCACAAGAAGCCCAACCCTGAGACCCCAGGGCGTCCATGGATGTTGGTGTGGGAACGTCAGGTCTTCCATCGCAAGACCATCGGAACCCAAGAAAACCGGGGCACCCCGGAGGCAAGCAGGGTGTTTCTTGGCATGGGCCTCCACTGCAGCAGCAGGAGGACGATCAGCTGGAGGAGCAGGCTGACGATGGATGAGTAGGAGGGGAAGCAGCTGTGAAGACGGCAGGAAGAGGAGGAGGAGGAGGAGGAGGAGGAAGGAAGAAGGAGGAAGGAGGAAGGAAGGACGGAAGGAAGGAAGGAGGAGAAGGAAGGAAGGAAGGAAGGACGGAAGGAAGGAGGAGGAGGAGGAGGAGGAGGCGGCGGAGGAGGAGGATGAGGACCAGGAGGAGGAGGAAGGGGGAGGAAGGAAGGAGGAGGAACAAGAGGAGGAGGGGGATACAGGGCCATCAGAAGGCAGCGCAAGCAAAGAATGGCAGAGCGGCGGAAGGGGCGCAGGGGTCCAGGGGGAGGAGGGCGACCCTCACGCTTATCGGAAGCCTCAGCTCATCCTGCTCCTCCTGCTTTTCCTCCTCCTCCTCCTCTTCCTCCTCCTGCTCCTCATCCGCCTTCTCCCCCTTCTCCTTCCCCTCCTCCTCCTCCTCCTCCTCCTCCCCCTCCTCCTCCTCCTCACCCTCCTCCTCCTCCTCCTCCTCCTCCTCCTCCTCTTCCTCCTCCTCTTCCTCCTCTCCCTTTCCTCCTCATCCTTCTCCCCCTCCTCCTCCTCCTCCTCCCTCTCCTCCTCCTCCTCCTCCCCCCCTCCTCCTCCTCCTCCTCCTCCTCCTCCTAATTACTCCTCCTCCTCCTCCTCCTCCTCTTCCTCCTCCTCTCCATCGCCTCCTCCTCCTCCTCCTCGTCTTCCTCCTCCCCTCCCTTTCCTCCTCCTCCTCCTCCCCCTCCCTCTCCCCCTCACGTGGCTCACGCTCCCTCCTCCCTCCTGTGTAAGCGGAGGGGCCGGCCGGTCTCGCGCTGTCTCCGGGTGCCTTGCCGAGCCGAGGCGCGGCTCCGCAGTGCGGATGACAGTCGGACCCTGCAGTCGGGACGTCGACCTAGGGAAGCCTAAATAAGGAAGGAGGCCCCTTTTTCCAATCAGCTGAAGCTCGATTTCCCATCGGAGACCCAAGGAAAACCAAAGGCAAGCTGTGACACAATCAAAGCTGTGAAACAATCAAGGAGCACGGAGCCTCTCCCCAACGGAAAGGGCTTCTTCTTCTTCTTCAGCCCACCGACTGTATCGTGAGGATGCGCGATCAGGATGCAAGGGCCCTGGGAAGCCGGTTCGAAGCGTCGCGAGCGGGGCGCGGCCCACGGAAGCAGCCAAGGATGGGCCGAAGGGGGAAGGATGCAAGGGCACCCCTGGAACAGTCGCTCCTCCTTAATTACTATGCGGGTTGACCGTATTGGTCCTCTTTGTGTTGCCGCTGTCGCCGTCGGTCCGCACGTGTCTCCCGAAACGCTTCTCCTGGGCCACCCCTCAATGGAGCCCCTGAGTGCCCCCTCGCAGTTTCCTCCTGAGGCCCGAGGCCAATGTTTTGGGCTCGCCAGTGGCCCAAAGGGGGCCCCGAGAAGGCCCCCGCGACGCACCAGGAGCCTCAAAGGGAGCCCCGGGAGGGCCGCAAGAGACGCCCCCCCCAAAAAAATCGTGCACGAAGGCAAGAGCACGAGGAGGGGATCTACAGGACGTGAATGTCGTTGGTCGTGAGGGGGGGGCTTCTTTTTGGACACCCGAAATGTGTACCGAAAGAATGGGTACAATGCCCGACAACAGATGTTGCCCCAAACCAGCAGCGGCCGCTGCTGGGCAGGCGGCCTCCTGTCTCAAATGGACACAGGCCGCGGCGGCGCGGACAGCGAGCCCTGTTCAAAATGATGAGCAGGAGCTGCCGTTGGGCATTGTACCCATTCTTTCGGGGATGGACAGACCCCCCTTTAGCAAAACGTGGTTTAGTGAAAACGACCTGAAGCCCAAACCTGGCGGGCGCAAGCCTGGGAAATAACGGCCACGGCGCCCTCTCGAAAATCGAAAACGGACAATTCACTAATCGACGTGTCACTGTTGGGGGTTTTGTCCGCCCCCGATTCTTTCCGTACCCATTCCGGGCGTCCAGATTCTTGGGACGCCCCCCGGGCCGGGGCCGCTCAGGAACCCTATCGAGGAGGCGCTGGCCACGGAGGGTGGCCGGGCTCGGTCGCTGCCCCGACGGCGCAGCAGAGAAGAGCATGCCGTGCTCCAGAAGTGCAGTACAGTCGGGGCGTTGACCTAAGGAACCCGAAATAAGGAACGGGACCCATTTCTCCCACAAGTTGAGCTTCGATTTCCCATGGAACATCTCAGGAACACAGAGGGCAAACTGTAGAACAATCAAGGCACGCCGAGCCCCTGCCCAACGAAAAGGGTTCCTTCTTCAGGGCCCCGACGGTACGGCCCGCCTAATCCCTGCTAGGCAAGATCAGCTTCCCCCACGTGAGCCGCAACAAGGTCCACGACACCCCTAGGACGGGCCTTGTCAAATGCGAAAGAGCGACCGCCGCTTTACTGAGGAAAATTGCCAACCTTTGCCTCCGGAGCCCGGGGATCGCCCCCCCCCCCCCTCCGAAAATCCCCCCCCCCCCCCTCTGGAACCCCTCCCCCCCCCCCCCCCTCCCCCGGCAAAAGCCCCCCCCTCCCCTAACCCTCCCCCCCCCCCTCCCCCTCGAAAGCCGGGGGGGGTCACTACCGGTTCGAACCCCCCCACCCCCCTCCGGATCCGGAAAACCGGGGGGGGTCACTACCGGTTCGAACCCCCCCACCCCCCTCGAAAACCGGAGGGGGATCACTACCGGTTCGAACCCCTCCCTACCCCCCCACTCACCGCCAGCAAACGACTCCCGGTCCCTACCACCGTCCGCATCACATCCTCCACTGTTGTTCCCAGCACCACTGTCCTCACCACCACTGCCCCCGCTGTGTCCCCACCAGTGCCCCCACCACTGTCGCACTGCCCCCACTGTCCCCACCACTGTTCCCACCACGGTTCCACCTCCAGCAATTGGGGCTCAAGCCATCTTTGAGCCTGCCTCTGTGCCGTCCCGTGGTGCTTGAGGTCACGTCTCCCGAGGGAGACCGCCAAACCAGAGGCAATCACAACCAGGTCCTTTCTCTCGCCATGGCTCCGCCGCGTCGCAAGGGCGGCGACTGGGCGGGCTGGTTCGACCATCGTAGCGATCCTGGTTCTCCTTGGAAGTGCGGGCGCTGTGGATGCGCCAAGAACTTGGGGAGATACTGGTATTGCAAGCAATGTGGTGGCAAGGAGCAAGATTGCGATGTCACACTTCCTCCTGGTGATGCTGGAGATCAGTGGACCGCCTGGGAGCGGCCCCAAGGTGGAAGGTCTGGCGACCCCGCGCCCGTTGGGCTTCTAGGGCGCGGTCCTCCACCAGCGGCCATCATTGGGAACCAGGACGCACTTTCGGACGGCGAAATCCAGCAGCTCATTGAGCTCAACAAGAAGATGGGCAATCAGACTGTGGCTACGGCTTACCATCTTCGCCTCGACCAACGTCGGTCCGCTGGGGAGCCCATTCCTCTCCAGACGCAGGTGTCCACGGTCGACCGCCACATCAAGCAGCTCGAGAAGAAGCTCAATGCCGACATTGTGCAGTATGAGCGGTGGAAGAATTGGCTCGACGACAAAAACGAATCTATTGCCAAGATCAGGATCGAATTTCGTGATGAGATTTCTAAATACAAAGGCTTGGTGGAGCAGCTCTCCAGCCAAGTCTGTGCGCCAGCTCCGACCCAGCAGAAGACTCAGGTCACGCTGCAGGAGCTGCTCAGCGGCAACGGAGAGTTCCTCGATCTCTCCAGCGTCGAGAGCGCCTTCGGGGTCGACGCTGACGTCTATGATATTCAAGACTCAGATCGAGAGGAGCTTGCAGCCAGGTCGCAGCAGCTACGTGAGCAGATCTCCAACGCAGCTAAGAACCTCTTCGGCCAGGCTTCCCAGAAGTTCGAGGAGCTCAAGAGCGCGCGCAAGGCCCATGTCCTCCGCCTCGGCAAGAAGCGCAAGAATAACGAAGGTGAAGCTACGAGCGGTGCCGCCGATTCAAGAGGAGGAGGTGCCGCAGGATCTACTGACGGAGCTGGTGGAGCTGCACCTGAGGGCTCGGCTGCGAAGGAGAGCGGCAGCTCTGGACAGGGGTCTTCGACCTCGTCGGCCACGGCGCTCTTGGAGACTGCAGACAAGCTCGTGGGTCCACTACCTCAGCAGGCAGTCCCCCCTGTCGTCGCGCAGGCGGCAGGGGGGCCCTCATCTTCATGGTTCACCCGATATTCCAAGTGGTCCATCGGCCACATCCTCATCCCCACCGGCGCCCGATCCGTTTCTCGGAATTACATCGTCAGAAAGTTCATCGGCGAGGGCTCCCCCGTCGGCAACATCGGCTGAACAGACTTCGTGCAGTTCTGACAGCCTCTCTCCCACGTCAGCCAGCAAGCTGACCAGCAATTTTTTTAGGCTTCCTTCTGATGGAGCCCTTCCATCCGACCCTTCTAAGTTTTTATATGTGCCCCCCTGCCCTGCCTGCACGTTTCAGTCAGCTGTCGAGACGATCAATTGTACGGCGTGGTCATCGGTTGAGTCCTGGGTAGAATCCTCGACTTCACACGTACTCCTGGTTCAGGAACATCGTTTGGTTAGTGTTGACGATATCGCGAAGGCAGGACAGTGGGCACTGAAGAGGGGATGGAAATCTAGATTCGCTCCAGCGTTACGTACCAGCGAGGGGGGTTCCTCTGGAGGGGTGGCGGTTTTGGTACGACAATATCTTGGATTTCACGATCCCGATTTTGAGGCTGTCGTCGTTCCCCACAGAGCCCTGAGTGGCATTGTGTCGGTCCCTGGAGCTCAGCAAACATTGTTCACGGCCCTATATCTATATGACAGTGAGGACCTCTCTGACAGGAGCCTCGCAATCCGATCAGCAGTCGGATCTCGGCACAGCGAGTTTGCTGGCCCACATTGCATCGGAGGAAATTTCAACATGACGCCTGAAGTTGTGGCCGATTCGGCAGTGCCAGCCTGGTTGAAGTCTAACACCATTTTCACTAAGCATGGAACTTGTACTAGCACGGGAGGGGTTCGTACGTTAGACTTCTTCATCTTGTCTGCAGGCCTCAGCTGCTGCTTGCAGTCTGTCGAGACGGTACTCGGCACCGACATCAAGACGCACACCCCCGTTCGCATCCTCTTCCACCCGCAGTTGGCTGAGCTCAAGGCCCTCCAGTTCCTGAAGCCCCCGAAGCTTCCAGCAGAGAGGCCAGTCGGTCCGCAGCCCCACCCTCCAGACCTCTCGGAGATCTTGGACTGCGCCAATCATGGCATGGATCTTGTCGCTCGGAAGGCCCCAGAGGCCAAGTGCTGCGGCACCTCGACACGCTGTATCGCCTATGGGCGGATACCGCCGAGTGGGAATTGTCTCAGGTCCTCCAGACGGACCTGCCTATTTGGGGTACTAGGGGCAGGCGGCCTCGGCTGGCCTGGGTCTCGGCGCTCGACAGGGACTCCAAGGCCTCCTACAAGGACACCATGCTGTTCGCAGGGAGATGGCTATCCCGATCCATTCGGTTGCTCTTGGGCGCCATGACCGACGGTGACGTTTTGACGTTCAACAAATACAAACATCACATCTTGGAGGCGCCCCAAGATATTGCCAGTGCTTTGGGAGATTTCCGGGGGTTATATCGTGATTGTTGTGTCCTGGTCTTGGGGCTTGAGGGCTTTCGTGCTGATTCAGGAGGTCTTCTTGAATGTCAAGCCCGCCTTGAACCCAGATTAGATGAGTATGCTAAGGCTTCCTCGCAGCGGTCTTTGAAGGCGTGGCGCAGCTGGCTTCTAGACGGCGTCGACAAGGGAGGTCGTAACGCCCACCGTTGGGCCAAGGAGTTGAAGCCGTGGGTCGCGACCACCACGCTCTCGGCCGAAGGGCTCGTCCTCTCGGACCCTCTTTCGCTCCTCCAGGCGGAGGGGGCTAGGTTTGGTGAGCTTTGGAACTCGAAGTCCCACCCTCCTGAGGCCTCCAAGGAGCCCATCGAGCACATGGAAGGCTTAAGCCCCCTCACGCCAGAAGATCTGATCACTGTGAGTAAGTCCTACGCAACAGGCACTGCCACAAGTGTGGATGGCTTCCACCTGCGCCATTTTTCGATGTTGCAACCAGGCCTCCTGTCTGTTCTGTGCACGCTCTACCACATGATGGAGTGTACTGGGCTCATGGCCCACCAGACACAGGTATTGATCACTCTCCCCCTTGCCAAGCCAGCAAGAGGTTATCGGCCGATCGGCCTTTTTTTCAGCGTGTTATCGTTTGTGGGCGAGAGTTCGCCGCCCATACGCCGAGCGTTGGGAAGCCGATCATCAACGGACATACTTAGCGGCTGGCTCCTTTAACTCTGCGCTCGACGTGGTCGACAGGCAAGCCGTCAGAAACGAACACTCGGTGGGGAAAGGAAAGGCGGTAGCTCAGATCCTCTGGGACCTATACAAGTTCTATGAATCGATTCGGCTTCCTAAGCTCGTGGCACGGTGTGAGGCCCAAAGTTCCCCAAAACAGATTTACAGGGTCTCGATGAAGGCCTACGGAGGTGCTCGGATTATTTCTATTGGGGGCCTTTGGCATGGCCCGCATTTCAGTGAGCATGGAATTGTTGCAGGGTGCAGTTTCGCTACTACGTACATTAGGGCATACGTTATCCCCACGATGGACCTCCTGAGGCTCCCCTGCCAGGTTCAGCTCGACATCTACATAGACGACTACGGTATATCTAGCAGTGGGTCTAGGAAGTCTGCAGTGTCTTCGCTGAAGATGACCTCTACCGAGCTGCATATTGCCCTCGAAGAGGACATGGAGTCGCGTATTTCTGACGAGAAGGCAGCAGTGGTATCATCTGTCAAATGGGTCGGCCAGGCAGTCAAGTCTTTCTTGGGGAGGTACGGAGGACCTTCCGCTGATTGCCACACTGCTGTCAACCTGGTATTGACGACGGCGCTGGTCAGGCGCGTCGTGCCAGAGGTCGTGGTCGCAAAGCTGCTGCTCGTTTTCGTGTTTTTTTCGTCAGAGAGTCAAGAGGGCCTTCAAATGTCGGCAGGCGCTTGGACGTCACTCCCGTAAAATATTCGTGTCTGGGCCTGTAGCCTCGGTTGCGTATGGGGCGGCTGTCTTTGGGACGTCTGATCATGAAATGGGGCTCTTGAGGACTGGTTCCGGAAAAGCTGTCAAACCATCGGCTAGTTCGAGGTCCCTTACGGCCCTGTGTATTCTCGAGAACGACCCGTTATACCACGCTTCCATCGCACCTATCGCTCGGTACTCCAGGGAGATTTGGGACGCCCAGGTGCAGCAGACTCCTTTCGCTCTAGGATTTCGCGAGCTTCGTGCAGCCTGGGAACTTGTCTGGGCTAGCCCACCTTCCTCGTGGCGCAGAGTACGTGGCCCGATGGGCGCCATGTTTCTTTCGCTCAGCCGTATAGGCTGGTCCATGACCTCCTTTGCGCAGCTGAAGAACGACCTTGGTGTCGAGTATTCCCTGACCATCAATTCCCCCCAGCTCATCAAGCAGTTGCTGCACGAAGGAGTGGCCAGGATGCTATGCCGTGTTTCTGGTCAGAAGCTCGGTCTTCAAGGCCGTGCATGCTACGACGCTGTGATCAGAGACTTGCGCAGCTCGAAATACTCCTATTTCGAGAAGGGATGCATCCGTGCCAATGCCTGCGGGGCCTGTTGGGCCCAGGAGAAAGCCTTGTCCCTCGGATATCAAATCCCTGAGGTCCGTTGTTCTCTGTGTGGCGGCCCTTCGGACTCGATGTGGCACAGGTTATGGGTGTGTCCTGCGGTCGACAATCTCAGGAAGGAGCTTTGTGATCCCGAAGTGTTGCAGGCGAGTTCTGAGGTGGAGGACTGAGCCACCGTCTCGAACAACCAGTTCGTGCTGTTCACGAAAGGTATCTTCACCCACGCCAGCGAGCACCTTCCGATGCCCTCCAAAGAATGTCCCCCTATGGTCCATTGGGAAGCTCCTCAGCACGATGATCCGGATGAGCAATTATTCTCTGGGAGTGTTTTCTTCGACGGATCATGTAGGAAGCACGCAATTAAGGAACTTAGCAGGGCAGGATGGGGTTTAGCTGTTTATGATAATCATATGGATTTGCAGTGTGTCATGTGGCCCCCCCTTTGGGACAGGTTCCCCCAGACCTCCCAAGCGGCGGAGTTCGGGAGCCTGGCCTACGGGTCTCTGTGCCTCCTTGGGCCTCTGAAGGTTTCAGCGATTGTCTCAATGTTTACAAAGCTTTTCTTTTGGAGAGGCCCAAGCGTCTCTCCTACAAGCGGCCTTATGCAGGGCTAATGATTAATACCCTTCAGTCTAAATTGACCAGTCTTCACAAGGTGAAGGCCCACGTTGCGGATTCCCCAGATTTAACGGCCGATCAGCGTTATTTCAAACTTGGTAATGACGAGGCCGACAGAGCGGCCAAGCGAGGAGTGGACATGCACGCCAGAGGATCTCAGGCCGAGCTGGATTTTGTTGACTGGCAACTCGAAATTGCCAAGAACGTCGGCCTGCTGGCAGCCCGTCTCCTACCGTTTTGGCCTAGACTCAACCTTGACGGAGTTGATTTTATCGCCCCAGCCCGTGTGGTGGAGCCGCCGCCCCCCCCTGCGGAGCAGTATCAGCATGAGTGGATGTGGTGTGCCACCTTCTGGCGATGCAGTGTCTGTCTCCGTAGCCGCCGCCAGTCTGTGAAACCTGATCTTTCAGGGTGCTCGGGCCAGCTCCCTGACGTGGCCCTTTCCATACGGGATACGGGCCACGCCATCACGGCCCTACTCTGTTCGAGTCAAAGCATGCTTTATTTGTGTCATCTCTGCTGCGGGTACAGCTGCGGTGGGAGATTCAAGAAGCTCAGTAAGTCTTGTATCCGAGAGCCCGAGGGGCCCAGGAAGTCAAAGTACGCGTCCTCGGTCTTGAGGGCGCTGCGGAGGAGGAGGCATCCCAGGCTGGCTGGAGTGTTTTGCGAAGTGTTTGACCCTGCTGCCGAAGCGAGCGAGTCTGAGGCTGGCGATCGGGCCGAGCCTGTCGGGTCAGCTCAGGCCTGCAGGCCGCTTCGGGAGGAGGGTGAGCACGCTCCAGACCAGCAGCCCCTTTCAGACAGCTCGGACTGACCCGCACCAGGCGGGTAAACTAGTCCGAGTTTTTTCTTAACTCAACCCGAGCTGGCTCGGGTTCAGGGCGCTTGTCAAAAAAAACACCACGGTTCCACTCTCCCCATTGTCTCCACGGCCCCAACCATTGCCCGACTATCCCTACTGTCCCCACTGTCCCACTGACTCCGCCGCCGTCCCACTGAGCTGTCCCACTGTTCCCGCCACTGTCCCCACTGCCCCCACCACTGTCCCCACTGTACCTCTGTCCCATTGTCCCACCGCCGTCCTCGCCACCGCCTTCACCACTGTCCCCACCACCATTGTACCCTCCACTGTCCCACTGTTTCCACCTCATTCCCACTGTGCCCACACCACTGTCCCCACCACCACCGTCCCCACCACTGTCCACTGTCCCCCCTGTTCCCACCATTGTCCCCACCACTGTCCCCACCACTACCGGCCCTCTACTGTCCCACTGTCCCACTGTCCCCACCACTGTCCCGCTGTCCCCTCACCACTGTCCCACCAACACCGCCCCACCTCTGTCCGCACCCCCACTCGGTTTTCGAGGGGGGGGGGAGGGGGGGGGGTTCGAACCAGTAGTGACCCCCCCCTTTTCATGATGAGCTGGGGGGGGGGGGGAGGGGTTCGAACCGGTAGTGACCCCCCCCGGTTTTCCGGAGGGGAGGGGGGGGGGGGAGGGGTTCGAACCGGTAGTGACCCCCCCCGGTTTTCCGCCAGCAGCGGTAGAACACGCTCTTTCAAATGTTGACCAATCTGTTGACGAAGATGCTCGTGCGTCGGTCGGAGCAGCGAGTGTCGCCAGAGGGCAAAGCATGGCAACCCTACATCCGCATTCCTCTTGATTTTTGAATGGAGGGGGGGGGAGGCAGCGCTGTCTCGGAGACACTTTGGGTACCCCCTCAGGTACCCCCTCAGGGACCCTCGAGAGCCGCCCAGGGGATCTTACGAGAGCACCCGGATGTCTTTCAGAACGCCCTATGGTGGTCTCGCGACGGCAAAAACAACTGAACAACAAACCCATGAGTACAGTTAGGTCGGGCGTGTCCCCCTACAGGGGGACTTTGGTCGAACAATAAAACATAATCAACAAATGCACAAAATGGTGAACACACATGTGAAACAATAGTCCCCAAACTATGTTTTGGCTATTTTTGAATATTCCTCCTGTAGAGGGACAGGCCCGACTTAAGAGTACTGGTTTGGCGGCTTCGGGCGACACCTCGGAGCCCTCTCGGTGTCCTCTTGGGCCTTTCTTGGGGCTCTACTGTGGCTGTGTGGGCGCCCTCTTCGGGCCGTCTTGGGGCAAAAGGGCTCCTTCAGGGGCCGTCTCGAGACAATGTGCATTATTGGGGCTACTCAGGCATGGGGGGAGGAGCAGGAGAAGAAAGATGAGGAAGAATTGGGTCGGGCGAAAGGGGGGTATAGCAAAGGGGGGGGATTTGAGAATCAGCTCACGTAGCTGATTTTCCCGGCGCCTCCCGGCGCCGGAGGGGGCTATGTATCGAGGAATGGGCCCCTCGGTGAGGCCGAAACCAGCTGCATGTAGCAAATTTCGCAACCCCCCCTTTCCCAATCCCCCCCTGTCGTCCGGCCCGAAAGAAGGGAGAGGCGCATCAGCCGGACGGGGCCACCTATGGGTGACGTGGGCGTGAGCGCCCCCCCCCCGCCATCGCAATTCCTCCGTTTCGTATGGCTCCTGCTCTCTCTCTCTCTCTCTCTCTCTCTCTCTCCTCTTCGTCGTTCCTCGTCGCCGCCCACGCGTTATTCCCCGTCTCCTGCCTCCTGCTCCTCGATTCCCCCATCCCTCGCCTCGCCGCCCCCGTCCCAGTGCCATTCCTATCTCAGTCTCCTCCGCCCAGTCGAACACGCATGACCCTGCTCCTCTCACTCGCCCTCCGCCCCTTCATCACGCCCCCCCCTCATGGTCATCCTCGTCCTCCGCAGCATTCGGCGCCGCGCAAACATGGATTAGCGACCCACTCGCCATCGCTCGGACGTCCATTCTTTGTTTTTTTTCGGTTTCGTGCGTGGTTCTGTTCGCCAAATGGTCGAGGATGCTCCTCGAAGGTCCTCGCCGAGAAAAAAATGCACACGTCCGAGCGATGCCAAGCCCATGAATTTGGCGCGGGGTCGCCAACTCCATGGCTCGGGGGAGGTGCCCTCCCCAAAATGCGGCCGGCTCCGCCTCGTTCGGTGGCCCGGGCCGTCTCGTGTTGGGTCGGGGTAGGTAGGCCCTCTGTATGAGCCGTTGCACGGGTGGGCCCATCGAGGGATGGATGGGTGGGCTCATGTGAGTGTTGGCATGCATGGGCGCGTGCGCTAGCCTGCTTCTAGGCATCGGCTGTTCTGTGGGCTCTCGTTTCGATGCGTGCGATGAGGGAATGGACTCGCTCAAGATCTGCACGTCACAGCAGCCAGCGGCTCCGCCTCACATTGCGACCTAGTTCCCCAGGCAATGGTTACACTTACGGGCTCTTGCTCGCGTGTTTTCAAACATCTGACGGTAGAAAGGCTCCGTGGTAGCCGTCGCAGCCCTTGCCGTCGCTCGGACGTCCATTTCCCGCGCATTGTTCGGTCTCGCGCGTGCTTTTTTGTTGCTCGATGGTCCAGGATAGTCCTCGATGGCCCTCGCCGAGAAAAAATGCACACGTCCGAGCGATGCCGAGGTACAAGAGGCTCCGTGGCAGCCGTCGCCGACTCGTCGCCGCCCGTCGCGCCTGGGCCCGTCGGGCGCTCGGGCGGCCTCGTGGTCGCCGCCTGCTCCCTCGCCGCCTCGCCGCCGCCCGTCGTCCGAGCCCGCCTGGCGGTGTGGCGGCTCCGTGGTCCCCTCCCTCCTCCTCCCTCCTCCTCCTCCTCCTCCTCCTCCTCCTCCTCCTCCTCCTCGCCGTGTGACCGCCGCTGCCGCCGCCCCGCCATGGATGGTACAGCAGAGACTGCACCGCACCTCGGCCCCCGTGCCACGGGGCACGGAGTGGGCGTGTCCTCGGGTCCTTTTGCCCAACCCCTGGAGCCTCAATGCCCAATCCTCGAGTCGGGCGTGTCTCCAACAAAGGGGATTTTCGACGAAACGTAAAACATACGCAAAAATCCGAAATGGTCAAAAAGTACTCCATACATAATCCCCATACTATTGTTGGACTATTTATGGATATTCCCCCTGTGCATGGACAGGCCCGACTTAACCCAATCCTGACAAGTCTTTCAGGAAATCCGCCCCCAAAATCTGCAACCGTGCGCGGCTCCTCGGCGAAGTGCTCTCGAACGACTGGATCAGGCCCAAGAAGAGGGCCCGAATACGAGCCAGGAGGGCCCAGCAAGGTCCAAGAGGGCCCCGCGTCGCCGAAAGATCGCCCCAACACCCCAGGAGGCTTCCAGGACGCCCCAAGAGGCCTCCAAGAGGATTCCCAAGAGGGCTTTCAGAAGCAGCAGTCGCTTATTTCCGGAAGTTGTTGAAATACCCTGGCGTTTTCGCCTTGTTGGCTTTCCAGCACACCCAGGCAGGCCAAGAGTCCTCAATACCATCCCGAATCGGCTCAAGAGGCCTCCAAGAAGGCCCACGACGGTCTAGGTGCGCCCCAAGACTGCCCAAGAGGCGCCCAAGACGGTCCAAGAGGGCCCCAAGACGGCCCCATAGGTGGCCCAAGAAGGGAAACACGAGCCGAAAATCCGAGCCTTCCGCCCAGAGGCCCCCAGGAGGCGCCAAAAGGCGCTCAAGAGGCCGCCAAGATGCCCGGGGAGGCCCACAGGAAGCCCGAAAGAGACCCCGAGTGACCCGAAACGGCCCCCAAGATGCGTCCACACTGCCCCAAGAGGCCTCCCACGAGGTCCCAACGAACATCCAATAGGTTTCGCACCCACGCCCGACAACTCAGGCAACGGCCATTAGATATTGCACCACATAGATTGCGCCGCGTGGACGGCACCACACAATGCCCCCCCTGTGTCGGCACAACTTGCGCCGCCACAGGCCGCAGGAGGTGCAAATCATACTCAAGCAGAAACTGCGAGGCACACCATTAAACCTCGCGGGGGCACATACATCGACACTCTGAGCGCTTGCCCCCCCGGCGCCCACGTTGACCTCGGATTTGCGCGCTAAGGCCGCCCCCCGCTGGCCGCGCGAATGGCCAGGGAGGGCCCCGAATCCCACAGGCCCTTCGGGCGCAAGCGGCCCCAATCATGAAATACTCCAACCCCCTCCTTCCGCTTCGTGGGAGGTTTGCCCCTCACGCTCCAGCTTCTCCTGGGCCCTGACGGGGAGGGGGCCCCACGCGTCAGACCCTCCACCCCCTCCTCAGCCGCCCCCTCCATCCCCCTCCGACCTCCTCTCCCTCGTGGGCCACTGTTACCCGAAGTCCTCCTCCACTTCCCCCTCTCGGGAGCGGCCAAGAGGGGGGTGTCCAAGAGGGGGCGGGGCAAATCATGGCCGGCGGCATGTGCGCGGCCCAGCGGGGGGGCCAGGGACGTAATGAAATAAGAAGAGGCGCCATGAGATCTGGGAAAATATCATGGCCCGCGCCATGATATCCACCCCCCCCTAGTCATCACCCCCCTCTTTTCCGCCCCCGACCCTCCGCCTCCTCCTCCCGCGCTCCCCCCCTGACCCTCCCCATTCCCTCGTCCCACACTCCAGGGGAAACGACGATTCTGGTCGCTCCCGGGGCACTCGAAGGCACACCGGGAGGGCAGCCACTGCTCCCGGGCGCCATGACTTCTTCACAACGTCGACCCCGAGAGGTCTCCACCTATCCCCGGGATCGGGCCCTCGTCCTGAGTCGTTTTTTGGGTGGCCCCGAGGGCCGGCACGAGGGCCCCAGCGGACGACAATACGAAAAAAAGGCCTCCCGCCGTGACACTTCTTCACGACTTATAGGGGAACAAAAAGTCGCATAAACATGAAAACTCAGAGGTCCGCGCGGATTTCTCGGATCCGCGCTGAACCCCCCTCCCTGGCGCGCGGAGCGCGCCAGGGGCGGCGCCGGAGGCGCCGCTAGGGCTAGGGGGCTCCAGCGCGGATCCAAGAAATCCGCTCGGACTTCTGAGTTTTTACGTTTATGCCATTTTTCGTTTCCCTGGACTCGAGGGGGCTGGGGGCCTCGGCGCTTTTTCTCTAGACTCGAGGGGGTTGGGGGCCTCGGCGCCCCCCCCCCCCCCCGGCCGGGCGGGCCCCACGGCCACGAGGAGGCCGAGGACACGCGGGGATCTCGGGCCCCCCCCGTCTCGCGGGGGCCCCGCCCTCGCCGCGCACACGAAGCAGGGAGGCCGGGAGCGGACCCGGGGGGGGGAGGAGGAGAAGGGGCCCGCGCGAGCGGGAGGGTGGCCAGCATCGGGTCGGGCGTGTCCTCCTACAGGGGGATGTTGAACAAAAACCTTACATTAATAAAGACACTCCAAACTTGGTAACACCTATATACTATATTATATTGTATGATATTATATTATATTATGTTATATCATATTGTATGGTATTATACTAGAATATATTATATTATAATATAGTATAGTATAATATAGAACATTATAATATATTATATTATATTATATGATATTATATTATATCATATTATATCATATTATATTATATTATATTATATTATATTATATTATATTATATTATATTATGGTATATTATATATACAAATGTATACATATGTATATGTATATATAGGTCTAACCGACCACATCTGATCTTTGGCATACCACGATATTTTTGAATATTCCTACTGCAGAGGGACGTGCCCGACTTATGGCCAGCAGCGGGAGCAGGAGCAAACCAGGAGCGGGAGAAGGGCAACTGCAGCCCCAGCGCTGCAAGTGCGCAGCGCGGGGGGCCAGGCGAGCAGAACGCGCATGCAGGCCGGAAGACCTGCCGTGCCTGCGGAGCTCGTGCCCCCTTGCCCTGGCCCTCCCGGCCCCCCGCCGCTGAGGACCCGAGGAGAGAGCATGCTGCCGCGCATGAGATGACTTGAGCAGGGACCGACCGTCCGGGCATTCCTATAGTCATACCACGAAATGTTCTAAGAACCCAAAAATGTTCTAAGAACAAAAAACATGTTCTTAGAACATAAACCGGATGCGTTAAAATACAAGACGGTCCCAGCCAGAAAAGTTCTAAGAACATTTCCTGGAAACCACAAAGGGTTCTTAGAACATTGTTTGGTATGGCTATAGGCACGCCGGGGCGCTTCGCCACAGCTTGAGATGAGTGCCCACGAGAACGGCCAATGAGAACAGGAGAGAAGAGGAGGCAGCGGCACAAAGACACAAACTTTTGGCGCGCGCCATGGGGCGGCGGTGGAGGCGCCGCGCGGGGAGGCCCGGCACGGATCCGAGAAGTCCGCGCGGAGCGCCGGAAACGTATGCCTGCGGATGCCACGCCAATGGACACCCGGACAGGCCTGTCGTCAAATCAAAATGGTGTTTAAAATATGGGAAAAAAGGCCTGCAAATGTTTGCAGCATATTTTTTACATGCTTCAAACAATGTGTTTAACACATGTTCTAGACATATGGAAATTATTTGGCAACATGCTTCCTCTCCATTGATCGTCCTGCACAAGCGTATGCTCATGCCGTGCTCTCTTGTTCGACAGAAGGCCACGATGATGCCGAGGGGGGGCTGGGCCCTGATTTTCCCCCCAGGAGAGAGCCCAAAGTCGGATCGACCAAGTCGCGAGGAGTCGAATCGGCAGAGCAGCAATGCCTCATCGAGAAATCGGAATCCACATCGGAATCCAAAGCCGAAGCGAATCGGCATCGGCAGCCATCGAAATCGAACCGCATCGAGTCGGAGCAGTCGAAACGAGCCCTGCCCCCCTGATTTGGAAGCTGGGCGAGGGCAGGAAACTCCGTGGCTGCTAAAGCGGTCTACCCGGAAAAAAAAATCCCGGAACCAAACTCAGCGCACTATAGTAAACGGGCTGCGTCTCGGACAAACAAAAAAAAATCCCCGCGGAGCTCCGTCTTAGCAGCCACGGGTCTGCCAGCCTTCGCCCGGCTCCTGGCGGATCCTTGGCGTACGCCTCCGCCTCCTCCATGCCCGGCACCTCCCGCCGCGGCGCCTGCGCCGCCGCCCCGGCGGCGTGCCCCTCCCCGGCGGGGGCCGAGGCGGGGCGCCGCCGCCGCCCGGCGCCGCCGCCGCACGGCACGCAGCCCAGCGACATGCAGCGCTGCCGCGCCCCGCGGCGCCGGTCACCCATCTTGCGCCGGGTGTGGACCCTGTCGGAGGGTTCTGTTCCCAGAGATCCAACGAACGGAACAAAGCATGCCGGAGGTGTTTTACAGTTTTCGGCCTCCAGGCGCCCTTACCGGGCCTCGGGACCGTCAAAAAACGACTCAGGATGAAAAACCGGTCCTGGGGAATGGGTCGAGACTGCCTGGGACCGCGTATTGAAAAAATCACGACATCGGATTTCTGGGTTGCTCCCATCGTGCACATCCCAAGAATTATTTCGAGCACCCGGGAAAGTGTAGAGAAAGTGGCAAAAAGTGTCGAAACAGTGTCGAAACAGTGTCGAGCGAGTGTCTCCCAGGGCACGGCACGTGAAAACTATCGAGTTTCGGTGCTTTGTTGGTGCTCGAAACTCTTTCTGGTGATCCAAGCTAAACTCAAGTTGAACATCATAATCGGAGGGGCAGAAAGCTCCCAGACATGCTCGCGTCGTACAGGAAAACTCTGGGCGGATGTTTTTCACTATTCTCGGCCTCGCGAGCGGCCCTCGCCGGGCCTCGGGACCGTCCAAAAGTAAAAAACGACTCCGATCGATAAGAAAATCCACCGGGAACCCGGAACCCGGAAACCCGGAACCCACCGAAATCGGCCCGGAACCAATCCTGCAGGAACCGGGGAACCCGGAACCGGGAACCCGGGAACCCAGCCAGCTGCTACCAAAACCGGCGGGAAACTTTCGCCAAACCATTCCGTATTAAGACCCGTTCAGTGCAAGCACTGATTGGGGAACAGCCGGTCCGGGGGCGGGGGGCAGACTTCTTGGGGGCCGCGTCGTGAAAACAGCACCCGCGACGTCGGGGGGTCTGGCCACGGTGGTTTCCTCCATCCGGGCGGGGGCTCGTTCGCGGGCCGGGGGCAAGGAAACATCGCTCTTGAACGTCTGGGGCCGCACCTTGGAACAGAAACAACGCCACTGACTGCAGAAGCATTGGCAGCTCCGCGCGCAGCTTCCTTGGTCAGCGCTGGGCCCCGCTGGTAGCGCCACCTCCAGCCCCGAGCCAAGGAATCCGCGCGGAGCTGCGGAAAGGATACGGATGCTCGTGATGTGTTCTTGCTCGTCTCCGACCTGTCCCACTCGAACGCGCGGACGACGGCCGCGCGCTCCTCCTCGCTCCCGATGACGAGGGTCCGGGCCACCGAGGACGTACCCGCCTCAATGACGTCCAGGCCGAAGCCGCCGGAGACCCCCTCGCGCATCTCGAGCGAGAGCTCCCGGATGGCCTCCGAGAAGTTCAGGGACTCGTCCTTGATGGGCCTGTTCTCCACCGCCACCACCATCAGTTGGAGGCGGGGAGGAGGTGGATGAGGAGGAGTAGGAGGAGTAGGAGGAATAGGAGGAGGAGGAGGAGCAGGACCCCCTCCCCCTCCTACTGATGGTGGTGGCGGTGGAAACAGGCCCTCCAGTCCTCGCACTCGAGGCGCAGGCTGCGATGCATGGCGATCCGCTCGAAGCGCAGGGAGCCGTCCAGAGGATCTGCGAAGGCCTCGTCGTGCACGCCGACCGGCAGGCCCAAGTGGTGATCGTGCAGGCGGTTGTAGACCTCGACCTCCTCCGCTTTCGGCGCGTCCTCGTCGGGATCTTCGGGCGTGCTGGCAGAGCTGAGCATGGATGATCGGGAGGCTTTGAGGGCGGGATCCATCTCGGGATTGACGAAAGGTGCCCCCCCACCAGCGACGGCGGAGCCCGCGAGCATCCCTGGCAAGAGGGGGTGCCGGGACTGGAGGTGGGAGTGAGAGTTCGGTGGCTTTCGAGGCTTCCGAGGCTGGCACTCGAGCGTGCCCTGATCTAACAGCGCGATACTGAAAGGGCCCTGGAACACACAAAGAAATACACACAAATACCAGGATTCCCCATATCTGCCAATATTTTCTGGGTTTTTGTTTTCCCCCCCACTTCCCATATTTTCCCACATTTTCAGGGGAATCGACGATGAATCGTGTCTGTGTGTTTTTTCCCTCCTGAGATAGGAAAGATGCCGCCAGAAATCACGACCGAAGCCCTGGACCCCAAGCTCCTCTTAGGCGGCGCGCCCGGGGGGGGGAGTGAGAAGGGGCGGGCCTTCTCAGAAGGCTCTGTAGCCCCCGTGGCCTTCTGAGGAGTTGTTCGAAGCCTGCCCCGAAGATTAACAAAAACCTTTCAGAAGGCCAGCGGCCCTCTGAGAAGCCCCGCCGCCTTCCGAGAAGGCTTCTCGCCTTGGGGGGAAGGCGAGAAGGGGCGGGCTTTCTCAGAAGGCTCTGTAGCCCCCGTGGCCTTCTGAGATGTTTTCGAAGCCTTCTCCCCGAAGACATCGAAGACCCTCGCCGTCTTCTGAGAAGCCCCGCTGCCCTTTGTCGTGGGAACGCTGACACTTAGTGGGCCCAGGAAACGACAGGGCCGTTTTTGTAAACGGTTCCGTTTTGCCGTTCTCTGTTTGCCGGCTCCGACGCCGCATTTTCACGGGTTCCGTCGCCGTTCTTTTGCGGGCTTCCCGCTCCAGTTCCAATCCTGGAGACGTTCCTGTTGCCGTTTCCGGTCGCCGTTTCCATGTTCGAGGGGCACCTGTTCGGAAGCGGTGAAAAAAACAGCCCTGCCGTTCCCGGGGCCCACTAAGTAACAGGGGATATGTCGACCCCTATCCCAGGCTTCGTGGGGTTTCCGAATGGACCAGAAATTTGGGGCCTAACCCTGGGATATACGATGGGGGGGGGGTCCATTCTCGATAGGGGTGCGTCCGAATAGCCCCCTTGGGGTGTATCCCAGGGTTTTCCCATTCTTCTGAGCGGCCAGACTTTTCGGGCGAAACTCGGGGATTGGGGGAGAAACATCGCCCGCGACTGAGCGCTGACATGGACGAGGGACACGTGGACCTGGCGCGTGGGCGCCAGCTCTCCACGGATCGGAGGGCGCACCCCCTGTGCATGGCGCCAGTGCCGCCTCGCTGGGCGACGCGGCGCGCCGACGAAGGGGGAGGAGGAGGAGGAGGAGGAGGAGGACTCCTCCTCCTCCTTCTCCTCCTCCTCCCCCTCCTCCTCCTCCTCCTCCTCCTCCTCCTCCTCCTCAGGAGGAGGAGGAGGAGGAGCAGGAGCAGTCAGTACGAAAACGGGACCTGTCGCTAATCCACGTGCCCTGCATGCACGGGTGCTGAACAATGTGACTCTGCAAGAATATTGTCGTTTCCTCGGTTTTCCGTGTCCCGGTTGTCTGTGTCCTGGTCTCCGCGGGCCTGAACCTTGAACGGTCGGCCGTTTCTGGAACGGCAGATCGTTCCGCATGGGGGAGGGGCGAAGGCTTCTTAGAAGGAGGCTGCTTCTTAGGAGGCGCGGGCCTTGTCTGTCGAGTTCGGGCCCGCGCCTTCTAAGAAGCAGCCTCCTTCTAAGAAGCTTTCCCCCCTACCCCTATACCCCCTTCTGCAAGCCGCCGAGGCGGCGCTCAACGTTACACGCCGGCGGCGGAGTCGCCGCCGGTCGACACGACGCGAACCTATACTTGAAGAGGGACCGGCCGTCCCGGCAGTCCTATAGGCTTACCACGAAATATTCTCAGAACCCGCAAATGTTCAAATAACAAAAAACAGGTTCTTAGAACATACACCCGATGTGCTAAAACAGGAAGGTCCCAGCCAGAAAGGTTCTGAGAAAAAATGTCATGGAAACCACAAGAGGTTCTTAGAGCATTCTTTGGTAGGCACGCCAGGACGCTTCGCCATTGCTTGATCTCTCTGGTCCCAGGAACTCTCCTGGATGCGTGCTGGTCCGAAGTTCCGTCCTGGAATCGGCCAGGCGGCGGGCAGCAAACTTCCTCCCCCCCCCTTCCCCTGTCTCCCCGCCTTTCGCTCGGCACGACCCATGCCTCAATCCCCGTCCTCCTCCTCCTCTTCCTCAACCTCCTCCTTCTCCTCCTCCTCCTCCTGCTCCTCCTCCTCCTCCTTTTTCTCCTCTTCCTCCTCCTACTCCTCCTCCTGCTCCTCCTCCGTCGTCCTCCTCCTCCTCCGTCGTCCTCCTCTCCCTCCTCTCCCTCCTCCTGCTCCTCCTCCTGCTCCTCCTCCTGCTGCTCCTGCTCCTCCTCCTCCTTCTCCTCCTCCTCTCCTCCTCATGCTCCCCCTCACCGCCGTCGTGGTCGGGGGTGGCACTTTCGGCTGGATGTCTCGGGTCGTCCCAGCGCAGCGCTCCGTGGCTCAGGCCCGCGGGCCGCTCGCCGAGCGGCCTCACGCCGCCCCGCGCATCGCTCCACCAAAAGGGCCCCCGCCGCCCATCGGGATGGGCAACTTTTCCCCACCACCACTACCATACGTAGGACGGGGGAGGAGGGAGGATGAGGAGGGAGGTCCTCCTCCTCCTCCTCCTCCTCCTCCTCCTCCCTCCTCCTCCTCCTCCTCCTCCTCCTCCTCCTCCTCCTCCTCCTCCTCCTCCTCCTCCTCTCCTCCTCCTCCTCCTCCTCCTCCTCCTCCCCTCCTCCTCCTCCTCCTCCTCCTCCTCCTCCTCCTCCTCCTCCTCCTCCTCCTCCTCCTCCTCAAGCAACACTGGCACGAGCGGTTGCAGGGAGGGCACAGGGCTCTCCTCGCATTTTGCGCGCGACCACTCGGCCAGCCCCGCGCCGTCCCGAGGTGCTTGGGGTCTGCCTCGCCTCCCACGCGGTGAGCGTAGGCGTTCGAGGCAGCTAAAGCGGGGATGGCCTCCGCGCCTGCAGGACGACGACTCTGGAGCACGTGCGCTGGGTGTCATACACATCAGTGGAACGACGTACTGCTTCAAGAGGGAGGAGCATGCAGGAAGTGCGGGAGGCCTGTTAAACTGTTCAAGCCCAAGGGCCAGGACGCCAGCCAGCAGCAGCAGCAGGCGGCCGCCCTTGTCCAACCTGGGCCTAAGCATAAGGGCAAGAGCAAGCAGCAGGGAGGTGCAGGAGGCACTCCAGAGGGCGCCCTCGACCTGCTGAGCCAGACCATTGCGGCCACCACGGACCCGACGGTCAAGCGCGTCCTGGAGAGTCAGCAGGCGATTCTCGCCGCGCAGAAGCCCGCGGAGTCGGTCGTGTCTGCCGACGAGGCCGTGAGGAAGGCCTCAGGCGCGTGGAAGGACGCCGAGGCCAAGCACGCCCAGTCCGTGGACCAGGTGCTGCGATGCAGGGCTGCCTTAGCCAAGGCTGAGGCGCGCGAGGCGGAGTGCGCTCGCACTTTGGCTCAGGCGGAGTTCAACAAGCAGATCGCCATCAAGGCCCTCGCCAACGCCTCAGGCTTGCAGGTGCAGGCGGCGGGCGACGGCAAGGCCCCTGACAAGGCCGCCGAAGGCGACTGCTTTCGCGTGGAGGTTGATGAGTCCTTCTTCGCGTCCATCCAGGACTTAGAGTGCGAGGAAGGTGAACGTAAGGAGATCGCGGAGCTGGAGAAGCAGTTGCGCGACATGCAGACGGCAATGGCCACGAGGTCGTCCGAGGTGAAGGCGTGGGTCGAGCGGACCAAGGCCATGAAGGCGGCCATTCAGGAGCGGTTGCAGAAGAAGCGGAAGGTAGAGGCTGGAGGAGTCGCTGGAGGCGCTGAGGGCGGTGGCACCGCTGGCGCTGGCACGGCGACGGGCCCCGAGGTCGCGGCTCATGAGGGCACGTCAGCGCCCCCGCCAGCCGGGCCTGGCGCGAGCTCGGGCAGCAGCGGCAGTCTCTCGGAAGAGGCCTTGGCAGCGAGGGCCAAGCAGATCAGTGAGGCCAGGCTCGCAGGTGCTGACGCAGCGAGGCAGGTTGCAGCTGCGGCTCCCGCAGCGGCGAGCATGTGATGTTCGCCCGCGGCGCCCGCCCCTTTGGATGGAGGCGCCGCGGAGACCTGCCCTCGCAGCGCGTCAGCCGATGGCGCTGCGAGCTCGGCTGCTACATCGGCATCTTCAGCATCTACAGCATGTTCGGCAACTTCAGCGACAGCATCATCATCGGCGACTGGTCAGTCCACGAGCGCGAGTACATGTACATCGCATGGGTGTGGCACAGTGCTGGATGATGTTATTTCTTCAAACGATGGTGGCAGTAGCACTGGTGATTGCAGTACGCTCTTCTTCTCGAACTGCACTTGTCTTGGGAAGAAGGCATGGGGGCATATCCAGTCGCTGGTGTCAGGGCAATCTGATAATTCAATAGACTTTTTCGGGTTAGTGGAGACACACATCGGAGATTCGTTGAGCAAGCGGTGGGCCACGAAGTTCCGCAGCAGCAAGCTCAAGCATGTGTTCAACTTGGCCAGGAGCACGGGGCTTGGCAACACCGAGGCCAAGCGTGAGCGTGCCAATGAGGGAGGTGAAGTTCTACTTTTTCGGCAGCATCTTCAGGTTCATCGGTTTCCAGTTTCGCCTGACGACGCGCCTGACTTATGCGCGGACGGTCATTCAGCTTACGACGGATTTCTTCCAGTGATAGTGCATTTCCAGTCGTACTCCCTGGTGCTGGTCCTTGTGTACGGTTACCCGTCAGTGGGCATGAGGTGCGGCACCATCAACTATCAACGTTTTCATCGGTTAGGTGGCTTTCTCAATGCGCTGCAGTTACCTTGGCTGTGCATTGGAGATTTCAATATGGCAGCAGAGACTCTTCAGAAATCTCATTTCCTCGCGCGGGTCCATGGTAGGATCCGCAAGTCAGAAGCAGAGTATACGTGTACGACAGCGAAGGGAGCCTCGCACATCGATTACGTCATCACAGGTCCTGGAGCCGAGAGTTTTGTCGTCGACCTTCGCGCCGATCATAATGTTCCTTGGGGGCCGCGCTGTGGACTGCGTTTGAGGTTACGTCATAGCTGCCAGCAGTTAGTGACACGTTCGCTCATTGTTGCAGGCAAACTCCCGCAGGTGAGTCGGCCAGGCACTCTGCCCACCCCAGGTTCCAAGAGTAGCAAAGCTAAAGCAGAGAAGGCGTTTCGCGTAGCCGTCGCCAAGGAAAAATTTGTCGATGAATCGCTCGAGCTCTTCGGGGACATGTTTCAGGACCCCGATGAAGAAGGTGCGCGTGAGTCTTTCCCTGAGCCTTTTGTTTCTGAGGCTTCTGCTCCCGTCGAAGGCGAGGAGGAAGAGGACCCGTGGGCCGAGGAAACCTGTTTTATTTCGGCGTTCTCTGGTCAGTCGGAGGTCGTGGGAACCTCTGGAGAACCATTGGCCGATAGTAGTTCCTCAGTCGCACCTAGCGTTTCAATTGCAGTGTCAGTGTCCGCTGCCGACCCAGGTCCGCCCCACTTGAGTGACGAGTCTCAGCCTGAGCCCGTTTCAGAGCCCCCCAGCAACAGCAGCTTAGATAGTTCAGCTGGTCAAGCTGAGAGTGCCCCTGGAAATAATGAGCCCGTTGTTGCTGAATCGTCGCCTCGGAACCCCGAGTTCCAAGTTCCATCGGACCGTTGGGTTTTGGCTCAAACCTGTTGTGGATCCAGCTTCATCCCATCCGATAGCAATGAAGTTTACACACACTGGTCTGCCATTCATGATTCGCTAGCAGTGCGAGTTGCAGGGCCTCACGTTCGGCACGTCTCGGCGCTGTACGCTGGTTGGGTATCTACCTTAGAGGCGACGATATCCAGTCATCACGGTTTACCTCTTAGTTCTGTTTCTCGCGCGGCTGATCCCCACCTTCGGGAGCAGCGCGTACAGCAGGCGGCTACCTTTCGAGAGGCTCCCCTTCAAGACAGGGTTGCCAACTGGTGGTCGCGAGTCGTTCAAGTTTTAGTGAAAGTTTCTCGGCGTCGTGAACGGGGTAACGGCGCCAGGCAACTAGTTTACCTTCGAGAACTTGGTGTTCGACTGGGCACTGATTACCCCGAGGGGGTGCATGCAGTGCTCCCCTACAACGACAGCGGTGATTGGGAGCATTGGGTTATTTTTCTCTGCAACAACTTCAGCTACGGTGGAAGGAGTCTTGACAGTTTCTTGCAGGTGGCACAGCGAGCCGCCAAGAGAGCTGCGGCCAAAGCACTACGGCAGTCGTTATCGGAGTTCAAAGAGTGGGTGTCGTCATCGGAAGCGTCAGGGGTATTGCACAGGAGTATCAAGGATACGCCTACGGTCACTGACGAGCTCTTTCACAATGGCGAGTATCTATTTCATCCCAAAGATGTCATCGATGCGAAAGCCACCAAGTGGCATGATTTGTGGTATGATCCTGAGTTCAGCATCGACGAGTTGTGTGCCGCCTTCGCCGACATGAGGGAGTGGGCCCGCATTCAAGGGCTCGCACCTATCGACTGCGATGAGGTACGGCAAGCCGCAGCTCGGATGAAAAGCAAAGCAGGCCTTGGCGTTGATCAGCTGACGCCTCTGGACATCCAGAGGCTCCCTACGGAAGGACATGACGCCTTGGCTGGAGTTCTCAATATGATTGAAGATACGGGCACATGGCCCACTCAATTGTTATGTGTCTTGGGTCGTCTTTTACCCAAGAAGGCGGGTGGTGATCGGATCATCGGTTTGCTGCCCATTGTATGTCGGCTGTACACTCTCATTCGGGAGCCTTACACTAAGCGCTGGTCCACCGACACAGCGACGGACTGGGACGCTGCAGTGGCTGGCAATTCGGCGCTGCAGGAGGCTTTCTTGAAAGCAGTCGATCAAGAGTTATTTGTGAAGCTTGGGGTTTCCAACGGGTGCGCCTTATTAGACCTCAAGTCATTCTATGACATGATCAGGTGGAGCAAGCTATCCGACGCGGCCATTCGGCTGGGATTTCCTGGTATAGTGTTGCTGCTGGAGGTTCAATTATGTACGGCGCCGAGAGTTTTGGCGCAATTTGGGGCTCATGCAGCCCCTTTCCAGCCCACCAGGAGCATCATTCAAGGGTTAAGAAATGGGGTGCGATTCGGGCGGTGCCTAACCCATTTCATCCTGGACAGGCTCTGCACGGCGAGAGTCTCATCATCCCAGCGTATATGGGTGGATGACTTATACTTAGGGCACAAAGGGTCTCGCTTAGCAGTTCGCAAGGCGCTTGTTCAAAGTGTGGTGTTGGTCCGAGATCAGGTCGTTCAAGCAGGGCTCAAGTTGGCGCCCAAGAGTGTGATCTTATGTGACAGCATGAATGATAGCAAGTACGTTTCTAAAGTATTGAAGAAGAAAGGGATCGATATTCAGGCAGTCCTCCAAGTTAGTTATCTCGGAGTTGACTTAGGCGGTGGTCGCAGAGTTGCCAGAGCATCACGAAGGGCGCGCACTCAGAAAGCCACCGCCTGCAACAAGAAGCTGAGGCGACACGCATTCGCGTCGAAGTGCTACGAGGCGACGAAGAAAATTGAGTTCGCAGGGCCTCAGGCAGCTGCGACGTATGCTCATCATGTTCACGGTACGTTTGGGTGGCGGTTGCAGCAGCTCAGGCGGCAGCTTGGTTCAGTATCAGGGGCGCACCAACGAGGGCGATGTCTCACAACGCTACTCGATGTACGTGCACCTCAGCAAGATCCAGGAGTTCGGCTGCCTTTGTTATGCTTGAATCAATGGCTCAAGACATGGTTTGAATACCCACAGATACGTGCAGGAGTCCGTAGAGTGTGGAACGACGTTGTCAAGCAAGTGCGGAGCTTGTCAATTCATGAGCGAGGGAGATATATTCACGGGCCAATCTCTGCGATAGTCACGTACCTGGTCAACGCAGGTTGGGATCCTCAGTCGCCGTCGCATTGGCGTCGGTCTGACGAGTTCGGTCTTGAGCCCGTCGACTGGATCTCCCAGGATAGCAGTATCGACCAGCAGCACGTTGACACAGCAGATTTCTTATTTGATTTTGGGCAGAGTCTTGATCTTCAACAGTGGCGGGACGCCGCCCAACTTCATCATGGGGCCGGCCTGGAGTTCGGGGCTGATAATGATTCCCTTCGACGGCTGCTCACTAGGCTCCGTGCAGGGCCTCATGGCCACCAGCTCGCCGAACTCATGTTGACGATTAGCACAGGAGGGTGTTGGACGCGGACGAGGAAGTTCGAAGCGAAGTTGTGCAAGTCCAATTTGTGTCTTCGGTGCAAGCAGGAGCCCGAGGACATGAAGCATCGAGGGTGGTTATGCAATGCCAATACTAATGCCAAAGCTTTCACCGACTCAGATAAGTTGGTACCAGCAGCCTTGGCACAAGGCGACAGTGATGCATGTCTGTGGTATCGTGGGTTGATTCCAAGACATATGACGGCTACTCCAGCGCCAGCGATGCAAGAAGACTGGACAGCTGTTGATCTGGTATGCCCACTTGGAGCTGAGTGCCTTGGCAGCGGCACGCTGGCTCAACCTTTACTCATTTTCGGTGATGCCTCAGGTGGTCCCGAGAGTCGGTTTCCATCGCTGAGGAGAGTCGGCCTGGGCTTGGTAGTGATGACCGACCCCATCGCCATGACCATCGGGACCAAGATTGCAGGACCACTAACAGGACGAGTTCAATCTGTGCCGAGAGGTGAGCTTCGGTGTCTGGAACTTGCTATAAGGTGGTCAGCAGGTCCAACGGTGTACATTTCAGATAATGAAAATGTTGTGCGTGGGTGGCACGCTCAGCAGTATCTCAATCCTGGGAAGAGTGAGATGAGCGGCTTGTGGGCGGAGATCGGAGCTCTGGTTAAGCACAGGGACTTCAGCGAGATCGTCGTCCTGCACGTCAACTCCCACCAGACCGCCCAGGATGTGTGCGAGAAACAGACTCCCGAGTGGTTGTTGCGCGGTAATGAAGTGGCTGACGCCATTGCCTCGGGGGCCGCTGAGCGGTGTAGGTTGCCCAGTAGTGTTCGGTCTAGGATCGCGGAGGTTGAGGGACGAGCTGCTTTGATCAGGCGGAGGCTCCTCAGGGCCACCTTGGAGGCCACGGCCGCCGAGCGTGAGGAAGCGAAGATTTCTGCGATCGCTCCTGGTGGTCGTGTCTCTTCGGCCCCTGCCCCGCCGCCGCCCTCCCCCGCGGTCGTAGCCAGGTTTAATACAGCTCACACGCTTAGTGAATGTGGGTTTAAGTGTTCCACGTGCCGTAGTAGCGGCACGAAGGCCACCCTCCACGAGTGGCTAGAATCCCCTTGCGAGCCTCTAGAGCATGTCGACTCTGTGGTGTCTAAGGGGCCTAGACGGAAGCTGCACTTAGCTGGGGGGTGGGCTCACGAATCTCACCGTATGTTGTTTCATCAGTCACTCGGGGTCTGGATCTGTGGGGCTTGCGGGTTTTTCTTCACGGCCAACCTACAAGCGGGGCTCAGGCAAGAGTGTCTTGGTTCTGATTCTCTCAATGATACGAGACGGTCTTATCTGGACCGTTTCCATCGAGGTGTGATTCCCAAGCCTCTAAGTGCAGCCGAACGGGCTGCACGGCGGAAGCCTGGGGGGTAGTTGCTCTCTTTCATTGACATCGTCATGTTGCTATTCCTATTCCTATTCCTCCTCCTCCTCCTCCTCCTCCTCCTCCTCCTCCTCCTCCTCCTCCCCCCCACCTCCTCCTCCTCCTCCTCCTCCTCCTCCTCCTCCCTCCTCCTCCTCCTCCTCCTCCTCCTCCTCCTCCTCCTCCTCCTCCTCCTCCTCCTCCTCCTCCTCCTCCTCCTCGTCCTCCCTCTGCAGCCTGTGGTAGTGGTGATGGACATGGGCCCGCCACAAAGGGCTCTCCGACCGCCGCCGCCGGCTTGAGCCACGCGGCGTGGACTCCTGGCGACGCAGGGCGCCCGGACCTCCGGCCGCACCTATAGAGGCCTCCTAGATGGGGTCCGAGCAGATAGGGTCGGAGGAGCTCGCCTTAGGTCGGGCGTGCCCCCCTACAGGGGGATATTGGACGAAAAATTGAAAATCTGTCAGATAAATACATCAAAATACCTAAGAATAGTCCAACCATCGTCCCCATACTATTCTTGGGCTATATCCAGTGTTCTCCCAGTAGAGGGACAGGCCCGACTGAAATCTCGCCGCATCGCCGCTGCATCGGCGATGCGTGGGCGATGCATCGGCGATGCATCGGCCATGCGCCAGCGACGCCGGCGATGCATCGGCGACGTCGGCGTGAAGAACACCAGGCTCCACATCGAGCCGCCTCGGCGATGCCTCGGCGATGCAGCGGCGATGCGTGCGTCGAGATCCTCCGACTACACCTCCTCCGATCCCATCTGGGAGGCGTCGCAACGCCTGATATGCGCAGTACTGAAAGTCAACACAGGCACGAGAATGCGCTCATAGAACATGACAACAACAACCACACAGCAACATCGGGCGCCGTCCCATCTACATGCGACTGTTCAACATCCCTCCGAATTTGTGCGGGCACGTTTTCGGATGTCGTCACAGCGCCGCTTTTTCGGGCGATCCTGTCGCCAACGCGTTTCTGTCCTCTCGCGACGGTTTTCGTTGTCTTTATCCTCTGGGGTCGGCTTTCTCAAGTCCAGGGTTAATCAGACCTTATCTGGGACACAACACTATCATTGAGAAGAGGTCGGCAGCTGTGGAGCCGCCGATTGAAACAATCACATCGTCGGGTGTCTGGGCAACCGCTGCAAGAAGGTATCTCTCGAGGGACAGAACGCGGCATAAGCATAAACTGTCGGCGGTACGCGCGGACTTCTTGCATTCGCGCTGGACCCCTGGGGCGGCGCTGGGGGCGCCGCCAAGGGGGCCCGTCGCAGATCCGAAGACTCGGGGGGGCGGGGGTAGGACAGCGGGGGCAGGCGGCGGTAGAAGCGGTAACCGCAAGATCCTGGGCGTGGATCCAAGAGAACCGCGCGGACCGCCACAAGCTATGTTTATGCCGTTTTGTGTCCGTCGTCTCTTTCCCCCCATCTCTGGTTCATTCAAGCTTCGCGCGGCCCGCTTAGCTTCGACCCGAAGAGGTGCGCTCTCGACCCGCGAATCAACAAAAATGTGTTCGTCGAATCTTGGTCTGCGCTTAGCGACGGCCGTTGAGCTCCCTGCGGTGCCCCAGGGCTTCTGCGTGGGTTCCCAGGGTCGTGGGGGGATGTTCGGATCCATAACGCGGGGCACCGCTGGCAAGCGCGCTTCACAGAATGACGGGCCCACCGTGCGGGATCCCACCAGCCCTCTGGGCGCGAGAGGCTTATAGCGGGAATCCCCCTCCATCGTTTTTCCTCCCCCTCGGGGGGGGGCTTAGTATCACTGTTCCCTATGAGTGAACACCCCCTCCCCCAGGCGGCTGGCAGTCAACCATGACCAACGACAACCCCCACCATCCTTCAACACAAACAATGAAAAAAAAAACACTACTGGGCGAATTCTTCGGCCATGCTCGTGGGCCCCGCGAGCACTTTGTATTGCTGCTGTTGGCAGGGACGGCGGGCCAGCGACAATACAGCATGCATTTCGCGGCCAAAATTGGATCATGCGCGGCCACCACGCGGTCAGTTGGCATTGGTTTTGGAACAAAAGCAGCGGGAGTGCTGGCACAGCGCCTGGTGTGCGCAGGCCCACCACACACCATGATGGCCATCCCGTGGAAACTGTACACTGCTCTTCGCTGAGGACGGTGGGGGCCGACAGTGTTCCCCGATGTGTGCTGTCACGCGCGCGGGCGCACCTGGCACACTCTACCTGGCAAGGCTGGAGCATGCTACACACGTGGCGCACGTGGGGGCAATTCGATCGAACCGAGCGCGAAGCAGCCAGTCGCGGCCAAGAGGAGACAGGGTTTTTTGAATCGGCGATAACCCGGGTTATCCCGGGGGGGAGAGGGGGCCGGCTGATAACCTAAACTTCGTGCTGTGGGCAGCCCTGCGTATGAGTGCGCCCCCCCACTCCGGACCTGCACAACCGGCAAGGTTAGGTCATCTTTGGGGGGGACAAGGAGGGGGGCCAAGCCCGATAACCTGGGCTATCGCGGGACTTTTAAAACATAGTTTCGAAAAGAAAGGCCAAGAAGCAGGAGGACGCGATGATGACGAAGGCCAAACTCATCGATAGCCTGCAAGGTAGCACGTGGCGCACCTGGCGTGCCAGGCGTGCCGGGCACGCTTGGGCCCCAGGGGTGCCCGGCGCACCCAGCGCACGCGGCGCGCCTCGCACGCGTGGCGCACCTCACCTCAACATCGCGCACATAGTGTCTGTGTCTGGCTCCCGGGATATAGCTTGAGCAGGGACAGACCGCCACGGCATTCCTATAGGCCGACCACGGTATGTTGTAATAATCAAAGCATGTTAAAAACAAAACCAATATTCTTAGAACATAAAGCCGATGTGTTAGAACAAGACAGTCCCAACAACAAGTGTTCGAAAACAGTTTCATGGAACCACACAGTTGTTCCTAACAGTGTTTGGTGGGCCTATGAGCACGTCAGGACGTTTTGCCACTGCTTGAACAGCTGTCAATCCATAAATGACGGCTGAACATGCTGAGGCTCGGATGCTGCAGTCTGCGTTGTGAGGGCGGGTGGAAGTGAGCGGAACAGCTTGCGGGCAAGGAGGGTGGGTGTTTGGACACCTCCCTCGACCCCCTCCCCTTGGACCTGGGCGGGGTGGTTCGCGGGCATCTAGAGCGTCCAAGATGGTCTCGGCGAGGAAGCACTGATCATTTGTTAGAACTAAGTGTTAGAACCATTTTGGCCTCCTGGGGGGAACCCTACTGAAGCCCCCCCGTTCGTTGATCGATCTCCTCCAAGATGGCGCCAGGATGGCCTCCGAAGCTTCCAACAGTGCCCCAAGAGGCTCCCAGGAGGCCCCAAGAGCATCCAAAAGTATCCGAGAGGCTCCCCCCCAAAAAAAATTCAGGAGGCCCCAAGTGGCTCTCCCGAGTCACCCAGAGACGCCCTAAGAGACCCCAGGGCCGCCAAGAGGCCCCGAACACGCTCAAGGAAGACTCACATAAACTTTCGAGCCACTAAGACACGCCGTAAGAAACCCCAGGACTGCCAAGAGGCCACGAATACGCTCCAGGAGGACCCACATAAGCTTTCGAGTCACTACGAGACGCCCAAAGAGACCCCAGGACCGCCAAGAGGCCCCGAACACGCTCCAGGAGGATTCACAGAAGCGTTCAATAGACATCCGAAAGGACCCCGAGGAACATCCAAGAAGCCTCTGGCCATTCTGCTGGCCCCCCTCCTACCCATTATCCTCCCACCTCGCTCCTCCCCCCTTTTCTTTCTTCCCTCTCGGGGTATTCCACTGCGTGCTTATCCACATCCCCGATCAGGGCCACTCGCCTGGACATCGCTTCTGCATGGGCAAATGGCTTGCGGGCGTATGTTTTGATCCGCGGGCGCACGAAACAAGTCGGACGCCAAGCAAGCAGGGCAGCGTCTGCAATCTGCAGAAAAGCAAAACCAGTATGATAGCAAAACCCGGCGTGGGGCGAAGCACTCAGAGCGGCACGTAGACGTAGAATGCAGGCGGAGGAGGCAGCACACATTGCCGTACAAGTAGAGCTTGAAGCGCGCGCGAGCACCAAGGGCGGGAACGCAGCCAAGATGGCGCGAGAGAAACGAAGCTCCTCGGCGGCCAGGCTGTGCAGGCAGCGCAGGTGGACGAGCCACTGGCCAACCATGCCGGGCGCCGAGCACCAAGCCACCCGTGAAGAGCAGGTCACCCGAGAAGACGCGGGCGGCACAGACCCGAGGGTAGACAGGAACAACACTTGTCGTACAGGCAGGACGACAGGCCAATCGACATGACCAGCGCCAGCAGGTAATCCGAGAAGACGCGGACGGCGCATACCCGAGGGCTGGGTAGACAGGAGCAAAACTTGGCTGGTGGGCGTACGTGAAGCGTCTAGAACATCATCCCGACCGCTCCTCGGCCGCACTCCAGACACCCGGCGGATCGATGTACTTTCGCGAAACGACAGCATCTGGAGCCTCGACTCCTTTCCCGGGCCAACCCTTGATCTAAGATCGTCTTGTTGCTTGCTGATGGCCCAAGCGGAACCCAGCATCAGGAAACCGTGATGATTGCCCATCCCCCCCGTCCTTAACCAAAACGAGCAGCTCCGCCCCGCCTCGATCCAGGACGCTGGAGCTGGAAGTCGAAAGTCGGCCGCAGGGGTGCACCAGGGAACCCATGCCGCAGCCGCAAGGGGCCCGGCGAGGAGGGAGCTGAAGTCTGCGACTCTCTGGCGTCGAGCTTGACCACCTCCGGATTTTTCGGTCAGCGGCAACTTGAACCCAAGACACGGCTGAGACAGCCGAGGGGCGCATCGAAGCCGAATAGGGCACAGGAGAGCGACAAGGGAATGGCCCCAATTCCACGGCTCCGCAAACGCCACCGCACGGATGGCGCAGCTGCGTCGTCAGGGCACAGAGGCAGTCTGTTCCTGCTCACGCTCCACACCACAGATGGCCCCCACAGCCGGGGCACGGGCCCAGGTCTGGCTTCCAGGCGACAGACTTCTGTCAGTGCCTCCTCCTCCTCTTCCTCCTTCTCCTCCCTGATCCTCCTCCCTCCTCCTCTTCTCCTCCTCCTCCTCCTCCTCCTCCTCCTCCTCCTCCTCCTCCTCCTCCTCCTCCCTCCTCCTTCTCCTCCTCCTCCTCCTCCTCCTCCTCCTCTTCCTCCTTAGAGGCAGACTCGCAGACCCAGAGCGCCGATCGCCGCCCCGCAGACCGACGGATGGCGCCGTCGGCGGCTCTGGGCGTGCGGGGCGCGCGTCAGCTGCTCGTGCTGGGGACCCTCTCGTGGCCTCTCGCTCCACGCACGTGCCGATGCTGCGTCGAGCGGCCGTCGACTTCCATCGATCCAGAATCGAACTTGAGCCAAAACAGAATCGAGCAGCTCTGGTCCGCGAATTCGGAGGGACCGCCCGGACCCCTGACGCCATGCTTCTGAATCGAGCATGGTATGCGCTGCGGCCCCCGATGGATTGTAGCGCAAACTGGAGGGCCGCAGGTGGGATGGTGTCGTTTGCCTTACGGCGACGGGGTGGCGGAAAGGGAGGAGGAGAGGAGAGGAGAAACCAAAAGGTACCGATACCGCAACTCCCCAGACCTCTCCCAGGAAGCGTTCTGACCAGAACTTCGAGGCGAAGCCAACGGTGGCGACGAGGGCCGCCCCGGAGGCCCAAGAAATGGGAAAACGAGGCAAGGGCAGCAGTATAGGTGCCTTTTCCTCCTCTGACCAATGGTCCCCGCCGAGAACAATAAGGCACGTCCCAGCGACGCCAAGCGACCCTGGGGCCGGGGCGGACCTGAGGAGGAGGACGAGGAGGAGGAGGAGGAGGAGGCGGAGGAGGAGGAAAGGGAGGAGGAGGAGGAGGAGGAGGAGGAGGAGGAGGAGGAGGAGGAGGGGGGGGCGGAGGAGGAGGAGGAGGAGGCAGAGGAGGGGGCGGAGGAGGAGGAGGAGGCGGAGGAGGGGGCGGAGGAGGAGGAGGAGGAGGAGGAGGAGGAGGAGGAGGAGGAGGAAAGGGAGGAGGCAAAGGAGGGCCCCGCGAGCCTGCACGGTGCCCACGCTGTCCGCCCGCGGACCCAGGTGCGGCCGGTTCGGGGTGGCCTGGCGCCGCCGCCGGGGGCGACGGGGCGCTCGGCGCGCGCCCGTCGCGCGCCCGCCTGCGCCGCACGGGGGGTGCCACGAGAGGCTCGAGGCGCCGCGGTCGCACTCCGGAGATCGAGGGCTATGATTGGCCGCTTCTCCACCACCACTACCATGGGCACGACGGGGGGGGAGGGAGGATGTGGAGGTCCTCCTCCTCCTCCTCCTCCTCCTCCTCCTCCTCCTCCTCCCTCTCCTCCTCCCCCTCCTCCCTTCCTTACCTATGGTAGTGGTGATGGAAAGCCGGCAAAACAGATGACGTCTCGGCTGGGTCGACTCCAGAAAACGAAGCTGGGACGAGGATGAGATCAAGCCATTCTGGAGTCTGCCTCGGGCGCCGCCGCCTTCTCGGAGCGTTCTGCCACGCTCTGATCCTCGTCCTGGCCCCGTGCGATCTCGGCTGCGTCAACGAACGTCGCGCCTCGCGGCCCGCGATGCGCGGACATGGCATGGTGGGGGGCATTGGAGAATGAGACCCTTAGATCAGGGATCCGTGGTCTGGAGGCCGGTGGAACTCCAATCGGAGCTTGGCCACGGATATCACCGCCGCCCTCATCAGATAAGGACTCTTCCAGGGCCTGCAGCCTCCTGGGCGCATTCCTTAACGAACGCCCCCACCGTACCTGCGCGCCCTCGCGAGACTGATGTCGGGCGTATCCCCCTACAGAAAGATTTTCGACGAAAGTAAGAAACCCGAAATGCCCCAAAAAGGTCAAAAAATACGCAAGGAAATAATCCCCAAACTATTTTTTGGACTATTGTTTGACTATTTTTGGGTTCCTTTTTACTTCTCAACGAAAATCCCCTCTGTAGGGGGACACGCCCGACTTAACGCGAGACTCACCAGGAGGTAAGGCAGCCCTCCGGCGCAGGCCGCGACGCGCCGAGCGCGATGACCTCCTCGCGCCCCTCCAGGGGGGCCTCGGCGGTGAGGCTTTGGCGAACTTCGGAGATCGACGCTCGACGTCTCGGCAGAATTGGGCGTGGCTTCATGGGGGGGTCATAAATGGGGGGGTCAGAAACGGTCCCCTTTCGTGCCCCTTTCGGGCCCCTCCGGAGCCCGAGGGGGCTCGTTTAGGCACCGTTTGGGTACCTTTTCGGACCACCCTCGCCACCCCCCCATTTATGACCCCCCTATTACGCAACGCCCAACAGAACCTCGGGGACCCACCGCCGGACCTCGGGAAGCGAGAGGGTGCAGCCCCGAGAGTCGTGGCTCGGAGTCGTCTGACCCTCGTGCGGCGGGATGGAGGATCGGCTCCCGAGGATCGAGGGTCGGCGCTCGAGGCCTCGAGCGCCGACGCCCATGGGTCCACGAGTCCTCGAGCCTCGAGGACCCTGAACCTCGGCCCCCGGGCCAAGAGCTTGCTCCTCGAGCTTCGGTCTCCTCCGGGCCCGACCACCGCTCGGCCTCCGGCGACCGAGGCTCGAGGATGCCATCGACTCTCGAGACTCCACCCTCGACCCTCGAAGATCGAACAGGAGAACGACGATCGAGAGTCGAGGCTCGAGGGTCAAGGATCGACCAAGAGGACGGCGCGCTGCGCGCTCGCTCTTGACGCTCGAGGGCAGCGTGGCCGTCTGGCCTCGGACCGCGGGGCCCCCCTGCCTCGAAGCCCTCGGGTCCCGGCCGTCCGGCGAACCTTCGATCGAGCCTCGAAGCTCCACCGCTGCTCGACCTTCGACCTCCTCCTCCTCCTCCTCCTTCTCCTCCTCCTCCTCCGCCTCCTCCTCCTCGTCCTCCTCCTCCTCCTCCTCCTCCTCCTCCTCCTCCTCCTCCTCCTCCCCTCCCCCTCCCCCCCCCGCCTCCTCCTCCCCCCCCCCCCGCCTTCTCCTCCTCCACCCCCTCCACCCCCTCCTCCTCCTCCTCCTCCTCCTGCAGCTCCCTCCTCCTCCCCCCCTCCTCCTCCTCCTCTCCTCCTCCTCCTCCTCCTCCTCCTCCTCCTCCTCCTCTTCGAGCTGGCTTGATCACCGACCGCTGCTTGAAAGCATGCGGGTGCCTGTGCGATTGGCTGCTGAAGGGCGCGCGCTCTCCGGAAAGACAAACTGAGCTCCCGGATGCTGCTTCATCGTCGCAGGTGTGTGGCCGGGTAGTCGTTTGCTTGTCTTGAACTAGTTGCGCCCACGTGTGTGTGCATGTTGACAAATGCGTGAACGGGATGCTCAACCCTTGCTTGCGTGGTGAGATAGATCACGTGTTCGATCGTTTTGTTGCGCGCGCCGACGCTGCTGTACCTATGTATTGATTGCTCTATGACGTGGTCTGCTCGCATGCATTCGCTTCTATGCTGATTGTTGATGGCGTTTCCTTGTACTTAATTGCTGGCGCTTGCGTGCACTTGCGTGCTTGCCCTTGCTTGCCATAGTGAGCCTGCTTGCATGCGTAAGCTTGCTCGATTGGATGATTGCACACGCGTGGACGCGTCTGTTTGCTCGATCTACGCTCGATGCGCTCACTGGCACCCAACTCGTACTTGCATGCCGCCCGCTGTCGTAACCATGTGTACTTACGCCTGCCCGCGTGGCTGCCCGCGTGTCTGCCCTGGTTGCACATGCCTGCGGTAGCTTGCGATCGCTGGAATCTACCGCCCGGTCTTGCGACGGATCGCGCCGACCCTGGGCGGAAACGGGACCCAGCACTAATCCACGATCACCGATCCATGGTTGCGCCCCCTCGAGCCTTGCAGACGTGAGAATCACCGCCCTGCTCATGTCCCGCGCCCCCCTGCAGTCGAGACGGGGCCACGGGGCCGCAGGCCGAGAGCACGAGCCCCTTTTTGCCGAGTGCTACCAGGGTCCCGGGGCCACACGGACCTGCCCCGGACGACGAGCGCCACAAGGCAGAGAGCCGCAACAGGAATGGCAGAATTGGACGCTCGGCGAAGGCTGGCAGATCCGTGGCTGCTAAAACGGTTTCCCCGGAAGAAACGAACAAAAAAACAAAAAATATAAAAAAAAAAAAAAAAAAAAAAAAAAAAAAAACATTCGAGGAATCAAGCTCAGCGCACTGAATAGGAAGCGGGCTGCTTCCCAGAAGAAAACAACAACCATCTCCCGCAGATCTGTGTTAGCAGCCACGGGCTTGCCCGCCTCCGCCCGGCCTCTGACAGAAGGGGGGGGCCCATCCGAAGCTCGGTCGGGGAGGGGCGGGAAAAGAGCGGGGCTTCCCGATGATCGGCGGTGGACAAGCAAGCCTCCCTTTAGTAAGCCTCCCCTTGGTGAAAACGGCCTGGGACCGAAAGCGACGGACCTGGACCCGCAACAAAATACGACCGCGACGCCCTCTCGCAAACCGAAAACGGCCAATTCCTCAATCGACGTGTCAGGGGTAGGAGGTCCAGCCACCTCCGAGATGAGAACGCCGCGCTGCGCCGGCTACAGTTTACCGGCCTGGAACATATCCCTATCCCTATGCTGGGCATCTCCTCATCACGATGCCAACCTCAGGGATTCCCATATTTTTTGAGGGCGCATCCCTAAGACTGTCATCGCTGTTTGGCATGTCGATCTCAGGGACAGGGATATGTTCGAGGCTGGTAAAAACAGTACGCTCTCGGTGGTTTTCCTCCAGGGCGGTCTGCCTCTCGCAGACCGAAAACGGCAAATTCCTCAATCGACGTGTCAGGGTGGGAGGTCCATCCGCCTCCGAGACGAGAACGCCGCGCTGCGCCGGCTGCAGCACGCTCTGGGCGGTTTTCCTCCAGCGCGGTCTGCCACGCCACCCGTGCTGGCGCTGCCGCTCTGGCCGAAGGGGGGGGGGCAGGCGCAGGCCGCCACGCCGCACGAGCAGGGTGGGGGCCGAGGCTCGAGCAGGAGGCGGACGCTCTCACAGTCGCAGCGCGGCAGAGTCCGTCCCGCACGCGCGCTGTGCGAATGCGCCCGGAGGCGAGGGGGAGGAAACGCACGAGGCGGCCGCGAGGGGGAGGAGGAGGAGGAGGAGGAGGAGGAGGAGGAGGAGAAGGAGGAGGAGGAGGAGGAGGAGGAGGCGGAGGAGGAGGCGGAGGAGGAGGAGGAGCGCGCTCGCGCGGCGCAGGAGGCGGACACGCCAGGGGCAGGGGAGCGAAGTGGCGAGAGCACTGGGCGGGTGCCGCCAGAGGCCGCGCTGGCCCCAGGAGCGCGCCCCCGCCTCTCGGGGGAGGCCCCGCGCGGAGTCCCGCAGGCTCCCCTCGCCGGGGCAGGGGCACCTCGGGCCAGGGGCACCTCTGGCAACCCCATGGCTGAGATGAGAGTCGGAGAGACAAGAGGAGCACATAGAGAGAGAGAGAGATAGAGAGAGAGAGAGAGAGGAACAACCCCGACCGAGGAGGAGGAGGACGGTGGATGAGGAGGAGCAGGTGGAGGAGGAGGAGGAGGAGGAGGAGGAGGAGGAGAAGGAGGAGCAGGTGGAGGAGGAAGAGGAGGAGGAGGAGAAAAAAGAGGAGGAGGAGGAGGAGGAAGAGGAGGAGGAGGAGGGAGGAGGAACACCAAATGGATGGAGCCCTGGCCACAGAAGGGCGGAGGGGAGCGGGCGGCGCGCGCCCCGTCTCTCTTGGGCGAGCGCTCCGTGTACTCCGACGCGTACAGGAACGAGAACGCCTTCAGGTCTTCGCTGAAGATGTCGACCGCGGGGGCCTCACCGACGACGACAGTGCCACTACCCATGACGAGCGATCGACACGCACCCATACCCGCAGGGGGGACGGAGTGAGCTGTGAGTGCGTGCGGTCGGACGGGGAGCCCCGATCGAACGGGAGCCTCCCCCGGGGTCCAACAACCCGCACCCATACCCACAGCCAGTCCCTCGCCCTCCGACCTCCCCATGGGTATAGGTGTGTGTGTGTGTGTTGTTCGCTCGTCAATCCACGCCGCGTGCCCTCGCGATCCGACGGGCTCGCGACCCCGTGGATGCATGCGCCCGGCGCGGGGCACCCGCGCAGTGCTGCCCCGACTCCACGCGGCCGCGGCCGACGAGTCCAGACCGTGAGGCCGAGGACATGGATCCGCACCTCCCACTTTTCTCGGGGAGAAGCACGACTCGGGTACGGGGGACTCGGGTTGGCCTGACGAGGCCATCATGAAACTGACGAGACCCAATCCGAAATTTGACGCAATCTCCCGCTGCAGACATCCCAAGACAACCTGACCGCCAACAAAATCCAGGACGCGCCCGTCAAAGCACGCCGGCAAGCCCGAGCTCCCGCTCCCTCGAGCCCTACGTCTCCACCCGACTCCTCCGCGAGAGGCCTCCACCACGGAGGTCGTGAGAGTGGCCGTCGTAGGCCCGCGCTCCTCCTGGCAAGCCGGTGATTTTCGACCGGCGCTCAACAATCCCCCCCCCTCCTCGGCCTCGGCCGTTCCCCGTCCGCCCTCTGCCCGGGCAGCCCCAAGGCAGGGCGCGGGCGCGGGATGCGGTGACGCACGTCTTGCCTTGAGAAGGCGGCGACGGGGCGGATCGGCGGGGCAGATCGGCAGGGCAGCCTGAGCACTCTCTCGGGGTGGAGGGCTCGGGGTGAAATCCGCATGGGCTATTGCGCCTCGAGACTCAATCCGTCTTGCGATCACCTTTTTTGCAGATTTCAAACCTCGAAGATCCATCGAAACGGCATGTCAGATTTCAATATTTGCCCTCCACGCAACAGAAAAATGCGCGGGCAACGCGTGGGTGAGCAGCGTCGCGGGGAAGAGCGAGACAGCGCGACCGCAAGACTCCGCTGCTCCAGCAGCAGTCCCAGACCGTGGCGAGATGTTAGTGATGGAACGCTTAAACCAAGGCTTCGAACTTCGAAAGTTTCACGATCTTCACAACCTGCAACTGGGGATCTCTGCCCCCAGAGGCCCCCAGACACTCCCAGAACGACCTTGAAGAGACTTCTGAGAGGCCTCGTGAGACATCGCCACGGGCATCCAAGAGGTCTCTCACATGCAACCGCGGGATGGACCGAAGGCCCGTAGAAACATTTGCCCCCACTAGATCAAGATTGCGCTGAGCTTGCACTCTGCGTCGATATGTATGTTGCCCTTTGCACACGCGTTGATCCAAGAACAACAGAATCCCCGCTGCTGGGGCTTGCACTGTCATGAGCTGTTGCACCTGGTACACATGCGGAATTCTACTGAATGAGTGCGTTTCGGTGCGCTTGCGGCCGGTTAGGGTCCTCCAAGATGAACGTGTTGCCCTCGGCATATCCGACCACCACTTGACGAGCACCGTCCCTGTAGATCTGGTCTGTGACGTTATACACCCGAATGCCGCCATCCCAGTGCTTTCCCCCACCTGATCCCTTACCGAGGTTGTTGGCTTCGATGCACTGAATGACAGTGGATGGCTTAAAGGCAAACTCGATCCAAGCCTCATCAGGCTGACATGAAGAGCACTGAGGGCGCCAATGTGATTGAGCAGCCTCACTTCCATCAATCGCGAGGTCCGGGGTGTACTTTTTCTGACCCGGCGCGTGATTCCAACCCGAGCTATTGTGCAAGCGCTCTCGAGTGACCCTCTTTGTGCACAGCTGGTCGCTGTAGAACTTGACCTCCGCCACGTTTGGACGCCATCCAGTGAAGCCCGCGTTCGCGATCCTGAGAACAACATCCTCCATCGGTGTTGCAGGCGTCGCTGTAGGAGCCTCCATCGGTGGCAGCGGCGAGGGAATAGGGAGCAGGGATGCCCATGCGAGGCCCCCCGACGCCGTCCCTGGGGCCTCCCATAGTGTATGCAGACCCCTCGTCACGGACGTCGTGGTTTGGGAACCATGCGACTGCGGCCCCGAGGGCGGTGCATACCGTCCAGGGCGGCGACGACGGCCAGATTTCTCCGCCCACTGGGCAGGTGAGCCCAGGCATGAGCGGGATTTGATGGGTGAGGGCCCTGCGGGCTGGGGTCTGTGTGCGGGTCCATCTTGGATCCTTCGGAAAGAGGCTGTGAGCGGGACCCGATCCGATGGGCAGGACCCCCTGGGCGACGACAACGGCGGCGGCCAAAGCTCCGCCCACCAGGTAAATGACCCCCGCGGGCGGGGGCCTTGGGACAAGGCGTCGGGTGCGATGGCGACGGCCGGCCCCGGTCAAGACTCCCCTCTCCTGACGAGAGGTGTGTTGATCACTCTATGCACGCTCTCCTTGGGAAAACATGGATCCACGGTCCTTCTTTGAATGCGGTGGCTCCGCGAAACAAAAAGCCACACTGCCTCGCACAACGAAGCTGCCTGTTTTCACTCGGGGGCATGGAGAGACAGGCGTTGAGCGGGGGCAGGGTGGACAGGCGAGCTTGGGCATGACGCAGCGCACCCCAACAACGCATCCCTGGAACCTCCCTCCAAATACAGAGACACGCCTGACGCAACAATGCCTATGCACATCACGGGCCCGTGCGCACGCACATACAAGCTGATCTAGGCATACTGTCTCACGCCTGCGCACACCACCGGCGCACACCAGTGCACACCTCGTGTAGGCCACAACCACAGGCCTATGCACACCGCAAGAACGGAACGAATTGGTGGCGCCACAAGGCACGTGGGTACCACAAGGCTGATGCACTCCACCACAAACTTGTGCGCGAACACACAGACAAACACACAATCTTGTCAGGCGCAACGCGCGCCTGTTTACACCATGCATCCGAGCCTCCGTAAATCGTAACGCACGACCTGAGCACGGTGTACACCACCACGAAGCCGGTTCCACAAGCGCGCCTACAACAACAACACCTTTGCAGACAATCTTGCGCACACCATCCGCCAATGCACGCACACACGCGAACTTGCGTACACCACGGATGACGAGTCTGGGCCTGTGAGCAACACGTCAACGGATTACACACAGTCCGTGCACATCACAAAAGATAGGATTATAAGTACACCATGGAGCCAGGTTGCACAAACCATCACGGACGGGTCCGCACCATAATGCTGTGTGCACAAGCGCGCAGATGCCCGCACACACCACGGCCTTGTGCATACATGCAAACAGGCTGGCACACGACAGCCGTGCAACTAGCAAGGGCAACCAAGGCTGCTTCGCAACGGCCAGTGTCGATAACGCTGCCGAGGACAGGAGCCGAATCTTGTTCCGAGAATTGGCATCATGTGCGACTCTGGGGACGACCAGCCTGTGGGCATAACGCGAGAGGCCTGTGAACACCACGAGGCATGTATCCCTTCCAGGTTGGTCTGCGGGCCCCAGAGGACGAAGGGGAGGGGACGGAGTGGAGGGGGTTGGCGGGGGGAGCGGCCTGGCCTTGGGGGTAGGCTTGAGGGGGAGGGCCTGGAGGGGTGGCGGTCTGACGAGGGAGGAACGGGAAGAGCGACATGACTCGGCATGTCGGCCGGAACCCTGCAGAAATACGCACCTGCTCCTTTTCCCTCTAGGTCCGCCCCGCTCTCTCCCCCCCTCCCAGGCAAGCATGCCCACACGGTCGCACACCACAGGGCCAGCGGATCGCAAGTGCCAAACCATCGCGCCACTGCGGGGGCGCTCCCCGCCCGCTACCGGACATCGGGCGCGCCTGGCGCCGGACCGATCACGGGTGAGCACAGCACGACTCGTGCAGCTGCACACGAGCAACACCACATGGCTAGACCTAAGCAATGCTGCTCGGTTTCGTTATGTTTTCGTTTCCGCTCGTTTTGTCTTCAATTCGCCTGCACCGCAAAAACGAAGTCGAAACGAAAACGGCTCACGAAATCGCCAAAACACAGTTTAGGTCCACCCCTGCAACACCACAGGCCACCAAACGCTCAAGCGTACCGTGCCAACGCTGCTCAAGGCGAGAGAGGCGGCGAAACAAAGCTGGCCTTCGGCAGCGGCAGGGTCAGTATCATCCGCGACAGGACCTTTCTGACTTCGGTTGGGGTGCTCTACGGTCTGACGTGTCTGGAGAGGACATAAGGCCCTTCTGAGGGACACGATGCCATAGAAATGTAGATGGCATGGGACGCGAGACGCAGGACACAAGGGTACCCTTGATTTGGCAGAGTCGACTTACTAATCAGGGCCGACTGTAGCTGTTGCTGATTCCCCGATCTCCTCATCAAGTGCCCCCCCCCCCTATTCTACTCCGCAGATGCCAACGCACTCAGGCATTTCCGTTCCCTGCGGCACTGATGCTGCCGATCCAAGAACTCCGAGCGGAGCTCCGAAAGTTTAGGCTTACGCTAGTGTGTGTGAACCTCGACTGAGGAATCCTGGAGGTACAGATGCTGCTACTCCGTGGACCTTTCCCGGGGGCGTTCTGACCAGAATGTCCAGGCGTATCAAGCCCAGGAGGCGCAGACGGGGAAAAGTGAGATCCGACACTGGAAACAGGCAACATCGGCAACAATCACGACCAGAGCCCTAGACACCACCATTCTGCTGCAGGTTTCAAGCCGGATCGATCTGCGAGGGCTTCGGGGCCGAAGCAGGACAACCTCTCCCGCTTGGGAAAAGCTGCAACGCCAAAATCTCGGGGGAGATCACAACAATCATCCTGGCGAACGACCCAACCATGTGCAGCTGTGAGTACCGCGTTGTGGGTACCGCTCTCGGTGAAGCTCCCTATGGGGCCACGATCCTCGTGAGGGGTGTGCTAAAATCAGCGGGGGGACGCATGCAAGCCCTGCCGCTGGGGCCTTCGGTGGAGCTCCCTATGGGGCCACAATCCTTGTGAGGGGTGTGCGGAAATCAGCGGGGGGACGCATGCAAACCCTGCCGCTGGGGCCTTCGGTGGAGCTCCCTATGGAGCCATGATCCGCGTGAGGGGTGTGCCAAGATGGGCGGGGGTACGCATGCAAACCCTGCTGCTGGGGCCTTCGGTGGAGCTCCCTATCGGGCCACTATCCTCGTGAGGATTGTGCAGAAATGGGCGGAGGGACGCAAGCAAACCCTGCCGCTGGGGCCTTCGACGGAGCTCCCTATTGGGCCGCGATCCTCGTGATCGGTGGGCCGAAATGGGCGGGGGGACGCATGCAAGCCCTGCCGCTTGGGCCTTCGACGGAGCCCCTGTGGGGCCGCGATCCTCGTCAGGGGTGTGCCACAATGGGTGGGGGGGGCGCATGCAAACCCTGGCGCTGGGGCCTTCGGTGGAGCTCCCTATGGGGCCACGATCCTTGCGAGTGGTGTACCGACATGGTGGACATGCGGCGAGCAGAAGCAGGAATGGGAGGAGGGAGGATGGGGGGGGCGAGGGGGCAGCGGGAAGGCAGGAAGGACCGCGGGGCGCTGTTGTCTCTTCAAAACGATGGCCCAAAACCACAGGATGGTTGGGAAAAAGGGCAACGGGGCAAAGGTTGCGGTATCATGAACAAGGGCCGACTGGCACGTCATCCCCATAGGCCTACCAAAACATGTTCTTGCGCTTCTCTAATAACGGAAACAATTGTCTCAGAACATAAACCCGATGTACTGGACCAAAACAGTCTCAGCCGACCAAATGCCCTGAGAACATCTCGCGCAAACCACGAAAGGTTCCTAGAACATTTCCTGGTGGGCAAACCAGGACGCTTCACCACTGCTCGAGTATCGGCCCCTGTTCCTCCACTGATCGGCGCTCGGGGCAAGGGTGCAGTCGGACCTAGGCCAGAAGAACATCCCTCAAGAACAGGAGACCCTCCGCCAGTGAAAACGAGCAGGGCATCCAAAGATACCCTCCCCCTCCGGGATGCACGACGAACATCCGGCAACCACGAAGAACACTGGGGCACCCTCCCCGAAACGTCCAAACTGGTTTTCGGGGCATAACTCGGGCCTCCGGCGGCCGTTCGGGGCGATCCAGGCACGCTCAAAATGCTCTCGGCGAGGTGCAGCTGCTGGAGAGCACTTCGAGGCTGGAATCCTGTCGATATCCAACGAAAACTTCCGAAAACCTTGAACCTCGACCCCCTCCCCGACTGCACCCCCCTCCCCGAACAGGCCTCGAGAAATTCCCGATTTGTCCTCATCCGACTGTATCCTCGCCTTGGCTTTAGGTCGGGCATGTCCTCCCGCAGGCGAATCCAGGAGGAATAGTGAACTATGATCTGAAACGAATGAAGCACCAGTCAGGAAGAATAGCAACACCGCCCCCAGACTACTTGCTTGACCAGATCTGCATACTCCTCCTGTCGAGGGGCATGCCCGACTTACCCAGTCCTGCCCTCGTCTGCCTTTACCAGCCTGGAACACATCCCTACCCCTATGCTGGGCATCGCTTCCTCACGATGGCGATCCTAAGGACTTTCCTCAGTTTCTGAGGGTGCATTCCTAATATGGGATGACGATTAAGAAAAAAAGGAAGGGGGAACGATTAAAAAAAAAGTTTCCCACATCGGCGGGGGGACAGCTCAGAAGCAGGGCTCGCCTGTGTGGTCGTCACAGAAGGCCCGACTCTGCGACGACCACACAAGCAAGGGCCGGTTTTTTCAAATCATCATCCCGGGCGCCGCCGTGTGAACACGACCCCCGGTCATCTATTAATCGTCATCCTCCATTGACGTTCTCATCACCTTCTGGCGTGTCAATCTTAAGGATGGGGATAACTTCGAGGCCGGCGTATGCCTCCCCGCGCCGGCGCCCTTGGGGCCCGCGGCGACCGCCCGCGCGGGCGCCGGCAGCAGCCCCAGCGCATCCGCGCCCTGCACCACGGCGGAGACCACGGCCACGGCGGGCTCGGCGCCGGGCCTCGCGCCGCGCGCCGGCGCTGGGGGGTGAGCTCTCGAGGGGGGGCGAGGTCCTCTCGAGGGGGGGCGATGGAGTCATGTGGGGGGGCGAGCACCTCTCGAGGGGGGGCGAGAACCTCTTGAGGGGGGGCGAGCACCACTCGATGGGGGGGCGAGCACCTCTCGAGGGGGATGAGCTCTCGATTACCAGCCTGGAGCATATGGGATAAGTTCGAGGCTGGTAATCTTGAGGGGGGGCGAGAACCTCTTGAGGGGGGGCGATGAAGTCATGGGGGGCGGTGACTTCTGGAGGCAAGCCCTGGGGCGATCAACTCTCGAGGGGGCCAAGAGAGAGGGGGGCACTGGCATAAGGGGGGGGCGACATCGACCTGGAGTCGGCGATGCATCGCCGATGGATCGGCGATGGCCCCCGGGGATCGACATCCGCGACTTCCTGGGCAGACTGGGGTTCTCGGGCGCCTTTTATCGGCGATCCATGGGCGACTGGAGGTCGATGTATCCCCCCCCTTTTTGCCCATCCCCCCCCCTTACCGTTGCCCCTTAACCTTCGGGTTGGCCAGACGGGGCCGTCCTGAAAATGACGAGACCCAATCTGAAATTGGACGCGAGCTTTAGGTCGGGCGTGTCCCCCTACAGACGGATTTTGGACGACAAAATAAAAATTAGCCTGGCGAAGGACGTAGGTGCCGCAATCGCGTGTAGAATCTTCGGTGGGGTCTCTTCGGGGGGGGGGCGCGACATGTGTGAGGGTGTCTCCTTCTGTGGGCCACGAGACGGCGCCTGCTTTGCAGTACGCCATGCAGGGCTCCGCAGCCCCGCAAGTCGCTCCACCCAGGTGGAGTTCCGTGTGGGGCCGCGAAACGCTGTACTGGGTGGGGGACACGCGTGAGAACACCGCCACTGGGGCCTCAGGTGGAGCTCCCTACGGGGCCAACGAAACGCTGTCGTGGGTGGGGGAGACGCATGCGAACACTGCCAGTGGGACCGTAGGTGGAGCTCTTGTGGGACCACGAAACGTTGTCCTGGGTGGGGGAGACGCATGCGAACACTGCCACCGGGGCCTTAGGTGGAGCTCCATGTGGGGCTGCGAAACGCTGGCCTGGGTGGGGGAGACGCATGCGAGAACCGCCACGGGTGCCTCAGGTGGAACTCGATGTGGGGCCACGAAACGCTGTCCTGGGTGGGGGAGACGCTTGCCAACACCGCCGCTGGGTCCGTAGGTAGAGCTCCCTATGGGGCCACGAAACGCCGTCCTGGGTACGGTGGGGGGGACGCATGCGAACACCGCCGCAGGGGGAGCTCGCTGTGGGGCCGCGAAACGTTGTCCTGGGTGGGGGAAACGCGTGCGAGCACTGCCACTGGGACCGTAGCTGGAGCTTTTTGTGGGGCCACGAAACGCTGTCCTGGGTGGGGGAGACGCATGCGAACACTGCCACTGGGACCTGAAGTGGAGCTCCCTGTGGAACCACGAAACGCTGTCCATGGTGGCGGAGACGCATGCGAACACTGCCACCGGGACCTTAGGTGGAGCTCCCTGTGGGGCCACGAAAGGCTGTCATGGGTAGGGGAGCCGCATGCGAAAACCGCCACTGGGGGCGTAGGTGGGGTTCCCTATGGCCACGAAGCGCCGCACTGGGTGGGGGAGACGCATGCGAACACTGCCACTGGGGCCTTAGGTGGGCTCCCCACGGGGCCAGCGAAACGCTGTCGTGGGTGGGGGAAACGCATGCGAACACCGCCACTGAGGCCGCAGGTGGAGCTCTTTGTGGGGCCACGAAACGTTGTCCTGGGTGGGGGAAACGCATGCGAACACTGCCACAATGGACCTTGAGTGGAGCTCCCTGTGGGGCCGCGAAGCGCTGTACTGGGTGGGTGAGACGCGTGAAAACACGGCCACTGGGACCTTAGGTGGAGGTCTTTGTGGGGCCACGAAACGTTGTCCTGGGTGGGGGACGCGCATGCGAAAACCGCCACTGGGGCCGTAGGTGGGGCTCCCTATGGAGCCACGAAGCGCCGTACTGGGCGGGGGAGACGCATGCGAACACCGCCACCGGGGCCTCAGGTGGAGCTCCCTATGGGGCCAGCGAAACGCTGTCCTGGGTGGGGGAGACGCATGCGAAAACCGCCACTGGAGCCTTAGGTGGGGTTCCCTATGGGGCCGCGAAGCCCTGTGCTGGGTGGGGCACATGCATGCGAACAACGCCATTGAGGCCTGTGGAGCCACGAAGCGTGTCAGCGGTGTGGAGAAATTGGTGGTGATGATGGTGACGATATCGGTGGTGATCATGGCGTCGATGATGATGATGACATGGCGATAACGATGACGATGATGATGTTAATGATGATGATGCTTATGATGATGACGACGACGAGGACATGCGCAGAGCAGAGGCAGGGATGGGAGGCGGGAGCAGAGGGGAAGAGGAAGGAAGGAAAAAAGGAAGGAACGCGGGGCGCTGTCTCTTCAAAACGAGGACCCAACACTACAGGGTAGTTGGGGAATACAAAAAACAAAATAGTAAGACATGTGAAAAAAAAACAAAAAAAACTGTCCCCATACTAGTTTTCGATTGCTTCTGAATGTTCCCACTGTAGAGGGACAGGCCCGACTTGAGACTCGGGTTGGCCCGACGGGGCCGTCCTGAAAATGACGAGACCAAGTCTGCGGTTGGACGCGAGCTCCAGCTGCGGCCGTCACTCGAACGCTAGAACGCCAACAACAAAACCCAGGTCGCGCTCCTCAAGAAGCGTCGGCGGACCCGAGTTCCGGCGCACTCGAATCTTACGTGTTCCCCGAAACTCAACTACACGCAAGAGTGGCCCTTGGGTTTCCCGGAAACTCAACTGCACACTCAGGAGTAACCCTGGGTAAGAGGGGCCTGGCCTTTGGTGCGCAGCTTTTTGGGGCACGGGGGGGGGACCAAACACAAGCGCGCAATGCGTTCCAATCGCATCGCGCTCGGCGATCGGGGTACCCCAGTAGGCCCGCACCAGAGGTCACTGCGGCGAAAGGTCATATTTACGTCGCCGATCAGTGGGGGGGGGAGACAGGTGCATTTCTGCAGCCCTCGCTGCCCACCCCCCTGTTTGCATCGCCCCCCCATTCCGCGACGCCCAATTCTGGGAATCCTAGATGGGGTCAAAGTAGATGAAGTCGGAGGATCGCGCCGCATCACCGATGCATCGCCGATGCGGGTCGATGTGGAGCCCGATTTGCTTCACGTCGACGCCTCCGCTGCACCGCCCACATCCTCGATGCATGCCGGCGCATCGCCGATGCATCGCCGATGTATCGGCGATGCGTCCCACCCACTCCGACCCCATCTATCGGCGGTGGACAAACCTCCGTTTAGTACACCTCCCTTTGGTGAAAACGGCATGGGTCCGAAACCGACGGACCTGAACCCGCAAAAATGACAGCCGCGACGCCCTCTCGCGAACCGAAAACGGCCAATTCGCTAATCGACGTGTCAGGGTAGGAGGTCTATCCACCCCCGATTAACGTCGACGTCGCCGATGCATCGCCCAAGTCCACGATGCATGCCAGCGCATCGCCGATGCATCGCCGATGTATCGGCGATGCGGCGCGATCGTCCGATCCCACCCACTCCGACCCCATCTAGGATTAGCTCGGGCCTGTCCCCCTAATTACCAGGGGGGATTTCGAAGGAATGCTCCAAAATGGTCAAAAAGGATACCGAAAAAGAGCCCCCAGACCATTTTTTTGACTATTCTTGAATATCCCCCCTGTTGAGGGACAGTCGGGTCGGGCGAAAGGGGGGGATAGCAAAAGGGGGGTTTGAGAATCAGCTCACGTAGCTGATTCTCCCGGCGCCTCCCGGCGCCGGAGGCGGCCATGCATCGAGGAATGTGCCCCTCGGTGAGGCCGCAACCAGCTGCGTGCAGCAAATTTCGTAACCCCCCCCTTTCCCAATCCCCCCCTTTCGTCCGGCCCGATCCTCCTCCTCCTCCTCCTCCTCCTCCCCCTCCTCCTCCTCCTCCTCCTCCTCCTCCTCCTCCTCCTCCTCCTCCTCCTCCTCCCCTCCTCCCCCTCCTCCTCCTCCTCCTCCTCCTCCTCCTCCTCCTCCTCCTCCTCCTCCACCGCCTGTAGAGGGACAGGCCCGACTTAAACCTGGAGGGCCTGCACCAGTGGGGTGGAAACAAACACATCCCTGGAGAGACCTCGGGGAGCTGCCTCGATCTGTCTGGCGATCTGCCCAGGTGTACCCCGACTTGGGCACCCGAGTTATCCGGGGTAACTCGGGTCCGGGGTAACTCGGGTCCGGGTATCCGGGGTAACTCGATTCCCGAAACAGGAACCCGAGTTAGCCCTGACCCGAGCTACCCCTGATGATGTGGGGCTCTGGACGCCCAAATTATCCGGGGGAAGTCGGGTCCGGGGGAAGTCGGGTTCGGAATCCCGAAAAACGAACCCGAGTTAGCTCTGACCCGAGTTACCCCTGATGATGTGGGTCTCTGGACGCCCGAATATCCGGGGGAAATCGGGTCTGGGGTAAGTCGGGTTCGGAATCCCGAAAAACGAACCCGAGTTAGCCCTGACCCGAGTTACCCCTCATGATTCGGGGCTCTGGACGCCCGAATTATCATGGGTAAGTCGGGTCCGGGGTAAGTCGGGTTCGGAATCCCGAAAAACGAACCCGAGTTAGCCCTGACCCGAGTTACCCCTCATGATGTGGGGCTCTGGACGCCCGAATGATCCGGGGTAAGTCGGGTCCGGGGTAAGTCGGGTTCGGAATCCCGAAAAACGAACCCGAGTTAGCCCTGACCCGAGTTACCCCTGATGATGTGGGGCTCTGGACGCCCGAATGATCCGGGGTAAGTCGGGTCCGGGGTAAGTCGGGTTCGGAATCCCGAAAAACGAACCCGAGTTAGCCCTGACCCGAGTTACCCCTGATGATGTGGGGCTCTGGACGCCCGAATTATCCGGGGTAAGTCGGGTCCGGGGTAAGTCGGGTTCGGAATCCCGAAAAACGAACCCGAGTTAGCCCTGACCCGAGTTACCCCTGATGATTCGGGGCTCTGGACGCCCGAATGATCCGGGGAAGTCGGGTCTGGGGTAAGTCGGGTTCGGAACCCGAAAAACGAACCCGAGTTAGCCCTGACCCGAGTTACCCCTGATGATGTGGGGCTCTGGACGCCCGAATTATCCGGGGTAAGTCGGGTCGGGGTAAGTCGGGTCCGGGAAAAACGAACCCGAGTACCCGAGTTACCCCTGATGATGTGGGGCTCTGGACGCCCAATGATCCGGGGTAAGCGGGTCCGGGCTAAGTCGGGTTCGGAATCCCGAAAAAACGAACCCGAGTTAGCCCTGACCCGAGTTACCCCTGATGATTCGGGGGCTCTGGACGCCCGAATGATCCGGGGGAAGTCGGGTCTGGGCTAAGTCGGGTTCGGAATCCCGAAAAACGAAACCGAGTTAGCCCTGACCCGAGTTACCCCTGATGATGGGGCTCTGGACGCCCGAATGATCGGGTCCGGGGTCGAAGTCGGGTCCCCTGATGGGGGCTCTGGACGCCCGAATGATCCGGGTTCCGGGCTAAGTCCGGAATCCCGAAAAACGAACCCGAGTTAGCCCTGACCCGAGTTACCCCTGATGATGTGGGGCTCTGGACGCCCGAATGATGCGGGGGAAGTCGGGTCCGGGGTAAGTCGGGTTCGGAATCCCGAAAAACGAACCCGAGTTAGCCCTGACCCGAATTACCCCTGATGATGTGGGGCTCTGGACGCCCGAATGATCCGGGGGAAGTCGGGTCCGGGGTAAGTCGGGTTCGGAATCCCGAAAAACGAACCCGAGTTAGCCCTGACCCGAGTTACCCCGATGATGTGGGGCTCTGGACGCCCGAATGATCCGGGGGAAGTCGGGTCCGGGGTAAGTCGGGTTCGGAATCCCGAAAAACGAACCCGAGTTAGCCCTGACCCGCGTTACCCCTGATGATGTGGGGCTCTGGACGCCCGAATGATCCGGGGGAAGTCGGGTCCGGGGTAAGTCGGGTTCGGAATCCCGAAAAACGAACCCGAGTTAGCCCTGACCCGAGTTACCCCTGATGATGTGGGGCTCTGGACGCCCGAATGATCCGGGGGAAGTCGGGTCCGGGGTAAGTCGGGTTCGGAATCCCGAAAAACGAACCCGAGTTGGCCCTGACCCGAGTTACCCCTGATGATTCGGGGCTCTGGACGCCCGAATGATCCGGGGGAAGTCGGGTCCGGGGGTAAGTCGGGTTCGGAATCCCGAAAAACGAACCCGAGTTAGCCCTGACCCGAGTTACCCCTGATGATGTGGGGCTCTGGACGCCCGAATGATCCGGGGGAAGTCGGGTCCGGGGTAAGTCGGGTTCGGAATCCCGAAAAACGAACCCGAGTTGGCCCTGACCCGAGTTACCCCTGATGATTCGGGGCTCTGGACGCCCGAATGATCCGGGGGAAGTCGGGTCCGGGCTAAGTCGTGTTCGGAATCCCGAAAAACGAGTTAGCCTGATCCCGAGTTACCCTGATGATGTGGGGCTCTGGACGCCCGAATGATCCGGGGGAAGTCGGGTCCGGGGTAAGTCGGGTTCGGAATCCCGAAAAACGAACCCGAGTTGGCCCTGACCCGAGTTACCCCTGATGATTCGGGGCTCTGGACGCCCGAATGATCCGGGGGAAGTCGGGTCCGGGCTAAGTCGGGTTCGGAATCCCGAAAAACGAACCCGAGTTAGCCCTGACCCGAGTAACCCCTGATGATTCGGGGCTCTGGACGCCCGAATTATCCGAGGGAAGTCGGGTGCGGGGTAAGTCGGGTTCGGAATCCCGAAAAACGAACCCGAGTCAGCCCTGACCCGAGTTACCCCTGATGATTCGGGGCTCTGGACGCCCGAATGATCCGGGGGAAGTCGGGTCCGGGGTAAGTCGGGTTCGGAATCCCGAAAAACGAACCCGAGTTAGCCCTGACCCGAGTTACCCCTGATGATGTGGGGCTCTGGACGCCCGAATGATCCGGGGGAAGTCGGGTGCGGGGTAAGTCGGGTTCGGAATCCCGAAAAACGAACCCGAGTTACCCCTGACCCGAGTTACCCCTGATGATTCGGGGCTCTGGACGCCCGAATGATCCGGGGAAGTCGGGTCCGGGGTAAGTCGGGTTCGGAACCCCGAAAAACGAACCCGAGTTAGCCCTGACCCGAGTTACCCCTGATGATTCGGGGCTCTGGACGCCCGAATGATCCGGGGGAAGTCGGGTCCGGGGGGTTCGGTTGACCCGAGTTACCCCTGATGAATCCCGAAAGAAACGAACCCGAGTTAGCCCTGACCCGAGTTACCCCTGATGATGTGGGGCTCTGGACGCCCGAATGATCCGGGGGAAGTCGGGTCGGGGTAAGTCGGGTTCGGAATCCCGAAAAACGAACCCGAGTTAGCCCTGACCCGAGTTACCCCTGATGATTCGGGGCTCTGGACGCCCGAATGATCCGGGGGAAGTCGGGTCCGGGGTAAGTCGGGTTCGGAACCCCGAAAAACGAACCCGAGTCAGCCCTGACCCGAATTACCCCTGATGATTCGGGGTTCTGGACGCCCGAATGATCCGGGGGAAGTCGGGTCCGGGGTAAGTCGGGTTCGGAACCCCGAAAAACGAACCCGAGTCAGCCCTGACCCGAGTTACCCCTGATGATTCGGGGCTCTGGACGCCCGAATGATCCGGGGGAAGTCGGGTCCGGGGTAAGTCGGGTTCGGAATCCCGGAAAACGAACCCGAGTTAGCCCTGACCCGAGTTACCCCTGATGATGTGGGGCTCTGGACGCCCGAATGATCCGGGGGAAGTCGGGTCCGGGGTAAGTCGGGCTCGGAATCCCGAAAAACGAGCCCGAGTTGGCCCTGACCCGAGTTACCCCTGATGATTCGGGGCTCTGACCGACCGCATCCCCGCTGGCAGATCGGCGAGGAGCCCCGGCGGCGCCGGCGGCCCGGCAGCGCACGGGCTCGGCCCGCCGCCGACGTCGGCGCTGCCGGCGGTCGGCTCGGCCGTCGGTCATCGGCGCCATGCCCCTGGTGGTCGCCGTTGTGGGACGGTCGTTTGCCGTCGTCGTCGTCGTCGTCGTCGTCGTCGTCGTCGTCGTCGTCGTCGTCGTCGTCGTCGTGGTCGTTATTGTCGTCTGTCGTCGTCGGCGTCGTCGTCGTCGTCGGCTGGTCGTCGGCTGTCGTCGTCGTCGTCGCCGCCGTCGTCGTCGTCGGCCGTCGCCGTCGTGGAGGTCGTCGGCCGTCGGCCGTCGTCGGCCGTCGGCAGTCGTCGTCTGCCGTCGTCCATCGTCGTCGCGTCTGGTCGTCGGGTCGTCGGCCGTTGCCCGTTGACGGAGGTGGGAGGTCGTCGCCGTCGATCGAGGATCGAGGCAGGCGGCTTCACGGCGTGTTGACACCGGGGGCTCGCAACCTCCTCGGGTTGCCGAGGTCAACGACGAGGTCGTCCGTCGCCCGTCGTCCGTCGTCAGGGTAATCGTTGTCGTCGTCTGTCGCTGTGGTCGTCCGTCGCCGTCGGGGGTCATTGTTGTCGTCGCCGAAGGTCGGCGATCGAGGATCAAGGTTGTTCCGTGTTCGGTGTTGAAATCGTGCCTGATCGCACTCCTCCTCAATCTCCTCCTCGTGGTCCTCGTCGTCGCCCGTATCATTCACCGCCGCCGCCCTGATTCCTCATCATCCACATCCTAGTCCTTCTCTTCTTCAGTCTCCTCGTTCTCCCCCTCCACCTCCTTCCCCTCCTCTCCTCAACCTCTCTTTCTACCCATCCTCTTCCTCATCAACCTCATCATCAGCACCCCCTTTCTCTGCATCATCAACACCACTTCGAGGAACCAGGGGAGACCATCCTGGTGGGCGGCCCCCTGATCAAGCTGCCTCCTGCTCGCGAAACCTGCACTCTCTGGCTCGGGAGGGATATCGTGGACCTCCTCGCTGGCAGCCATCTGGTGAGGGTGGTGGTGATGTCACAGGCATCTCCCCCCTTCGACCTAGAAGACCCCCCTTCCTTCTGAGAAGGTGTCTCAGAGGCCCCCTCCTCCTCCTCCTCCTCCTCCCTCTCCTCCTCCTCCCTCTCCCCGCCTCCTCCCTCCCCTGCCTCCTCCTCCTCCTCCTCCTCCTCCTCCTCCTCCTCCGCCTCCGCCTCCTCCTCCTCGCCTCCCTCCTCCTCCCCCCCTCCTCCTCCTCCTCTTCCTCCTCCTCCTCCTCCTCCTCCTCCTCCTCCTCCTCCTCCTCCTCCCCCTCCTCCTCCCCCCACGCATTCTCCAGAAAAAACAACGAGCGTCGGAAACAGACACCTTCGGAGGTCCCAGCGGATGTCTCGGCCCAGCACCACAACGCACGCCACCAGAATCACCAGAACCATCGATCCACGACGTGGTCATGCTTCCTCCAACGATCTGGACCCCCTCCCGGGGACCAGCGTGCCGTCCCGAGCCGACCCCCGGTGGATGGGCAGGCGCCGCGGGCGGGAGGGAGCTGTCGCAGATCAAGGACAGATCGCGCGGGCCCCCGGAAGTGTACAGTCGAGGCGTTGACCTAGGAACCCTAAGTAAGGAACGAGGCCCCTTTATTCCATAAGTTAACCTTCGATTTCCGATCGAAAATATAAGGAAAACCTGAGGCAATCTGTGAAACAACTAAGGGACACGGAGCCCCTCCCCAACGAGAAGGGTTCCTTCTTCAGCGCCCCGACTGTAAGGTGCGCAATGTTTGCTTGGCGAGTCGCGGCGGCGGCCCCAGCGACACGCTGTGCCCTGCAAGCGTGTCGCTCCGCGACGACGGCGCCAGCGGCGCAGGGCGGCGTGCAGCGGTGACGACCTCGTCGACGACAACGGACAGCGACGTGCATGGGCATGACGCCAATACTGAAGGAGCCCTGAGACACACAAATAAGTAGACACAAATAAAGGGATTCCCCTATATTTTCCCATATTTTCTGGGTTTTTGTCTTCCCCCCCACTTCCCATATTTTGCCATCTTTTCTGGGGAATCGCCGATTAATTGTGTCTGTGTGTTTCTTTTCCTCCTGAAATACACGTCGCTGGGAGGTCTTCGTCAGAAGGACTGAGGAGGATTAAAGCCCCCTTGGGGGGCTCTTGCGCCGGAGAGGGCCTCGGATTCAACGAGATGCATCAGGACTCAGCGGGATTCAGCGGGCTGAAACCATGTCAGAACGCAATCAAGCCAGATTCAGCCGGATTTCGGACCAGGGCAAGATCAGAATCTGACCTCCCAGGAGTTACATCCAAACAGACGGGGCCCGGGGTCCTAGACGCTGGGGGTCTGCCCCCAAAGAGCAGCCTTTGATCCTGAGCCGAACACGGGAAAAAATGCGGGGACCCGCTCCCAGACATCCGCCGACATGACTTTTTTTTGAATCCGCGGCCCCAGAGGTCCCGATCCCTTGCCAGGGGATGTTTTTTCGTCCCCGATCTATGTTTGATGGTCCCCAGCCCGAGAAGGGGCCCTGGAAGCCGAAATCCAGTCCTCGGATCTCCCGGTTTCCCTCAGGACCCGCTTGCTCCACGGCGAGCAGGCGGCGACGGCGGCGACTCCGCCTCCGGCGGGCGCGAGGGGCGGCGAGGCAACCGAGCGGAGGGCGCGGCGGGCGTGGCGGCGACGATCTCGACCGCGACGGCGGCCGGCGACGCAGAGCCGGCGACGGCGGCGCAGCCGCCGCGGCGGCGACAGCATCCAGTCGACGGCGGACGGCGACGTCGCCCGCGACGGCGGCGCCGCCGCCGCTGGCGGGGGCGGCGGCGCCGCGAAGGGCGGCGAAGGGCGGCCGAATAGGGCGGAGGTGGTCGGCGGGGCGCGCCCTGGGGGCGGCACGGCCAGGGCGTCCAGGGAGAGCCAGGGCGCCTCCGCGCCGTCGGCGGGCAGGCAGGACGCGTCCTCCGCGGCCGCGCCCGCCAGGGGCGGGGCATCGGGTGGGGTGCAAATAATTCTTAGCATTATTGATTGTTTCTTCTTCTTCTTCTTATTGTTCTTGTTGTTCTTGTTAGTGCTAATGTGAATAGTAAATAACGGTCATTCGCAATAACAGGTGGGGCAAAGAAGGGGGGCAGAAAAGCTCAATTTCCAGGCGGACGCTGGGCTGCTCCGAAACATGCATGTCGATTCGCCGCCCTCGCCTTCCCTTCCCGCTCTCCCGCGTCCGCGGCATGCGCTGCTCATGCGGGGGCGAGGTTTCTGCTTCTGCTGCGTCCGTGGAGAGGAGCCCCACGGGCGCCAGTTGCGGGCCACCACGCCGGAAAGGCAAATATTACCCTCGTCGCCGAAAAAACGCTGGTCTCTCCCCCGATTGAAACGGGGGGGGGGTCCCCCTCTGGAATCCCGGGGCCCCCACTCAAAGGGGGGGGAGGCAAGGTGCGCAGCGTGGCCCGCGGCTCTGTTTGCGAGGGGGAGTGGGGAGCCCTCGGGGCGTGCCCGGAGGAGCAGGAGGGGGGGGCCTGGCATCTGGGAGATCTCGTGGCCCCAGCCGTGCTACCCAGTCTCTTACAGCAGGCACGTCCAGCAGTAAAACGAAGATGCGCATCGTGGCAACAGGCTCTGTTTGCGAGGGGGAACGGGGGGCCATCGGAGCGTGCCCGGAGAAGCAGGATGGGGAGGCCTGACATCTGGGAGATCTCGTGGCCCCGGCCGTGCTACCCACAGTCTCTTGCAGCAGGCACGTCCAGCAGTAAAAAAACGGCCGGCCAGCAGATGCCCCGCAGGAGTTGTTTACGTATCCCCCAGTGGCCCTGGGGTCACGCAGAATCGCAGCCCAGAGCTCGACGACAAAGCTCAGAGCTCGCTGCCTCATAACACATCAGATCTCTCTCTATATATATGTATACATAGATATCGAGCCTTCTTGTCGTATGTGTCCACTGGACTCCTCTCCCCCCTTGGACGCTCCCGAAGGGAGGGTCGACACACCTGCGTCGTCGTCGCTCCATGGCGGCCGCAAGGCGAGGCCCCCTCGCTTTGCGACAAGAATCTCACGGCGGAGAAGTGTGATAATTGTCGGCCTCTCGTCAACGGGCAACAGACGACCCGTAACACCCTGCGTCGTAAGGAACAAGATAGCGAGAGTCCAATGTCCAGAAAAACGCATTTGGAACCAAGGTGGCCTCTTAGATTGCTCGCGCGTCCTCCTGCTCCTGATCTAGCTGCACCTTTGGCGTCGTCGTCGAGCTTTTCGTAGTCGTCGTCGTCGTCGTCGTCCTCCTCCTCCTCCTCCGAATCCACGTCATTGTCTTTATCGCCCTCGCCCTTCCCCCTTCCACTACATCTCCTCCTCGTCCCCCTCCTCTCTTCTCCCCGCTCCTTCTCTTCCTCCTCCTCCTTCTCCTCCTCCTGCTCGCCCCCCTCCTCCTTCCTCGCTCCTCCTCCCTTCCTCCTCCTCGTCCTCCTCTTCCTCCTCCTCCTCCTCGTCATCCTCCTCCTCATCCTGATCCTCCTGGTCCTCCTGGCCCTCCTCCTCCTCCTCCTCCTTCTCCTCCCCCTCCTCGCCCCCCTCATCGCATGAATCCTCCTCGTTCTCTTGGTGGTTGTCCTCGTCGTGTTCCTTCTCATCCTTCCCCTCATCCTCTACATCCTCATCGCACTCCTGCTTATCCTGCTCCTCCTCCTGCTCGCCGTGCTCCTCCTTGTGTTCATCCTGCTTCTCTTCGTGCTCATCATCCTCCTCCTGTTCGCAATGCTCCTTCTCCTCCACCTCCTCCTCCTCCCCGCCCTTTGCATCCTTGTTCTGCCCCTCCTCCTCCTACGCGAGTGCGCCGAGGTCCTGGCGTTGCAATTCTTCCACATTGGGCGTTTGCGCCTCGTTTCGGGCCCCAGGACCCTCACAGATCGATCCGCCCCGAAAAATGGCGCGAACGGATTGGGTCCGGGGCTCCAGTCGTGATTCTGTTGCGATGGTGGGCGTTTTCTCACTCGGCGTTTCGACACGGAGCGAGAGAGGGGGGGAGTTGGGGGGGGCCTGGCCCTGGACCTCTGAATGGCGCGACTGTTTGGAACCATGCGTCCTGTGAGGGGGGGAGGAACTCCACCTGCCTCGAACCGGGCGCCAGAGCCGGCCAAGATCTACTCCAGGGGGGGGAGGGGAGGAGGGGGGGGGTACGAGGTGAGGGGAGGAGGAGGGGAGGAGGAGGGAGGGGAGGAGGAGGAGGGGAGGAGGAGGAGGGAGGGGAGGAGGAGGGGAGGGGAGGGAGGGGGGGGGGGGGGGTGCAAAGGCCCTGCGCCGATCGGCGAAACAGTGCATATTAAAAAAAAACGGCTGCATGCTGCAATGTGCTCTGCAGCGTCGGACCTCCGGGTGGGCAAGCAAGGCGCCCCCCCTGGGGAGGGGAGGCCACGGGCCTCGGGCCTGGATCTCGGCGCCCTGGGGAGGGCTTGCGGCGGGGAGCTCGGGCTCTGGCTTTCTTGGAGCTGGCCATCGCTCGGACGTGCCCACTCCCTGTGTTTTTTTGTTCGGTTTCGTGCGTGGCTTCTTCGCCAAGTGATCAAGGATGCTCCTCGATGGTCCTCGCCGAAGGAAAAATGCACACGTCCGAGCGATGCCAAGGGAGGGGGTGGCTGTGAAGGTCCAGGGAGATTCCGCGCCGGGAGGCCCGGGGAGATCCTGTCGCTTGCCCCTCCGCTGCCTCGGGGGGGCCCCCGCCCGCCCGCGTCCTCCAGCAGGGCCCCGCCCGCGCCCGCCGCGCCCAGGTCGTGGGGCGGCTCGCCGCCGCCGCAGGCGCAGCACTGCGCGCGGCCCGCCGGGGCGGGGGGGGGGGGGCTGCGGCGCGCTCGTGGTCCCACGAGCGACGACGACGGCGACGACGACGACGACGACGACGGCGACGACGACGACGACGACGACGACGACCACGACGACGACCACGACGACGACGACGACGACGACGACGACGACGACGACGACGACGACGACGACGACGACGACGACGACGACCGCGACGACCGCGACGACCGCGACGACCGCGACGACGAATGCCAAGGGCAGGGCACTGCTGGCCGCGCTGGTGCAGAGCGGCCGCGCCTCTCCGCAGCGCCGCTGCGGCAGCAGGCTTGTGGTCCACAACGGCGCGCTTGTCGTCGTGCGCTCGTCGACCACAAGAAACCTTTTCACTTGGGCATGACTGGGGGGTCAGGTCTGCAGGACACCCCGAACGGACATCAAGGGGCGCAACCAACAGGTTCGGTCAAGCTGAAACTGATGCAACACACCCAGCGCCACGCCAAAACTTTGGACACAAACGAGTGTTTGGACGTTGCACATCTTCGTCGGCTAAATTGGCGAGGCGTTTGACCACCTTGACGTCACATGCTTGGTGTCATTGCACCGGCCATGCAGACGTGCTGCAGTGGATCTGCTTGGACTTTTAACCGAAATAGCGAGTGAAAAACGACTCCCTGGATTCGTTTTTACCAGGATGTCAAAACGAATTGGCGAATGGACGAGCCTCCCTTTAGCAAACCTCCCCTTCGTGAAAACGGCCTGGGAGCGAAACCGACGGACCTGGACCCGAAAAAATGACGGCCGCGACGCGCCCTCTTTCGAAGCGAAACCGACCAATTCGCTAATCGACGTCTCAGTGTAGGAGGTCTGTCAGCCTCCGATGGACGATGCACTGGGCGCGGCGGCCTTCTCAGAGCCCTCCGGAACGCTCCGAGAGCGCTCCAGACGCTCTTCGTCCTGGCCCCGCCGCACCGGGGCAAGAGTGGCCGCTGGTGCGTGGCTTCAGGGGGGGCGCGGAGGAGCCAAACCCAGCGAGCATCGCAGTCAGCCAGCCCGAGACCCCACTGTGCCCGCACTTGCCATCACTCGGACGCCCATGCCTCGTGCCTGCTTCGGCTTCGTGCGTGCATCTGTTCGCGAGATGGTCCATCCTGCTCCTCGAGGGCCCTCGCAGAGAAACATGCCACCACGTCCAAGCGATGCCAAGCGCACCAAAAGGCACTCCAGCGACAGTTCACTCTTACGCGTACCGATCTGGGGGCCCCACCCCGCTGGGATGGAGTGTTCGGTTCAGGAGGCCCACCGGCGAGAGTGGTGGTCACTCCGGCGAGAGGTCAATCCTGCGCGGAGCCGATCCCAGGACCCCTCCCCGCTCTGGGCGGCGCTTAACGGGGGGTCGATACATGGGGGGGGGAGAAAGGTGCATTACTCGGGCCCTAAAGGCCTCCTGAAGGTCCCCTGGCCTGCCGAGAAGCTTTCGAAGCCTGCCCCGAGGACGCGGCAAACTTCTCAGAAGGCGCGAGTGCGTCTGGGAAGTCACGCCGCCTCCTGAGACGGTCTTCTGCTTCTCAGTTCCTCCCCTCGCTCGCCGCCGATACAAGAACACATACCTCGGTAAATCTTCGCACCTTGAATTTGGACGCCTGAAGTGGGTACGGGAAACATTGGCACAATGCACAACAACGAATGTTGTCCAACACCGACCGCGGCCGTTGTGGGCAGGCGACCTGTCCTTTCAAATGGGCAACGTCCGCGGCATTACCGACAGCAGGTCCTGCCAAATCTCGTCACCGACACCGATACCGATGCCGACACCGGCACGAACTGCTCTCGGGCTCTTCGCCACCCTTCCTTCCATATCCATGTCCGCCCTCCTGATGGAACGCCCGAAATCAGCGCCGCCGCCGTGCCCACGCCGCGCCAGCCTGGCGTGCATCCCGCCTCCGCCCCTCGGCTACACGCAAGAGCGACCCTGGGTCAGAGTGGCCTTCGGCACGTGGCTTTTGAGGGCCGCGGGGGGGACCAAGCACAGGCGCGCAGGACGCCACTGTCGCATCGCGTTCGGCGATCGGGGGACCCGAGTGCACCCGCACCAATAGTCGGGGGCGCGCAACCATGGATTAGCGATCCATGGATTTGGCGCGCGGTCGCCAAGTCCATGGATCGGGGGAGACGCCCTCCCCAACGTGCGGCCGGTGCCGCCTCGCTCGGCGGCGGGAAGCGGCACCCGTCGCTGAGCCGCGCCCCGTTGATCCATGCCTGCGATCGCCTGGAAAAGGCACTCCGGCAAAGGGTCAGTCTTGCGTGTGTGACGTCGAGCCTCC
>CAUYUJ010014294.1:580394-602894 GCA_963575745.1 Prorocentrum cordatum
CCAAGAGACCCCCAAGAGGCCCCAAGAGAGTTCAAGATGGCCCAAGACGGCTCCAAGAGCGAAAAGGCGAGAAAGCAACAAACAATGATTTTACCTAGGTTTTGGAAGGATTTTGGCCTCTTGGGGGGCCCAAGAGGCGACTCGAGGCACTCTAGAGGGGCAACGCTAATTGGGGACCCCCTCTTCTTTGATCGATCTCCTCCAAGATGGCCCCAAGAGCGCCCCGAAGGCTCCCAAGAGCGCCCCAAGAGCGCCCCAAGAGCGCCCCAAGAGGCCCCAAGAGGCGCCCAAGAGGCCTCCAAAAGGCTCCCAAGAGACCTCCAAGAGGCCCAAGAGGCTCCCAAGACGGCCCAAGACGGCTCCAAGAGCGAAAAGGCGAGAAAACACAAAACATTGATTTTACCTAGGTTTTGGAAAGATTTTGGCCTCAAGAAGGGCCCAAGAAGCGATTCGAGGCACTCTAGAGGGGCAGCGCTAATTGAGGACCCCCCCTTCTTTGATAGATCTCCTCCAAGATGGCCCCAAGAGCGCCTCGAAAGCTCCCAAGAGCGCCCCAAGAGCGCCCCAAGAGAGCCCCAAGAGGCCCCAAGAGGCCCCCAAGAGGCCTCCAAGAGGCCCCCAAGAGACCCCCAAGAGGCCACAAGAGGCTCCCCGAGATACGCAAGAGGCCCCCGGGACCGCCAAGAGGCTCCAAAGACGGCCCAAGAGGCCCCCAAGCTCGCCATTGTCCTCCTCCTCCTCCTCTTTTTCTTCCTCCTCCCTCCTCCCCCTCCCCCTCCTCCTCCTCCTCCTCCTCCTCCTTTCCTTTTCCTCCTTCTCGTCCCCCTCGTCCTCGCAGTCCTCCATCTCCTCCTCCTTATCTTCCTCCTCCTCCTCCTCCTGCTCCTCCTCCTGCTCCTCCTCTTCCTCCTCCTACTCCGACGACGACGGCTCCTCCTACATCCTCCCCCTCTTGGGGTATATGGCGGCTCACCCCGCCCTTTGTTCTTCTGCATGCTCCCCCGCTCGCCCAAAAAGGGGCCCCAAGAGGCTCCAAGAAGCGCCCCAGAGGCTTCCAGGATGATCCCAAGAGACTCCCAAGATGCCAAAATCCATCCAAAACTTTAGAAAAATCAACGTGTTTTGCTTAGGCCTGAAGATGGCTCCAAGATGGCCCAAGAAGGCACCAAGAGAAGCCCAAGAGAGCTCCAAGACGGCCCCAAGAGCGCCCAGGAGCGCTCCAATATTGCCTCAGGTGGAGTCCACGAGGCGATTCGAGGCACTCTACAGGGGCAGCGCTAATGAGCGACTCCCCTTCTTTGATTCATCCCCTCCAAGATGGCTCCAAGAGCGCTTGGAAAGCTCCCAAGAGCGCCCCAAGAGCGCCCCAAGCTCCCAAGGAACCTCAAAACTCTCTTTCCGAAGAGGCCCCCCAGCTCGCCATTGTCCTCCTCCTCCTCCTCCTCTTCCTCCTCGTCCTCCTCCTCCTCCTCCTCCTCCCCTTTGTTCTTCCTCATCCTCCTTCTCCTCCTCCTCCTCCTTCCCATCCTCCTACTCCTCCTGCCTCCCTCCTCTTCCTCCTCCTCCTCCTCCTCCTCCTCCTCCTCATCCTCCTCCTCTTCCTCCTCCGACCTCTTCCTCATCCTCCTCCTTTTCTTCCTCATCCTCCTCCTCCTCGTCCCTCCTCCTCCTCCTCTTCCTCCTCAGCTGCAGATTTCTCCTCCATTCCTCCTCCCTCTTTTCCTTCCTCCAATTCCTCGTCATCCTCCTCCTCCTCCTCCTGATATCCCCCTCCTCAGCTGCCGATGTCTCTTCCATCCCCTCCGGGAAACTCCAAGAGGCGCCCAAAAAGCCCCAAGAGGCCCCAAAAGGGTTTTAAAAAAAGCTCCAATATGCTCCAAGAGACTCCAAAATATTCCCACAAACCTCCTCCTCCTCCTCCTTCCTCGTCCTCGTCATCCTCCTCCTCCTCCTCCTCCTCCTCCTCCCTCCTCCTCCTCCCTCCCTCCTCCTCCTTCCTCCTCCTCCTCCTTCATCCTCCTCCTCATCCTGCTCCTCATCCTCCTCCCCCTCCTCATCCGCATCAGAAATCGCCATATAACTTCTCCCCGGGCACCGACATCGCCATATAATTTTCATGTGTTCGCAGGCGCGTTCGATGGCACGCATTCACTCACAGGAGGAAGAGGCTCTGGTACGTTTTAGAAGACCTCCTGGAAAGCATTTGTAGGGGATGTCTCGTGCGAAACGCTTACTTAATTGATGTGTTCGAATGGCAGGGGGCGAAGGAGATGACAGAACGTGAGAAGAAAACGCCTCTCAATACTGCCAAACAGAGCCTCGCATATGCAAGGTGATCGCAACACCGCAGCATAAATCGTTCTTTATTATTTTTCCCCGGGCACCGACATCGCCATGTATATTTGATGTATTCGAAGGGCCGTCCGCAGGCACACGCACGCACACGCACTCTCAGGAGGAAGAGGCTCTAGTACGTTTTAGAAAACCTCCTCAGAAACAGTTGCAGGGGGATGTCTCGACCGAAACGCTTACTCATCTGATGTGGTCGAGTAGGAGGGGGCGAACGGGACGGTGGCGGATGTGCCGAAGGCAATTATATACCAATTAAATACTGATGGGGACCCACTGGGAAACACATCGGTATAAGAACTTCAATCCTCGACACGGAGACGGCGGCAGCGTCGGTGAGGATGGCGATGACGAGCGGTATTTTTCACCTGAAGCCTTATGGGAGCGGCCGGTTCAAGGTCCGCCTCCTTTTTATGTGTGTTTTCGGTTAAAGGCCTGCTGGGAACAAAATCCGCTCCTGCGCGCGGGCGCGCCTTTGCCTCCACAAGGGGAGGAGGTGGATTGAGGAGGACGAGGAGGATGAGGAGGAGGAGCGCTTACTTATCTGATGTGTTCGAGTAGGAGGGGGCGAAGCAGATGGAAGAACGCGTGGAGCAAACGGCCCTCACGAAAAGTTCGCTTGAACGTGCAGATGCGTAAACACACGGATTGAAACTCGGAGAACCGTCAGTGCAAGTTCCACGAACGCTCATCGAGCGTGAAGATCACCTCGCGGTGGCCAATACGTATTCGCACAGCGCCGAGCGCGGAAGAATCGCAACCAATTCTGCATCATAACGATAACCAACTCATAGGACTGCCTCAGACAAGCCAGAGCGCGAACGTCGCGCCACGAGCACCACGCGATCCACAAACTTGATTCGACAAATGACAGCGACCAGCGTCTCTCAAGACGGCCCCATGCCATCGCAGATACCCTACAGCGCAGAGCGCGTCTTGCAAAATCCACGCATGTGCGCCAACCGAGCGACGCCGCGCGCCATCACTTAGGCGCTCCGGCCCCAAGCCTTTCTCCACCAGGCAGGCTGCGGATTCAGATCGTCCAGGAACTTTCGATCATCGGCGGTCATTCCTGTGTCGCTGCCCGGCCAGCGCTTCTCGTGATACACGACCGCGGCCAACGGGCACTTCTCTTGGTGTATGGGGCGAAAGCATTTGCAAATGCGCTTGCTGCCTTTCAACTTGCCGCGCAGTTCTTTCACGCGCCTCGCCGCTGCCGCGGTGCACTCTATGCACACGAGCTTCGGCTGCGAACGGCATGTATAATTGTTGAGCATCTCCCTGTCGTATTTCTGGGCTCCAAAATGGAACTTGCATTTCTGGCACGCGTACATCTCCACGTCATCCGGGTGGTATCCCAGACTGCGGCAGGGCTTGCAGACGAGAACTGTCTGTCGATCCCTATGGTGCTCGCGTTCATTCTTGGACCAGCTGCTCTTTTCATACGCATGCTTACAGGCACCGCAGCGCAGCTTGCTCTGGCAGTTCTTGCACACTTTGCGGGAGTCTTTGCGCCGGACCCAATTCTTCAACAAGTCTGCGTCGAATCTGGAACTGCCCAAGATCTCGAGGCACTCCGCGCACTCGTGCTCCTCATACTTACCTTTCGTCTGAGGCGTATGCCCACGCTCCGCGCAGTTCGGGCACACGAGGTCTCGATCGGCATGGCGGTGATTGCTAATCAGTTTAGACTTCCAAGTGTTTGCCGCGAACAAGTTCTTGCAAACCGAGCACCCGTGGTTGCCTGCAGTCAACTTGCCTTCCCACGTGCGCTCCTTGCACCGTTTGCACGTGTCAGATCCACCTGGAATCATTTCTTCCGTCGCTTCTTCAAGATCTCGGCTGTCCCGCTTGCGAGATGCTCCGTCCGGAGTCATATCCGCCTGCGCCGAGCGCGATGCGTCCGCACCAACAGCCTTTTGGCAATCCAGGCACCTCGTCCACATGCCCTGCGATACATACTTGGGGTAGAAATCATCGGCCTTCTGGGCGCCGAAGCTGGCGGCGTCGAGCATGTACTTCTTCTTCCCCTGCAGGTAGCAGCTAGCGCAGATGTGCTTCAAGGTGACGGGGTCGCTCTTCTCTGCCTCAGCAACCTCCTCATCTCCGTCTTCAGCCTCCCACTCCAGCAGCGCTTCTTCCCACGTGATATCCCCCGACAATTTCCGTCTGAGCCGCTCCGGCCCCGTCGGGTTGCCACGGGAGAACAGGAACGTGGAGAATGCCTGGAGTACGCATATTTTCAATAAGAATTTGACTCTGGACAAACACACGTACGCGGCGATCTGCGAGGTCATCGACACCTTGCTAGATGTGTGCTGGAGATCCACAAACGCCGCCTCCAGAGTGGCCCCTTGGATCATGTGCGCAGTCGACCCGAAGTCTGGAAGGAACCAGAAGCCCGCGCGCCGAGCCTGGATGCCTGTGTGCTTGTTGAGTTTCCACGTTCTGGATCTCCTTTTCAACGGGTAGATACCGGGGCCAAGGTTGCCGACGCGCCACTCGGCCTCGGAGAAGTACAGGTAGATTACGAGTGGCAGGGTGTCCAGCACGAACTCCCCCTCGATCTCCTCGGACCCACAATCAGGAGGAAGTACCCACCCGTGAATGCTTCCTTTGCGGCCTCTGTATAGCTGCCTGCTGCGGTCGACGTTCTCTGTCAGGCGAATCGGCATTCCTTTCGCGAGAGGATAGATGCTGGGAATGTGGCTCGTCTCTTGGTCGCGCCTGCGAAGCCACCCGAAGCGCTTCTCGTTCAGAGCCTCCAGTGGCAAGTCCCGATCGCCTGGATGCAGTGGCACGTCTCGAGCATAGCACCACGACAACTGCACGTTCTGCTGTTTCGCGAACTCCTTCGCACGCAGGTTGGTGGCAAAGTATCTCGGAACGTTAAACGTGTACAATGCTGGCGCTCCAGTGAATGGCGGTCTGTGGAGCGCCGGATCGAGCGATGTCAGATCCGTCAGCACTCTGTGTCGCCGTTTGCGCTCTTCGCGGCACTGCTCGCACTCCGCTTCTTCGGATCGCAGGAAACTCGCCATGTCTTGGCAGCCGCGCAGGAAGTGCTCCTTCCAGTCTGGGCGGAACTGGCCGATGACTAAGTCCTCCTCCACGCGGACGGCGCACGCGCACGCAGGGCCGCCGCGGAACCTCGTGGGAGAAGTCAACGTCGGGAGGCCGTGGAAATAGCTGTAATCCGCCTTGGACAAGTCCCCGACTCTGCACTGCGTCAATACGTTGTTGTACCACTCGTCGTCGCACCGCATGAGCTGAGTCAGCTGCCAGAACTTCCTGATGGTGTCTGGGTTTTCTGCTTCCCCCCAAAACATCTCCATGGCTTTGAAAGCAAGAGTTCCGCCGGGAACGCATGCCGGGTTCGAAGCCAGGAAAGTGCCTGTGACAGGGTGCAACTGCCAGAAATCTGCGCACATGACCACATTGACACCCCCGAACGCTCGCGTGGACTGCTGATCTCGGCTGGAATGGCCAGGCCTCTTCTTGTAAGTGTTTTTTTGGATACGCACTGCTTTCGTCACCTTTTCTCTCAACTTGCCCAACAGTTCTGCGTCCATCATACTTACCTCGTCGATGATGATCACGCGGAGAGCCTGGCACTTCATGGAAAGTATGTGCATGTCCCCCAATCCGGGCCCTCCATCGCTCGTCACAAGTATGCCGCTCCAGTGGTGCACCGTGTGTCCGCTGATCTGCGCGGCCATTGCGTTCTGGAATGCCAGGCAGACAAACTGGGACCCGTGCTCCCAGCCGAGGCCATCCTCCATGAGTTGTCTCATCCACGTGATCACAGCGCTCTTGCCTGTGCCAGGAAATCCATGAACCAGGTCAAGCAGAGGCTCTCCGGAGCCGCGGTTGATGTGATCGCCCAGCTGTTCCCGTCTCTCTGTTTTCAGTCGTTCAGTAAAGTGTTCGAGGAAGTCTTGCTGTTCGCGGTTCGGTCGCTTCGTCCCGGACATAATTGCGCTCAAGGCATCGTCGATGCTTCTTTCATCTTTGGAAGGATTATACATGGCATTCCTGCACCTCTGCTCGTTGAACGGGTCCTCGAACTTGTCTGTTTTCTTGGTCTGCGTGGTCAACGCGTCCAGATGATCCTTGTACTCGTTCTCGTGCATGTTGCCAGGGCTCCCTCGGTCACTGGCATCAGTGGTGCACACATCTGTTTTCCATGCCTTTTCACCGATGCGATGGCTATGTTGGTACTCCTGGTTCCGATTTCGGATGCGGCCTGCAGTCGCTGCTTTCTTTTTCGACACTGGGCGGACTGCTGCACTCGTCGGTTCTTCTCCTTCGTCCTCCTTCTCAGGACCCGTTGCCGCGCCGAGCGCGTTGCTGCAAAGCAGTTCTCGGAATTGCTCACAGGATCCGCCGCCGTGCCTCTGGGCACGAATGGGCGCGTCCTCAAGTCCTTCGCCCAATCCCCCGAGCTTCCGCTTTCAGCCCAAGATGGCTCCAAGACAGCCCAAGAAGGTTCCAATATGTCCCAAGAGAGCTTCGAATATCCTTCCCAAGCCCCAGGAGCCCAAATCATTGATTTCCTTTGGGTTTGTGAAAGCTTTTAGCGTTCTCGCTTTTTCATCGCCCCGGCGCTCCAAGACGGCCCGCGAATCTCCCAAGACCGCTCCAATGCGGCCCAAGAAGCTCCCGAGAGCGCTCCAAGACGGCCCATGAGGACGCGAAGAAAGCCCAAGACGCCCACAAGACGGCCCAAGACAGCCCCAAGACAGCCCAAGGAGTGGCCCAAGAAGGGAAAGACGAACCGAAAATCCAAGCGTTCCGCCCCTAGAGGCATCCAGGAAGCCCCAAGACGGTCCCAAGAGGCGCCACGATGCTTCCAAAAGACTCCAAGAAGCCCAAAGGAGGCTCCAAGAAGCTCCAAAACGATTCCTTAGATGCGTCAAAAAAAACTCAGAGAAGCTTTCGAGAGGCATCTCACGAGATCCCAACAAACGTTCACGAAGCTTCAGAATCCCCGCTCAGGATCGGTGGCGGATGTGCCAAAGGCAATTATATACCTTCATCGGCGGCAATTCGGATTCGTCCTCCGTGGCGTCGGCCTCGCTCTCCGCTTCGTCCGCCGCCTCTCCGGGTGCCGCCATCGTGTTCAGCAGGAAGCTCTTGATTAATCTGGCTGCACTTTCGCTGACCACATTCCCCCGCACGTATTCAGACCACGCGGTCCCCCAGTCGATCTTGTCTTGCAAGGGTGCGGGAGGAGCCGCTGGTCTTTTCTTCCCTATTTTCTTGGGAGCAGCGAGCTCTTGCTGCAACGATGACTGCTTCAGACCGAGATGGCTGAGGTGAGGCACTGTTGCATCACCACCTGCGAGTGTCCATGGCCGGAAGAACAGGCTACAGTATTTCGCATTGAACAAAGACCCCTTGTTCACGCTCGGTAGAGGCAAGCCGTCGATTACCACCACATCAGGTCGACGCTTCCGAACCAGCGCCCATGCGTGGCGGAAAACCTGGATTTCTTTCGGAAACAAGAAGTACTCGCTGGAAACAGGAGGGTCGATTGCCTTATAATGAACCTCTGGCCTGGCCGTGTGCTTGCCGCCAGTGTATTCCTTAGTCTTTATGAGCTGCTTCCCTGCCTCAGTCCATTCCGTGCGCTCCTGTTCGTCGCGATGCTGGTAATGAGTGGGAATAAGCAGCGGAACGCAGCGCCACTGCCTCATAAACTCGTAGGGGCACAGCAGCCCCCAGGGATGCTCCAACGGTCGATATCCATATGCGTCAATGTCATTAGGTCTTGACCGGTCCGTGCGCACGTTCGGCTTCGGCGTGGGCGGCACGTACGTCGAGTGCCCGCTGTCACTCATATGTTTTTCTTGCGTGTCGAGGCGGCTCATCCACGATCTGCCGTCAGTGGAGCACGAGCTAAACGTACGAATACACTCTGCAAAGAGGACGTCATTCGGATGGTAATTGCGGCACAGATTGAACACCTGAGGGGCAACGACATGGGGGGACAAGCTCAGGAGGGAAAACATCGACCTGGAATCGGCGATACATCGCCGATACGTCAGCGAAAGGCCCCCGATAGCGACACCCACATTCCTGGGCGAGGTTGGGCTGTCAGGCCCCCATGGACGATGAATGGGCGATTGGAAATCGAGGCATTCCCCCTGAGCTTATCTCACCCTGTCGTTCCCCTGAACACCTCCACAGCTCCGCGGTATGTGCTGTTCATCTCCAAGTCGGTCACCATTCTACCGCTGACCGCCCGGAGCTGCGCTGCTTGGCCTCTTCCTTTAATCTTTTCTCGCAGTGTGAACAATTTATCGACGCACTTCTTCGTCTCGAGCGTGCCCGCCGGTTGACGCTTCCCGATGTACCCGCCGAAATAACCCATCGTCACAGTCTGAGTGCGCTGCGCCGCTCGGGTAGCATTCCTGAGGCTTTTCTTTTTCATGATGCAACGTTTTCTTCTGCAGCATTGCTCGTGCGTCTTGTCGATAATCGGTAGTCTATCATTCGGCTTCACATCGCTGTTGCTGCCGGCAAACGCCACGCAGAGGCCAGGCGTGCATCCGTTGACCCAGGCCTCATTGCGCATGCCGAGAGTCTGCCCCAGCCAGTTGCGGACGCCACTCGTCCGCAGCTTGAACTTCTTCGCTAGGCCTTTACACACCAGCAAGGGCGCCGTCATCCACTCAGGCGAGACCCGGTTTGTCCGAGCGCGGCGAGGAGACAAAAATCAGCGCTTCCTGTCGAAGGCTCCTGTCAGCTCCACCCACGCAGACATCCGCTCTCAGGAGCACTCAGAGAAGAATCAAGATAACCCGATAGACCCCAAGGAAACTCCAGAACGCTCCGAACACGCCCCAAATGATTACAAGACGCATTACAAACACGACGCAAAACTGAATACTTTCCAATGGAACTGATTGCAGCGCGAGCTCAAGCGAGGAAGTATGCCAAGGGGAGCATTGGGAAGAATCCCCCGAGTTCGACGAGGAAAAACAAAACAAAGTCTGCGCCGATCGCAACGATATATACCACCCAGATGTACCCCAGAAGAATCAGGTTACCCCGGGAGACGCGATGGAAGCTCCAGGACGCCCGAAACACGCTGCAAATATATCAGCAAAACACATCAACACAACGTCGCAAGAGTGAAAATTGTGCAATGGAACAGACTGCAGCGCGAGCTCAAGCGAGGAACTATGCCAAGGGGGGCATTGGAAAGAATCCGCTCAGCCCGGCAAGAAGAAATACAAAATAGTCAGCGCCGAGCGCGACGATAGATACCGCCCAGACGTACAGCATCAGCTGCGTCACCGCACGTTACAACAAGGTGTGACTCATGTTTTCCCTGCTGCGCCGAGCGCGATGCCTGCAACAAGTTCGTAAAGACTGTGCGCCCGCTACGAGTGAGATCAGGCAATTGTGAGATGAACAGTTTTCCCCGAAGACAATAGAGACGGCTGCCCGATCGGGATAATCATTGCGTCTTTCAGCAGATACACCATGCCGCGAGCGTTGCCAATAGGCCCGCGCCCTGTCCCATAGTACAGCACAACTTCCTGGAAATTCTGAAGCGCACCGCTCTCTGCATTGTGTTTCATAGCGCAGCAACTTACATACGTACCGTTCTTGTCAACAAGATCGAAAACGCGCTTCGAATTCCCTCCCTGCGAAGTTTCCAACGGCTGCAAATCAACCACAACGCCTTTCAAAGTCGAGCGAAACGGGACGGCACGCTTATTGCGCAGAGTTCGGAAGTTGGAAACGCAGCATTCTGTCGGAGGAGCTGCGTATGCAAGCGACCGCAGATTGTCTGCCGCCCCCTGGGCCAAGCGCACAACACGAGTCCCAGCTTCTTGACCGACGCCCTCAATCGATGACAGAGTGCGAATGCGAGTCAGAGATTCCCCATTCCAGTTGTTCTTGGCCACGCCTTGGATGCGTACCCTATCCACCTCGACAACGCATGCAACGACTTCTCCGCGTGCGCGGCGCTCCTGCGCCTCACGCCACATACCGCAGACATCCTCCGCGAGCTCGCCCCAGAAGCACGCGCTGATCGGGCCTGGGGCAGAGGAATCGAAAGGCTGACAATGAGCATAGCGGGCGCGCGCGCACATATGTGCATGACAAGGTGCATGCTTATGCTATGCGCGCATATAATTGCATGGCAAGGTGCACGCTCAAGCTATATTTCCATTGTCATACGTGGATGCGCATTCATATGAATGACAATTCAAGTCTACATTACTTATGCAATTACAGACATGCCACATGGAAGTACATGTCGAGAGATAACAACCAAGTGCGAGACGAGAAAGCGCGCCTGTCTTATCGACGAGGATGACATCGACAGCCTTGGAATCATCAGCACCGGCCTTGCGCTTGCGCGGCGATCCCTCCGCATACTTGACATCGCGTGGGACGGGGTCGCACACAGCCAAGACAGCCTGGAATTTGCACTTAGCCCCGTCGTTCCCTGACTGAAGAATGGCAAGCGCAGACATGTATTCAACGGACTCAACTGTGGGCAGAGGCGCTGTGAATGTATTCCCAGACAGAATGAGATCAATGCCCGACGGCGCGGGGCCTCCCAAAGCGAGCGCTGGCGCCGCGCGCGCGCAACCGACCTGTCCCGCAACTTGCTGCGCCGAGCGCGAAGAAACCGTGGCATAATCATTCACAAGCCTCTGCAAGACACCGCAGTACCTGGGAGCTGCAAACTTCGGCGGAGGAACTTCAGGAAGGAGCTTCCTCTGTTTCACAGTGCGGGAGTTAATATACTCGGCATACTCATCGTTCACTGCTTGAACGGCTAGCGCGTGATCGCCTGGCGATGCAGACAGGACCATTTCGCACCGCACCCGTGCCTCTTCAGTACTAGCTTCGAATCCAGGTTCGACCATCGGCTGGAAAGACTGCGCCGAGCGCGAAATTGAACCTCCTGAGGAAGAAGCTCGGACGTCGCACGTAGACGACATGATGCGGAAATAATCATCTTCCAAGAATTCCTTGAACGCCGTCGGCGCGTCTGCCCCAGTCATCTCGAGAACCTCCTCGATTTCGCCCCAAGACTCCCACAATTTCTCATTGAACGTCTCCAAATCTTCTGGCACCATCTTTGCAATCGACGCAAACGCCTCTCTCTTCTGCTCCTCGTCGCCCAAAGATTGCGGCGGAATCAGAGGCACGAATACAGAGCCGTGGAAACAATGGGCCAAGTTTTTCTGACTGAGCGATTGCTGGGCAAGATATTCGCGGACGTGCTGGTAATAGAAACTATAAGCCCAGCGAGCATGCCGCAACCGAATGGGAACATCGGGATCACCCGGACTGCTCTGGAAGTATTCCGCCTTCTTGAAATCTAAATAGCTCTGAAGCTTCACGGCGTCCATTTTTTCGACAAGCCCCAAAACGTGCGACGCAGCGTCCTGCGCCTGGCCGTCGCTCAAGTCCTCAGGGCACACGATCGGGAATTCACCCTTCGCCACCCTTTCTTGTATATTATCCATTGGCTGACATAAATCCTCACTTATGCTGGTCTCTGCAGGTACCGCGGCGACAGCAGATGCAACAAGCACTTTTAAGTCGGCCAATGTAAGTGACATGTCAACTGACCATCATTGTTGAGCAAATATTAACCCCAAGGCTTCCACGGAAATCTTCTGATCATCGATGGTTTCATTGATATCGTCGCTCGAACAACCTGTCAAGAACACATGCAAACCTTCCAGCCCCGGAGCGGGCAAGACCTTACTGGGGTAGCCTTCCAGATCCATGGCGACTCTGCTGAAGGTCGCCTCCACTGCGTCCTGAAACGTTGGGGACGACATGATCAGATGAGCAGCAAACGCCGCACGTGGAAAAATAACCTGTTGGTCCGAAACAGCTCTTAGAATGAAAACCGACGTGTCGCACTGTATCTCCTCCTCCTCCTCCTCCTCCTCCTCGTCCTCCCTCCCTCCTTTTCTGCATTCCAGCCCAGTGCTACATTTTCTAGGCCTCCTCATCCTCCTCCTCCCTCCTCCTCCTCCTCCTCCTCCTCCTCCTCCATCCCTCCCTCCTTTTCTGCATTCCAGCCCATTGCGACATTTTCTGGGCCTCATCCTCATCCTCCTCCTCCCTCCTCCTCCTCCTCCTCCTCTTCCTCCCCCTCCTCCTCCCTCCAGATGCATCCAATACGCCCAAGATGGCATCCAATACGGCCAAGATATCCCCAAAAGAATTCAATATGGCTCCGAAATGTATCCACAACGGCCCTAGATGCAACACAAGACTGCCAAAAATGGCTTCAATATGGCACAAAGCCGCCCAAGATGCCCCCAAGACGGCCCAAAAGAGCCTCCAAGAGCACCTCCAGGAAGGCCCACATATGGTAAATCCATTGATTTCTTTAAATGTTTGAAAGATTTGGAGGGCTTGCTCCTTTTCGGCCTTCCGACGCTCAAGACTGCCCAAAAAACCGTCAAGATCGCCCCAAGGGCCCCCAATAAGCCTCCAAGACTGCCCCAGGACGGCCCCAGAGGCTCCCAAGACGGCCCCAACACTGCTCCAGGAGGAGGACGAGGACGAGGAGGAGGAAGAGGATTACTGCGCCGAGCGCGAAGATGAGTGTCTGCAGGCTTACCGGCGAAATCACGCCGTGCAGCGACTGGTTGAAAAATTCACCAAATGTGAGTGTCTGCAGGCTTGCCTGCAAAATCACGCCTTGCAGCGACTGGTTGAAAAGCTCACCAAGTGTAAGTGTCTGCAAGCTTGCCGGCCACCTCACGCCTTGCAGCGACTGGTCGAAACAATAGCCAAAATGTGCCGTGCGAGAAGACCCCTGGACGGCCCAGGAGGCTCCCAAGACGGCCCCAACACTGCTTCAGGAGGAGGACGAGGACGAGGAGGAGGAAGAGGATTACTGCGCCGAGCGCGAAGATGAGTGTCTGCAGGCTTACCGGCCAAATCACGCCGTGCAGCGACTAGTTGAAAAATTCTAGAGCGGTTCCTCTTCCAACCTCCTTCTGTCCCTTCGGGGAGGGGTTTACTCCTCCCTTTACCACTCCCAGTCGCATTCGTGATCTGCCCAGGCCTAACTCACGCCGGCCTGACTAGAACTCAGGGATTACGCCTATGCGCTAAACAAAATAGCGGCCCAGGTCGGCAATCTGGGAGTCTGGTCAATCTTCAAAAGGAACTTATGTTTACATATCCGCAAGAGCAGCGCTGATGACTATCCACTTACTGCACATCATGACAAAATAGCTGCGCCGCCACGTGAGACGGAAGAGGCCAAGACGGCCGTCGAGTTGCCGAGAGCACGAGCACAAGCGCAGCTGACGGACATTGCAGACAGCGCAGCAGAGAGTGCAGGCAGAGTAGCGCAACGCGCAAGCCCTACACTGCTACAACGTTCACAGCAATCGTCTTCTCTACCTGCACGTTTTCCCACGCGTTCCAGTCCCACACGTTCCTCGTGCGAATGACCTTGTTGAACTTTACGATAGCTCCTTTCTCAAATGAAGGCTCTGCGTCCGCCCCCCGTCGATAGACGGGCCTCCGTGTGAGATGATGATGATGACTATGATGATTGTGATGATGATGATGATGATGTTGTGATAGTGACGATGATGATGAAGACGATGATATTGATCCCAGTGTTGATGATGATGAGTGGCGCCTCCTTGGCAATCCGAAGATTTTCACTGCGTCTACGCGTTTGCGCACGCCGTTTTCTGATGGTTCCCGAAGGAACAATGTTGTCGTCTCTCACGGTCCCGGGGCCCGGAGCCACAAGCCAAATATTCTGTTCTATAAAGACTTTTTTTTTGGCTGCATCTGGCGCGCCCAGGGCAATCGAAGATGTTCACTGAATTCCAGAAGGCCTGGGTACGTCGTTTTCTGATGTTTCCCACAGGGAATCATCCTCACGGTCATGGGGCCCGAGGAGAGCCCAGAGACCGAATATTATGTTATGTAAAGTTTTTTTTTTTGGCTGCGTTTGGCGCCTCCGAGGCAATCCGAAGGTATTCACTGCGTTCCTCGCGTTTGCGTACGCCGTTTCCTGATGGTTCCCGAAGGAACAATGTTGTCGTCTCTCACGGTCCCCGGCCCGAAGAGGGGCCAGAAACCGAAGATTATGTTCCATAAGGGCTTTTTTTTTGGCTGCATCTTGCGCGCCCAGGGCAATCGAAGATGTTCACTGCGGTCCAACAGGCCTGCGCACGTCGGTTTCCGATGTTCCCCACAGGGAATCATCCCTCACGGTATTGGGGCCCGATGAGAGCCCAGAAACCGAAGATTATGTTCTATAAAGGTTTTTTTTGGGCTGGGTTTGGCGCCCCCCTCTCTCTTCCCCATCGTTGAAGACATCACTTTCTTACCAGTAGCGGGGTAAACCCTAAACCCTAAACCCTAAACCCTAAACCCTAAACCCTAAACCCTAAACCCTAAACCCTAAACCCTAAACCCAAGAGCGCCCCAAGAGGCCCCAAGAGGCCCCCAAGAGGCCTCCAAGAGGCCTCCAAGAGACTCCCAAAAGGCCACAAGAAGCTCCCCGAGATACGCAAGAGGCCTCCGGGACCGCCAAGAGGCCCCAAAGACGGCCCAAGAGGCCCCCAAGCTCGCCATTGTCCTCCTCCTCCTCCTCTTTTTCTCCCTCCTCCCTCCTCCCCCTCCCCCTCCTCCGCCTCCTCCTTCTCCTCCTCCTCCTCCTCCTTCTCGTCCTCCTCGTCCTCGCCCTCCTCCATCTCCTCCTCCTCATCTTCCTCCTCCTCCTCCTCCTCCTCCTCCTCCCCCTCCTCCTCCTGCTCCTCCTCCTGCTCCTCGTCTTCCTCCTCCTACTCCGACGACGACGACTCCTCCTACATCCTCCCCCTCTTGGGGCGTATGGCGGCTCAACCCGCTCTTTGTTCTTCTGCATGCTCCCCCGCTTCCCTCATCACCTCCACTCCCCTGGGGCTCATTTCTGGACGGGCTGGTGGGGATACGCGAAGCGTCTAGAATTACTACGATTACGACTACGACTACGACTACCACTGCTACTACTACTACTGCTGCTGCTGCTGCTGCTACTACTCCTACTACTACTGCTACTACTAATACTACTACTACTACTACTACTACTACTACTACTACTACTACTACTACTACTACTACTACTACTACTACTACTACTACTACTACTACTACTACTACTACTACTACTACTACTACTACTACTACTACTACTACTACTACTACTACTACTACTACTACTACTACTACTACTACTACTACTACTACTACTACTACTACTACTACTACTACTACTACTACTACTACTACTACTACTACTACTACTACTACTACTACTACTACTACTACTACTACTACTACTGTACCAACACTTTTACCACCACTACTGCCTGCACGACCACGGCTACAACTACTGCAACAACAACTACCCCTCCTTCTTCTTCTTCTTCTTCTACTACTACTACTACTAAGACTACTACTACTAAACTACTACTACTACTACTACTACTACTACTACTACTACTACTACTACTACTACTACTACTACTACTACTACTACTACTACTACTACTACTACTACGACTACGACTACGACTACGACTACTACTACTACTACTACTACCACTACTACTACTACTACTACTACTACTATTACTACTACTACTACTACTACTACTACTGTACCAATACTTTTACCACCACTATTGCCTGCACAACCACGGCTACAACTACTGCAACAACAACTGCTCCTACTACAACTCCAACCAGGCTGACTGCTCTGCTGGCGGAGTCGATTGACCTTCTGACCTCGCTTCAACATCGCGCGGGTCCATCCTTCGCGAGCGGTGGATGGCAACATCTGCCGCGTCGAGCACAAAGGTCAGCATGTTCAATTCGCTCGCGTGCGCTCCACCACCATCAGACAACGGCGCCACAACAATCGCACTCCGGCGGCAGCGACGCTCGAGGTGGCCTGCGCTCAGCTCGAGACTCCTGAGACACAGGTCGGCCCACGGCCCCGCTCTGGCATGACCGGCGCACCCGTGGGCTGTAAAAGCTTGCCCCGGGGCCCCCTGCACCAGACGAAAGCGTTCCACGACTCGCAAAGAGGCTACTCGCACATGGCCTCGCCACGGCGGATCTACGAGCAATTCCGTCAACGCAGACATGTGTTTTTTTCAGGACGTTTTGCGAGTAGGCACTCTGCGAGTAATGGAACGCGCTCGGTGACGAACGAACAACACACACCCATACCCATAAGGGGGTCGTTGGGAGGAGGACTGGCTATGGGTATGGGTGCGGGTTGTCGGACCCTAGGGAACGCTCGCGTTCGAGCGGGGACCCCCATCCGACAATACGCATCCATAGCCCTTTCCGACCCCCCTATGGGTATGGGTGTGTGTTATTGGTTCGTCACTCGGTGAATCATGCACCGCTGGGGAACGACGCCTTCCACCAAAAATGTCGAGAAGCAATGAGGCGCGGCGACGTGGGCTCCAGGAGCCGCCCTCTAGGAAGACCGGAGCCTGCTCGGGACGGACGACTGGCCATCGCTCGGACGCCCATTCCCTGTGTTTTTGCTCGGTTTCGTGCGTGGCTTTTTCGCCAAATGATCAAGGAGGCTCTCGATGGTCCTCACCGAGGAAGAAGTGCACACGTCCAAGCGATGCCAAGGAAAGGGGAGGGGGGTGGCAAAGGTGGGTTGGCGAATGAGCTGCACGCGGCTGGCTTTCCCTGCGCCTGGAGGCGCTGGGAGCGACCAAGTGTCGGAGAACGCGCTCCGCTCGTCAGCCGTCCCCCGCACGGGGTTGCACTGCATAGAACGCCTGCCATGATGGGCCTGTTTTCCACCACCACCACCACCATAAGTTTGAGGGGGAGAGGGTCCTCCTCCTCCTCCTCCTTCTCCTCCACCTCCTCCTCCTCCTCTTCTTCCTCCTCCTCCTCCGCCTCCTCCTCCCCCTCCAACTTTTGGTGGTGGTGGAAAATAGGCCCATCATGCTACGAGAAATCTGAGCATTCGGGAGTCCCCTGAGCCTTCGGGGGGTAAGAGATGTCCGTGGGGCCCTCGCTGGCAGTCTGTGCCTTTTCTCTGACGCGCTTGCGGCAGGCTCATGTCGTGACAGCGAGCGCATCTATTCATCAAACCACGTGGATCGTTCAACCTTTGAACGATCACAGCCTTCCGATAGCGCAGATCTTTCAATACTTCATCGGCCGATTCTGGGCCGACGGTGCCGTTCGACCCAGAGCGCCCGCGCTGGGGTCACTGCCACGTCGGTGCGACGCGAAATGTCATAACTAATGCCTAGATGTCGTCGCGGCTTCCTTGAATCGGCGCTGGGCCCCCTCCGTTGGCACGCAGAGTGCACCAGGGGCGGCATGTTTGTGATCTGCGTCCCTTACTCTAGGGAATTCCCCCTCGTTCCCTCGGCCACGGGTCGCGTTCAGCAAGGGCCACTGGCGGCGTTCAACCTCGAGCGACAGCCCTGGAGACGCCGCCGCGACAACGCGGGGCGAACATGCCGTACGAGGGCCAGTCAGCATCGAATCGAGAGATCAGGTCGGATCGGAACGCTCGTCTGATCGGGCCGCATCGGCACGGAGTCAGAATCGAGCTAGATCGGCCGCGCCAGTGTGCGTAACAAAGGGCGGACTCTGATGGCCGGAAGAGAACTCGCAATCGAATCGGAGAGGGCCCGCCGACATCGGCAGCATCGACTGGATTGAAACGAACTCTGGGATGTGGGAGGGGTGCGATGTTTCTCGCATGTGATAGGCCCCGCCGTACTGTGCCATGCCCCCGACTTCCTTCCCCTCCTCCGCCCAGCGCCGTCCTGGCGTAGACCTCGCAGCCGATCGGATTGTCCCCTGGCTCCGCCTCTGGGCGATGGGAGGTGCGCGTGCCCGACGGCCAAAGAATCAGAGCCCCAAGAGGTGGCCCCCGCAAGCCCCTGCGGAGGACCCCAGATGCGATCGCGCAAGGAGCTGAAAGCCCGACGTCCGTTTGCTGGCAGGGTCCTCACGGGGCCTTGGGGCCGTCTACAAAAAACGGCTCGGGATGACGAGGCAGAACTGGGGAAGGGGCCCGGAATTCTCGGAATCCACGTCGTGAGCAGTACACGTCGGGGGACTGGGCAGGTCGGCGCAAAAACGAGGCCCGCGCCTTCCGCAAGGCCCTCGCCTTCGGCGCTTCGGCAGAACCCGGGCAGAACCAGCACACGTCGGAGGTCTGGGCAGGTCGGTGCAGAGAGGCCCTCTCGCCTTCGGCGGAACCTGGCAAAAGTGGCATGGGGCGGCCCCTCATGCGTGCCCCCCCCCCCCCCTCTGCCCTGTCATCCTCGCCTTCCCTCGCCCTCCTTGCGGATGCCATGACAACGGGACACCCTACCAATCCTATCATGGAATGGAGCACGTGTTTCAACTGTGTAAAACATGTTCTAAACATGTGTCCAGCATGTTTTAACATATATATATATAGATACAAAACATGTTTGGAGCATGTCTCAGACATCTGGAAACTATGTGGCAGCACGTCTCCTCTCCATCCATCGACTCCCACAGCGCCGTCCCCTCGGGCGCTCCCGGCCGCAGCCGGGGAACGCCCCGTCCAACGTGAGTCGGCTGGCCCAGCAGTCCCGCCACGCAGGCATTGCACCGAGGCCCGGCGGGCCGAGGGGCGGCGGCTGCGAGGGCCCCGAGGGCGTCCTCCATCCGCCGCCTCCTGCTGCTCTGCAAGCGTCACTGCACCGACCTTTGCAGGCGTGCTGCAGCGGTCTTTGTGCCGTGGATTCCTATCAATGCAAAGCCCCGTAAGGAGTAGAGCACTGAGCACTGCTGACCGTGAGCAGAAAATCATGTCTTTGAGTCTTCAATCCTGGCCAGGAAAAATCCGAGCGCAATTCACCCCGAAATCCAGAGCGAACCTCTCCAGGACACTCCGGGCCCATCCTGTCGCTTTCCGAACGCAATCCACGCTGCGATGTTGGCGCCACGAAAAAAGGGCTGCCGGCGTGCCAAGCGTTACTAAGGAAACGAACTCTATACACCGACGCTTTTTTTCCGACGTTGCGCTGAAATTCGCACAGGAACGCGAATCCTGGTGTATACGGGATCCTGGTGTTTCCGTTTTCGCTGTTTCCAAGGAAAGCGGGGGAAAAGTATACACCACACCACCCCAACGTCGTCCCTGACCCTTAAAAAATCGTGGGATTGGAAAAAACAACCCGCCACTTTGCGAGTTAAAATGAAACCGTGGAGCACGGACGGGTGGTAAGGACGCAAGGCCCTTGGAGGCCGAAGGCGGGATTTGTTGGGCGGCGGCCTGAGGGGCTGGCCAGTGGGAGCGGCAAAGGACGGGCCGCAGAGGCAGAGACACAAGGGTACTCTAGAAAAGGCGCGCGTCCTGCCTATGCGCGTTAACGGTAATCGTTTTCTTGTTTGAGAACAAGAAAAATTGGCCGTAAGCATTTTTGAAACCTGTCCGAACTTTCACGAGCGCGTTCCAACCCTCGCAACAAAATACTGCTCGCAGGTTGCCTGGATCCGCCGCGGGGGACTTCTTACCCAGGGACACACATCTGCAGAGCCAAATGACAACAGAGTCGTCTGGAAAATGCTGATGTAAGTTTCGCGCAGCATTTTTGCAATACAGATGCGATGACACATGCATCTGTGTTGTCACCCCGGCCACTCTCCGGTGCCTGAATTCGTGTCAGGTACACCGGCGCATTTGGTTGCACGTGTGTTTGGAACTCAGAGGGCCCCGGAAACGACAGGGCCGTTTTTTTACCTGTTCCGTTTTGCCGTTCTTTTGCCGGTTCCGACGCCGTTTTCCTACCCGTTCCGTCGCCGTTTTGTGACCCGGTCCGGCTCCGGTTCCAATCCTGGAGCCGTTTTTTGCAGTTTCCGGTCGCGGTTTTTTGTTGCCGTTTCCATTTTCAAGGGACATTTCTTTAGAAACGGTGAAAAAACGGCCCTGCCGTTTCCGGGGCCCACAAAGGTTTGGAAGCGCACCGAACAATGCGATGGCAGGTTTGCTGGCCAATCCTTGGCGCTTCTGACCTCCCCGCGATCCCATCCAACAGCTAAAACACCAGGCGATTTGCACTGACCAGGCATGCTTGGCAGCATACAGCCGCGCTCTAGGATCCTGCTGGAGGCATCTCAGGGCCGTCAGGCCCTCTTGGGGCCTGTTGGGGAGCCGCTTGGGCCCTCTTGGGGCAGTTCTTGGGCTCTGTCGGCGGTGGACAAACCTCCCTTTAGTAAACCGCCCTTTAGTGAAAACGGCCTAGGACCGAAACCGACGGACCTGGACCACTCCGACTCTCTTAGGGGCCTGTCAATGCCTCTTGCGGTGATTTGGGAGACCATCGATCAACGAGCGGGGAGGGGCAGTACGCCCCAGCCTCGGGGGCAGAAGAACGACCTCTTGAGGCCCTCTTATACGGCGCTGTTTGAGCGCTCTTGGGCGACCTCGGGGCCGCAATTGTGCCACCATCCGGGGGGCTCGCTTGGGCCATCTCGGAGACGCGTTGAAGTCTCGGGAGCCCATTGGAAGCGAGAGGCGAGATAGTATGATAACACATTGGCTTTCAGATGGCTTCTGAATGATTCTGGTCACTCGGGGGGGCCGCTGGGAGGCTCCGTGGACACTTGAAACCGTCTCGGGGTGATCTGGGGGCTTGTTGGACGCATGTCGGAAGCTATTTGTTTAAACCATCAGGCTATGTTGTGCGATCGTGGAGGTTGTCTCAGGCTAGCTTGAGGTCGGGCCTGTCCACCTTCAGGCGAATGTTTGACGAAAATGCTAAACAAATCGTCACCAGACTATTATTGGACTATGTTTGAATCTTCCTCCTGTAGAGGGACAGGCCCGACTTAAGGCTAGCTGGGGCCCTCTTGGGGGCCGTCTTGAGGCCATATTGGACCGCCCAACGATCCGCGGGACTCCTTCCCGAGAGGCAAACCTCCCCCAAAGAGGAGGCGATTGGAACAAGCAGCTCGCTGACCCACCTGCGGCCGAAGGGCTGGTGGGATTTGCTTGCCGTTGCGCGCAACGGCCTCACACTGCAATGCCTCCTCCGCCTCCTCCTCCTTCCTCCCCTCCCTCGGCGTCGGAACCGCCACTCTGCGAGCAGGCACTCTGGGAGCAGGCTCTTTGCGAGTCGTGGACCGCGCTCGGCGCGAAAGGTGCCCAACGGTGCCTCTCGGCCGATGCCGCCACCTGTGCGGGGTGCTCCTGAGAACGGGCCCCCGGACAGCCGTCCCCGCTCCAGGAGGGCCTCCAAGACGACCGCCTGAGCCCTAACTGGCCCCGAAACTTTGGTCCCGGGATGGCATCCTCCATCGTCCCGCTTCCACTCTGCACGCTCGGTGCAGGCGCGAGCGCCGCGACTTCAGCTTCCGCGCAAGAGCCCGCCAGACGGGGACCGCACCCGAGCGGGGGAGGCCGTGGCAGACCAGAGCAGGAGGACAAGGAGCCGCCAGTGTTGTCCGCGAGGCTGCCGCGGGCGTGGTGCGGACACGCAGGTGTCACAGGGACCATACAGGGCAGTCTTTAATACATGGGATCTAAGGTATCGGATTTTTAATACATGATTACTTTATGGGTAAATGTATGCATGAACTCATCGTGGTTCTTGGTGCTAGAATCCCTGCATTTTCAAGACATGATCCGCACGAGGAGCATGTCTTAAAAACGGCACTGTACTCCGAGTGCCTCAATCATTCGCGGGGTGACCAATAGTCCGCGGGGGGGACCCAGAGTCCAGGGGGGGGCACCTGCAGTGGTTTGGCGGCGCGCACAAGGGGGTGGCGGGAGGGGGGAGGGCTTCTTAGGAGGCTGCTTCTTAGAAGGCGTCGGCCTTACATCTATAGATAAGTCCCGCGCCTTCTAAGAAGCAGGGGTGCTTCTAAGAAGCCCTCCCCCCTCCCCCCACCCCCCTCTGCGCGTGGCTGAGTGGTGGCCCCTGTAGTCTGGGAGGGGGGCCCTTGTAGTTCGGGGGGGGGGGGGCCTTGCAGTCCGGGGAGGGTTCCTACAGTCTGTCTGGGCCCCCGCGAAGGTCACAATGCCCTCCCCCCCGGACTCCGCGGGCGGGGGGGGGGACACTGTGATCTTCGCGGGAGCGATGTCTTGCTCGACGACCGCGGACATGC
>CAUYUJ010014294.1:607894-693079 GCA_963575745.1 Prorocentrum cordatum
CGTCGTTCCCTCCTCCTCCGCCTGCACCCCCTCCCTCCGCCCGCGTCTCCCTCCCAATCTCCTGCTCACTCGCCCGCTCCGTCCCCTGCTCCCCTCTCCTCCCCTCCTCCTGCCGCTGTGCTCGTCGCTGCTGTGGAGCTCATCGGGCATCGAGATCCGATGTAGTGATTTGTTCTATGCGGGGCCCCAGAAAGTCTCGACCCACTCCCCAGGACCAATTTGTAATCCTGATCCTTTGTTTGAAGGCCCCGAGGCCCGGTCAGGGCCCCTGGAGGCCGAAAGCTGTGAAAAACCTCCGTCCTGTTTTTTTCGGTGCGCTGGATCTCTGGGATTGCATCAAGGCGTTCGGGCGAGTCTTGAGGAATTCAAGGGCCCGTTTGATCCCCAGGGGGCACATCTCAAAACCTTTGGGGAACATGCGCGATGCTTGGAGCCCGCCTGGCGCCATCTCGCAGCCTTCCGTGGGACGGCCTGAGCCCGCCCTGGAGCCACCCGTGGGGCGAAAAAAACGCCATGGGGACGGGGGGCGACCCAATCAGGGGGTCCAGCTGACGGGGGGTGGTGCATTAGATTTGTGGCAATTGTATTGCAAATGCATTGCGCCGGAGAAGTGTATTACATTGTACTGCAAATAACGTAGCACCCCGCAATTGCGGATAAGAGTGAGGGGGCGGGCGCGGGCGAGGCGGGCGTCGTCGAGCCGGCAGACCTCGTGGCTCCCACCTTCCCTGTCGATGGCGCTCTCCTCCTCCTCCTCCTCCTCCTTCTGCTCCTCCTCCTCCTCCTCCTCCTCCTCCTCCTCCTCCTCTTCCTCGTCCTTGTCGCCATCGGCATCGTCATCCTCCTCCTCCACCTCGTCCTTCTCCTCCTCCTCTTCCTCGTCCTCCCTCTTCCCCCCTCGTCCTTCTATCATCGTCCTCCCATTGTCGTCCACCCCCTCATCGGCCTCCATCATCGTCCTCCCACTGTCGTCCATCATCATCCTCCTCCCCCTCCTCCCCCTCTTCCCCTCCTCGTCCCCCTCCCCCCTCCTCCCCCCCTCCCCCTCCCCCCTCCTCCTCCTCCTCCCTCCTCCTCCTCCCTCCTCCTCCTCCTCCTCCTCCTCCTCCTCCTCCTCCTCCTCCTCCTCCTCCTCCTCCTCCTCCTCCCCCTCTTTCTCCACATTATCCTTACATCCTCTCTTCTTTCGCGTCCTCCTCGTCCCCTGTTTACTCCTCCTGCGTACTCCTCCTTTCCCAAGATAACGGCAACGCAATCCTTTTTTCCACTTTATGCTCCCCGACTTCTCCGATCAAGGCAACTCGCCAGGGGTGGTGTGGATGCGCGGAGCTTGAAGGGGTCCTTGCGGGCTCAGACGGCATGCAAAAATCCGCCGCCGCGCTTGTGCGGCATTGGTTTGTTCAATGAACGTGGTTTGGGTCGCGGTGGGTCGCGGGCCTTCCACCTCCACCAGGAAGGAATGCAAAAGCAGCCCGCCGCAGGCGCCGAAAAAAATAGTTTGTACACTGAACGTGGAATGGGTCGCGGGTGGGCCGCGGGTTCTCCACCGGGAACGAATGCAAAAGATACCCGCCGCAGGCGCCGAAAAATTTGGTTTGTACCCTGAACGTGGACGCGGGTGGGCCGCGGGCTCTCCACCTGAAACGAATGCAAAAGATGCCCGCCGCAGGCGCCGAAAAATGTGGTTTGTACCCTGAACGTGGTTTGGGTCGCGGGTTGGTCGCGAGCTGGTCGCGGGGTGGGTCGCGGGCTCTCCACCTGGAAGGAATGCAAAAAAAGCTCGCCGCAGGCGCCGAAAATGGTGGTTTGTACCTTCAACGTGGTTTGGGTCGAAGGTGGGTCGCGGGTGGGTCGCGGGGTGGGTCGCGGGTGGGTCGCGGGTGGGTCGCGGGGTGGGTCGCGGGGTGGGTCGCGGGGTGGGTCGCGGGGTGGGTCGCGGGTGGGTCGCGGGGTGGGTCGCGGGTGGGTCGCGGGGTGGGTCGCGGGGTGGGTCGCGGGTGGGTCGCGGGGCGGGTGCGGGTGGGTCGCGGGGTGGGTCGCGGGTGGGTCGCGGGGTGGGTCGAAACGACGACAACAAACAACAACAACAACAACAAACAACAAACAACAACAACAGCAACAAACAACAAACAACAAACAACAAACAACAAACAACAAACAACAAACAACAAACAACAACAACAACAACAACAACAACAACAACAACAACAACACCACCACCAACAACAACAACAACAGCAACAACAGCAACAACACCAACACCAACACCAACAACAACAACAACAACAACAACAACAGCAACAACACCAACACCAACAACAACAACAACAACAACAACCAACAGCAACAACAACAACACCACCACCAACAACAACAGCAGCAGCAGCAGCAACAACACCAACAACAACAACAACAACAACAACAACAACAACAACAATCACAACAACAACAACAACAACCAACAACAACCAACAACAACCAACAACAACAACAACAACAACAACAACAACAACAACAACAACCAACAACAACAACAACAACAACAACAACAACAACAACGAGAATCCGCACCGCGGAATCCCACTTCAGCCACGCACCCAGGGACAGTGAATGACCGTTCGGCCCCCTCACTCTGATGTATTGCACGCGGAAATACAGCAATACATTTACGCCCCGAAATGTACTGCACGCCCCAAAAGTATTGCAATCCCACAAATGTATTGTACCAAATATATCGCACAATTCCCTGGTCGCTGGACCCCCTTTTGGGTCAACCCGATATTATGGCTAGGGTGGCGACTTGTGCATTATATCCATCACCAAACTCCGAGAGACGAAGTGGAGTGTACGAACCGCAAATTCGAACCTTCCGTTTCAACAAAGCCCCAGGAGGCTCCAAGAGGAGCCCAAGAGGCCCCAAGAGGCGCTCAATAGGATCCAAGAAGCCCCTAAGAGTCCCCAAGAGGCCCCGAGAGGCCCTGAAACGTGTCTCAAAACTGCCTCAGGCCTCGCACGAGATCCCAGCGAACGTCCACGAATAACTGCACCGACCTTGCAGACGTGCTGCAGTGGATGATTTCTGTCAATGCCAAACCCGCGAAATCGAGCGACAAACAACGTGAATGTCGCGTGGATGCTTGTTTGGTCTTCCTTCCTGGCCAAAGAAATCCGCACGAAATTCACCTCGAAATCCGGAACGAGATCCTCCAGGACACTCAGGACACTCCGAACGAAGTCTGCTCTGCGACGCTGGCACCACGACGCGAAGCCCCACACCTGCAGCCCAGGCACCGTGGCAGGACGGGCCGGATGCCACCAGATCCGCCGCCCCCTGTCGATTCATATCAGGGGTGCCTGGCGTGCTGAATCCTCTAGGTTTTTTTTTTGTCGAAAGAACTCTCCCAATAGGTTTCGGCCCGTCCCGCCGGCCACCCGGAAGGCGCAGAATTCCCCAATTTCCAGCCCAAGAAACGGCCGTTTCGCTCGGGACATCCTCAACAAATCGCGAAGATGGCCCAAGATGGCCTCCAAGTCCGCCCAAGATGGTCCAAGACGGCCTCAAAGACGGCCCAAGAGAGTCCAAGACGGCCCAAGACGGCCCAAGAGGCCCCCCAGAGGCCTCCCAGACGGCCCAAGAGGCATCCAAGAGGTCCTCCAGGAGGGCCCGAAGAGGCCAAAATCATTGATTGTCCTTAGGTTTTTGAAGGATGTTGGAATTTGCTTCTTCTTGGCATTCCGACGGCTCAAGACGGCCCAAGAGGCCCCCAAGATCGCCCAAGAGGCCCCCAAGGGCCCCATGACGGCCCAAGTGGCCTCCAAGACGGTCCCAAGAGGGCCCCAAGACGGCCAAGAGGCCTCCAACACGCCCAAGATGGTCCAAGACGGCCTCCAAGACGGCCCAAGAGAGTCCAAGACGGAGAGGCCTCCCAGACGGCCCAAGAGGCATCCAAGAGGTCCTCCAGGAGGGCCCGAAGAGGCCAAAATCATTGATTGTCCTTAGGTTTTTGAAGGATGTTGGAATTTGCTTCTTCTTGGCATTCCGACGGCTCAAGACGGCCCAAGAGGCCCCCAAGATCGCCCAAGAGGCCCCCAAGGGCCCCATGACGGCCCAAGTGGCCTCCAAGACGGTCCCAAGAGGGCCCCAAGACGGCCCAAGAGGCCTCCAACACGCCCAAGATGGCCTCCAAGACGCCCAAGATGGACTCCAAGACGGCCCCGAAGCGCCCCAAGAGGGTCCCCCGTTGGCCCAGGAAGGCCCCCAAGACGGCTCCCGACGGCGTCAGACGTGCCAGGAACCCACCAAGATGGCCGAAGTTGGCTCGAAGCTGGCCCACAAGGACCCAAGAGGCCCCCACGAGGGCCTCCAGGAAGGCCAGAAGAGGCCAAAAACATTGATTGTCCTTAGGTGTTACACGGATTTTGACATTTCTTTCTTTTCGGCCTTCCGACGGCACGAGACGGCCCAAGATCCCCCAAAGATCGCCGAAAGATCGCCCAAGAGGCCTCCAAGACGGCCAAGATGACCTTCAAGACGCCCACGTGTTCCCCGAAGGCTTTCCAAACCGATTCGGGGAACACATGGTCCGATGGCTTGGCAGGTCTGGCCTCAACGTTCGGCCACATAGGCGCTTCCACAAAGGCAGGGGGCGGCGGTGATTCGCCGTAGGCGTCTTCGATCCGCCGCCCCCTGTTGCTTGCAACAGGGGTGCCTGGCGTGCCGAACTATATGGGTTTGGTCTTGGTTCTTTTTTCCAAAAGAACTCCCCCTGGGGCTTCGGCCCGTCCCGCCGGCCACCCGGAAAGGATCTCAAAACACGTCCGTCGTGCCTCTGTTTCCTCCTGTTGGCCCAAGATGGCGTCCAAGACGGCCAAGATGGCCCAGGATGATCTCCAAGACGTCTCCAAGACGGCCCAAGATGGCCTCCAAGACGGCTAAGATGGCCCCAAGATGCCTCCAAGACGGCCCAAGATGTACCCAAGACGGCCTCATATAGCCTCAGGATGGCGTCAACATGGCCCAAGACGGCCTTCAATACGGCCCAAAAGGCCTCCGAGAGGTCCTCCAGGAAGGCCCGGAGAGGCCAAAATCATTGATTTCCCTTTGGTTTTCGAAGGATTTTGGGCTTTGCTTCTTCTAATTCCGACGGCTCAAGACGGCCCAAGAGGCCCCCAAGATCGCCCCAAGATCGCCCACGAGGTCTCCAAGATGACCCCATGACGGCCCAAGAGGCCCCCAAGACGGCCCCAAGAAGAGCCCCCAAGAGGCCTCCAAGACGGCCAAGATGGCCTCCAAGATGGCCTCCAAGTCCGCCCAAGAGAGGAGGAGATGCCTCCAAGTCCACCGAAGAAACCTCCAAGACGGCCCAAGACGGCCCAAGAGGTGCCCAAGAAGCCTCCAAGACGGCCCAGGAGGCCTCTGAGAGGCCCTCCAGGAGGGCCCGAAGAGGCCAAAATCATTGATTGTCTTAGGTTTTTCGGCTTCCGACGACCCAAGACGGCCCAAGAGGCCCCCAAGATCGTTCCCACAGCGCCCAAGAGGCCTCCAAGATGGCCTCAGGACTGCCCAAGAGGCCCCCAAGACGGCCCCAAGAGGGCACAAAGACGACCCAAGAGGCTTCCAAGACGCCCAAGATGGCCTCTAAGACGGCCCTGAAGCACCCCAAGAGGGCCCCGAGTCGGCCCAGAGAGGCCCCCCAAACGGCTTCCGACGGCGTCAGACGGGCCAGGAGCCCACCAAGAGTGCCGAAGTTGGCTCGAAGCTGGCCCAAGACGGCCCGAGAGGCCTCCAAGAGGATCTCCAGGAAGGCCAAAAACATTAAACTCCAGGTTGTTGAAAGTGTTTGGCATTTCTTTTTTTCGGCCAATACGGCCCAGGAGCTCCCAAATATCGCCCAAGGATCGCCCAAGAGGCCTCCAAGATGGCCCCAGAACGGCCCAAGAGGCCCCCAAGACAGCCCAGGAGGCTTTGAAGACGCCCAAGATAGCCTCCAAGACGGCCCTGAAGCATTCCAAGAGGACCCCAAGTCGGCCCAGAGGAGCCCCCCAAACGGCTCCCGACGGCGTCGGACGGGCCAGGAGCCCACCAAAACGACCGAAGATGGCCCTAAGATGGCCCAAGACGGCCCAAGAGGCTTCCAAGAGGGCCTCCAGGAAGAGCCGAAAAAGTCAAAATCATTGATCCCATGAGTTTTTGAAGGATTGTGGCATTTGCTTTTGTTCTGCCTTCCGACGGCCCAAGATGGCCCAAGTGCACCCAAAGATCGCCCAAGAGACCCACGACGGCCCCCCCTAAGACGGCCCAAGACCAAGACGCGCAAGATGGCTTCCAGGACGGCCTAAGAGCCATCCAAAACGTCCTCCAAGAAGGCCCGAAAGGATCAAAATGGCCTCCAGGTGGCCAAGATGACTTTCAAGATGCCAACGTGTTCCCCAAAGGCTCTCCAAACCGATTCGGGGAACACATGGTCCGATGGCTTGGCAGGTCTGGCCTCAACGTTCGGCCACATAGGCGCTTCCACAAAGGCAGGGGGCGGCGGTGATTCGCCGTAGGCGTCTTCGATCCGCCGCCCCCTGTTGCTTGCAACAGGGGTGCCTGGCGTGCCGAGCTATATGGGTTTGGTTTTGGTTCTTTTTCCAGAAGAACTCCCCCTGGGGCTTCGGCCCGTCCCGCCGGCCACCCGGAAAGGCGCTCAATCCAGAAACAAATCCTCCAAGATGGCTCACGATGGCGCCAAGATGGCCACGTTGGCCCAAGATGGCCTCCAGGATGGTCCAACATGACCATCAAGATGCCTCCAAGATGGCCACGATGGCCTCCAAGTCGGCCCAAGAGAGTCCAAGACGGCCCAAGACGGCCCAAGAGGCCCCCAGAGGCCTCCCAGCCGGCCCAAGAGGTCCTCCAAGAGGTCCTCCAGGAGGGCCCGAAGAAGCCAAAATCATTGATTTTCTTATGTTGTTTAAAAGATGTTGGAATTTGCTTCTTCTCGGCATCCCGACGGCTCAAGACGGCCCCCAAGAGGCCCCCAAGAGGGCCCCACGAATGGCCCAAGTCGCCTCCAAGACGGCCCCTTAAGAGAGCTCCGAGACGGCCCAAGAGTGGCATGCCACGACGCCGAAGCGCAGAAAGGCGCGGGGAACCGCGCCTCGCCGTCCCCCCCGGCCAGGTCCCTGCACGTGGCCAGGTCCGCCAGGCTCAGGTGCGCCCCGGCCGCCATCGCCGCCTGCGCGCCCTCGCCGCGCGACAGCGTCTCCTGCGGGGGGCCGTGCCGCTCGCGCCGGGGGGGGGGCGGGGGCCTGCAGCACCAGGCGTAGAGACGGAATGTTTTGGGCCCTGCTCGGCTCCTGGAAGCGAGGAGGAGGAGATCGCCAGGAGATCGCCACTGGGGACCCGTGTCCCGTCCATCCTCAGCCCTGGCCGCGAGGAGCACGAGCCTCGCGCCAGGACGATCCGATCGGGAGCCCAGGACGCCGAAGGAGCACGAGCCTTCGCATCCAGGGGCCACCAAACAGTGCTTGCGGCGCCCCACGGCGCCAGGACAGCCCCCACGGGACGCGCAGTTATCTTCGCACCACGCGCCGCCCCCAAGGGGCAAAGGGGTCCACAGCAGCACGACTACCCGCGGACCCCGCACCGACTGGCCGCAGGCTCATCGGTTGTACTCCCACCGCTGCACATCGGCCTCCTTGAGGTCGCAGCCGTGGTGATCAGCGAGTGCCAACCTTGCCGAGCCTGGCTTGATGAAGGAAGGCCTCGCTGACATACTTCGTCATCTGCTCCTGGGGGAGGCTGCCGCCATACTGAGCGAGGATTGCAGCCACGAGGCCCTGCGGACGACCAGGCTCTATCGCGTCCAGCTTCACGACCTGCCCCTCAGCGTCCTTCAGCACCTCCCCAGGCTTCTGGGAGTCGTTCGCCCCCGTGTAGGAACGAGTGTTCTCCAGGACCTGAACGTCTCTGTCGCTACTGTTCGAGCCCTTGATCTGCGTGTCCGAGATGTCGAACGACGCGTAGTCCACTGGCGTGGAAGGTGGCATCTCGCACACAGGGACCAGCATCAGCGGGTCCGAGATGTCGAACGAGTCCAGGCCAGCAGGAACCGACCGCGTCTTGATATCCACCGAGGCCAAGGTGGGGAGGACGTCGGCGCAGGAGTCAGGCGGGAGCTTCTTCTTGACCTTCTTCTTCTTTTCCTTCACAACCGAGCGGGCCTGGACGGGCGAGTGCTCCAGCTCGCCTAGCTTGACAGTGGAGGCGGAATCCACAACCTCAACATTCATGTCGAAGTTCTCCAAGCTCTGTGACACCATGTCCGACCCGCTTTCCGTTGACGCCTCGGTGACGCCACACTCCAAAATCATCTCCTCACCGTCCTGCACGAACTCCTCCTCCTTGGGCCCCATCTCCTTGAGGTCGACTCCAGACTTGTCCAGGGTGCTGATCGCCCTGATGACCCGCTCCGCGACCCCTGAGGACGGGTGTCCACAGGCGCGGCGCCCTGCACGGAAGTCGACCCACTCCTTGGCCAAAGACTTCTGGCCAGCCTGCACGAGGAGCTTCCTGACGTCCTCGCCCGTGGCCTTCCGCTCCAGGCCGAGGGACTGACCAGCTTCGTCCAGCACCCCTTCGAACGTGGCGAGGACCCCGCAGGCAGGACAGCCAGCGTCCGAAGCCGCGGGCTGGGCCGAGATGGCCTCGCGGCTCGCCGTCTCGACCGCCACTCGGAAGAGCCACTTCTCCGGATCTTCACCGCCTCGATCGCCTCGAGCACTGCCTGGAAAGCAAGCGCCTTGCTGCTCCCCATCCCAGCGCTCGAGGACACCGGTACCATCTCGGAAACACGAAACCTGCGAAACAGGGGCCCGCAACCTTGAGCCAAAATGGCTACGGAGCGAGGAGGAGGAGGAGGAGGAGGAGGAGGAGGAGGAGGAGGAGGAGGAGGAGGAGGAGGAGGAGGAGGAGGAGGAGGAGGAGGAGGAGGGGGAGCGGGAGGGGGAGTGGGAGAGGGGGGAGGGGGAAGGGGGAAGGGGGGGAGTGGCAGGGGAAGGGGGAAGAGGAGGAGGAGGAGGAGGAGGAGGAGGAGGAGGAGGAGGCCTCGCCGTCCAGACAAGGGCCCCGAGGACAAAAACGGCTCGGGAGGAGAGCGCCGTCCCGCCGGGAAGGGAGGGGAGAGTCGAGGGCTCGGAAGGCCCACCGCGTGTTGCGAGACGCAAGCACGACGCCAGAGGCGTCCAGTCGGCGGCGAGCGAGGGCGGGGAAGTGAGAAGGAGAAGGCCTTCTCAGAAGGCGGCGGGACTTCCCGAAAGCCCTCGCGCCTTCTGAGAACTGTTTGTTCTGTCTTCGGGGAAGGCTTAGGACACACGTCTCGGGAGGCCGGGGGGACTTCCGAGCCGTCTGGGAAGGCCGCCGCTTCTCGCCTCCCCCCCCCTGGCTCGCCGCCGAGCCCAGCACCTGCATAAGCTCAGAGCGGATGCGCTGTTTTGCAGTGTTCGGCCACAAGGTTGGACCAGGCGTGTCCCCCATGCGGGCGGACTGGGGGGGACAAATGGAACATATTCAAACGTACTCAAAAAGTGGGCAACATACGATCCGTGATATAAAAGCGTATTCCACAAGTTGGCATGGCGAGGGCAAGCAGCAACAGACAGCAGAAACATCCGTAATTCAGAAACGTATTCAAGCGCATTCAAACACATTCAAAAAAGTCAAACGTATTCAAGCATCGTACCCATACGACTTGTTGGCTATGTTTGAATATTCCCCATGTAGAGGTTCACCCCAGGGCGCCCTCGCCAGGCACTGGGCAGTCGGAAAACGGCTCGGGCTGCAACAACAGTCCCAAGGAAAGGGTCGGGACTTTGGCGGACACCCCACTGGAAAAGTCAATACGTCGGATCTCTCTGGGTGGGGGCTGAAGTCCCATCCTCGTCATCCTCTTCCTTCTCCTCCTCATCCGCCCTCCTCCTTTTGGACCCGATGGCCATGGAGATTCCACAACCCCCTCCTGCTCACTCTGCCTGTCTATCGTTCCCCTCGCCTGTCGCCCGCCGCCGCCTCCAACTCCGAGCGCGGACGACCTTGCAGCCCGCGCGGCGCTCACAACTGCTGGGCCGGGCCGCTCAACCGAGCTGTCGCGGACGAGTGTCGTCGCCACACGCCGCCATCGTGCACTCCTGGGGGAACGACAAGTGACATAAACATACAACTCGGAGGTCCCCCGGCGGCGCCTCCGGCGCCGCCCCTGGCGCGCTCCGCGCGCCAAGGAGGGGGGTCCAGCGCCGATCAGAGAAATCCGCGCGGACCTCCGAATTTTTATCTTGTTGTCACTTCTCGTTCCCCTAATTCCCGCAGTTTGAGGGGGGAGCGCGTCTTCGTCCCGGTTTCAAATTGTGGCACACATCGTTACGATGTTGCGGGATGGAGGGCAGAAGTGGGTGGCGGCCCGCGGACACGCTCGACCTGGCTGACTTCCCTCTCCCCCGTCTCCTCTTCCGCCTTCCCCCCCCCCCCACCTCGGCTACACGCAGGAGTGACCCTGGGTAAGAGTGACACTTGGTGCGCGGCTTTTTGGGGGTCGCGGGGGGACCAAACCTGGGCGCGCAAGCAGCTGCTACTGCCTCGTCTTCGGCCACTTGGAGACCCATCTGCGCCCGCACCAAAGGTCACTCCGGCGAAAGGTCACTCTTACGCCTAGTCGACCCCTAGAGGCCTCGGCGATGCACCGGCGATGCATCGGCGATGCATCGGCGATGCACCGGCGATGCTCCGGCGATGCACCGGCGACGTCGGCAATGCATCGGCGACGTCGACGTGAAGCAAATCGGGCTGCACATCGAGTCGAATCGGCGATGCATCGGCGATGCGGAACGATCCTCCGACCCAGTCTGCTCCGACCCCATCTAGGAGGCCTAGAACCCACCTCCTCTAGGGCGCCCCCGCCGTCCATGGCCGTGGCGGGCGGGGGGGCTGCCGCGGGCGGCGGGGAGAAGGGGCACACGATGCACACCGCTTCGCGGGGGGCCTGGGGAGGAGGAGGAGGAGGAGGGGGAGGAGGAGGAGGAGGGGGAGGAGGAGGAGGAGGAGGAGGAGGAAGAGGAGGAGGAGGATGAGGAGGAGGAGGGGGCCCAACAATTCGGTGCCGCTGCTCCACGGACCTCTCCCAGGGGGGCGCTCCGAGACCAGCCTCTGGAGGCGAACCCCCCGCGGTGGCGACAAACGGCCACCCGCGAAGCCCAGGATGGCGAGCACGACGTACGGGTAATACCGGTCTCGGTACATGCTCGTCCTCCGCTCTGTGGGGAAAGGAGGAGGAGGAGGAGGAGGAGGAGGAGGAGGAGGAGGAGGAGGAGGAGGAGGAGGGGAAAGAGGAGGAGGAGGAGGAGGACGACGAGGAGCAGGAAGAGGAGGAGAAGGGGGAGATGCTTCAGGAGGAGGACAAGGATGAGGATGAGGAGGAAAAGGAGGAGGAGGAGGAGGAGGAGGAGGAGGGAGAGAAGGAACTAGCATGAGACCACAGACAGCGTGAAGAAGCGGCCGCGGTCCAGACCGCAGATCACCTGCCTCCTGGACGAGTGCCATAGCTTGACCGACCCGCAGGCGCCGAAGTCGCACGGCGGGCGGAACTGGAACAGGTTGCAGTCCTCCGCGCGCCGCGGCGGCTGTGCAGAGGCCGAGGGCGAGGGGAACGAGCGGAGGGGGCCCTGGCACACGCAAAGAAATAGACACAGAGAATAGGACTCCCCACATTTTCCCATATTTCGGGGGGAATCGACGATTAATTGTGTCTGTGTGTATTTTCCCTCCTGACGAGAGGGGTGGAACTGGCTCAACTGGCTCAGGGGGGCGAGCACAGGGGAGCACGAGGGGGGGGGCGAGGAGAGAGAACGAGGAGGGCGAGGAGGGGAAGGACGAGGAGGGGGAGGACGATGGGGAAGGGCGAGGATGGGGATAGCGAGGAGGAACAGCGAGGAGGGAGAGCGAGGAGGAGGACGAGGAGGGGAGGGACTCGGAGGAGCAGGACAAGTTGTTTCCCCAGCCGAGAGCTTGGGGGGGAGCATTTAAAGACCTCGTGCGGCTACATCGCCGACAGCGTAGTTCTCCGACGATCTGGGTTGTTCGATCCCCGCTGTCGGGCTCCGAGAGCATCAAGCATGGCTCCAGGGTGAAACAAACTGACCCTGGGAAGGGGTCGGCGCCTCTGAGCCGGGCACGGAACAAAAAAGATCGGCGGACGCCTGGGTCGGCGACAATAGAGGGCAGAAAATCCAGCCCCATCAGAATCACCCCGACACGCGCAGCCTTAGCAGACGCACCCACCGGAGGAATCGAACAGGGCAGGGCAGTTGAATAAACGCCCAGGGCCGCTTAGTAAACCCCAATTATCGGGTCCGGATGTTCCCTCCCCTTGAGAAAATTTGGTTGTCCCGAAAGGGTGTCCAGCTGGAAGGGGGTGGTGCAGCAGATTTGGGGCGATTGTGTTGCAAGTGCATTGCGCCAGTGAGTTGCATTGCACGCGAAGGTTAAGTCAGTCAAACATTTGCGCACCCCAATATGCTGCACGAGCCACATGTACTGCAACCCCATAAATCTATCGCACTAGATCTACAGTCGGACTTCATTGGACAGGACACGCGAGAGGACAACAGACCCTTCCGAGGGCCACATGGCCGAAGGAATGCAGGAGGCATGGGTCGCGAGACACAGGACGCAAGGGCACCCTTGATTTGGCAGGGTCGACCTACTAATCCGGGCCGACTGTATTGCACCACCCCCTTTTCGCTGGACCCCACTTTGGGTCAACCAGAGATGCGCACCCGACTGCGAACCCGCGGGTAGGGGAGGGGAGGAGGAGGAGGAGGAGGAGGAGGAGGAGGAGGAGGAGGAGGAGGAGGAGGAGGAGGAGGAGGAGGAGAAGGAGGAGGAGGAGGAGGAGGGAGGGGCCCAAGCCCCGATCGGCGAGGCATGGGCGATTGGCGGGGGGTCGATGTGTCCTCCCCTTCCCCTCATGGGGCCAGGGCCCCCCCTTTGCCGCTGCCCCTGGGCAGGCGGGAGGAGTGGGCCGTGCAGCAGGGCTGAACCCAAACGGTGTTTTTCGTTCTCGTTATGGTGTCGCTTTCCCTCGCGATTGTCTCGAGTCAGCCTTAACCGCAAAACGAAGTCGAAACGAAAACGGCCCACGAAATCACCAACACACACCGTTTAAGTCCAGCCCCGCCGTGCAGAGTCGGGGGGGGGGGAATAGTAGAGGAACAAAACAACGGTTCAAACGTAGGCGTTCGACGGTCCGCGCGGACTTCTCGGATCCGCGCTGGGCCCCCCCCGAGCGCGCCAGGGGCGGCGCCAGAGGGGCCGCCGGGGGGCCCAGCGCGGATCCAAAAAGTCCACGCGGAGCGCCCAAAGCATATGTTTATGCTGTTTTGTTCCTCGTCGAGACGCCACCGAAGCCCAACGAGGAGGAGGAGGAGGAGGAGGAGGAGGAGGAGGGCGAGGAGGAGGAGGAGGAGGCGAGGAGGAGGAGGAGGAGGAGGAGAGGAGGAGGAGAGGAGGAGGAGGAGAGGAGGAGGAGGAGGAGGAGGAGGAGGGAGGGAGGAGGAGGAGGAGGAGGAGGAGGAGGAGGGAGGAGGAGGAGGAGGAGGAGGAGGAGGAGGGAGGGAGGAGGAGGAGGAGGAGGAGGAGGAGGGGAAGGAGGAGGGGAAGGAAGAGGAGGACGGAGGAGTGGGAGGAGGGGAGGGGAGGAGGAGGAGGAGGAGGAGGAGAGGAGGAGGAGGAGGAGGAGGAGGAGGAGGAGGAGGAGGAGGAGGAGGAGGAGAGGAGGAGGAGGAGGAGGAGGAGGAGGAGGGGGAGGAGGAGGAGGAGGAGGAGGAGGAGGAGGAGGAGGAGGAGAGAGAGAGAGCAGCGCCGATGATCCGATGAAGTCAACCGCCTTGAGACAACCGCGGAGGAGCCTGCCTGCAGGGCGGACAAGCAGCCCGAGGGCAGGCGTCGGGCGCCAGAGGCCTGCCCGAGGAAGGGCTGGGGGGGGAAGGGGGAGGAGGGTGAGGGAGGGGGAGGGAGGGGGAGGGAGGGAGGGAGGGAGGGGAGGGAGGGGGAGGGGGAGGGGAGGAGGGGAGATGAGATGAGATGAGAGCGGTCGCGAAGCGATTCTATATGAATTAGGCCCTGGCCGCACGCTCAGCTTTGCTGAGCACTTTAGGCACAAGATCTCTCTCTAAACGACGGAGATACTCCCTGCCAGTGGATGTGATGAGCTGACATGGGCCAGCCAACTGCTTGCTCAACCTAGTTTGGCCTGTGGTCCCACAGCTGCCACAAAACCACAGAGACTGGGATTGATGATACCTCATCTTGTGGGAACCATGGACCGTACCCCCAGCGAGATATAAAGTCCGACCAGCAGGCAAAGTAGAGATCTTATCTGTCGTTACTTCTAAAGGGGAACAGGGAGTGGCCAACCAGGACCTTACAGTGGCCTCAGTGGCGGAACCCTTACACATCTGGTTTGTTGTTTCCCGTGCTCTCTACCTGATGCGACGAACACAGAAGAGCCCGACCTCGAGGTCGGGGTGGCGGAATGGCAGGAGCCTTTTGGGCGCGCCCTTTTGGCCGTGCCTATAGCTGTCTGAAGGGCAATTCGCAACAAACGCATGCGAACAAGCCGAGCATCGTTCTCAACCCGCAGCACCTGTGCCCTCTGGCACTCGGGGAGGCGGACCTCGGCGGCAGCGATACCAGCCAAGGTGTCCACATACACATTGCCAGCAATCATCCAGGACGGGATCCCGAGCTCGACGATACACTGGGCCTCCACATGTGAGGGGACTTTCAAGACAACCATCTCACTGCAAGGCCTATGAACAAGATGCGTCTTAATAGCCCTCCAGATGTCAGCATTGGCGCCAGCAGGTTTTTCATACGCTCGCGCCCACCACCCCCGACACACCTCCTCGTTGTCCGTCACATATATTGTTGGTCCCGAGGACCAACGGATAGAGACTTCCAACATATACAGCCCCCCTCGCGCAACCGTCTGTCGGTCACCAGGAAGAGGACCCAACAAGTATGGACGCTCATCATTCACATCTAATGAGAACGCTCCAGCAGCCAACCCAACTCGACGAAGTCGTGGATCGCGTGTGTCTGCGCCTCCAGATGCATCACCAAACAGAACGAATGGATTGTCCATTGTCCCAGATACGAAAGAGAACGTGTCAGCTTGGTCTTGTCCCAAGCCTTTCCATCTCTCCACGTGTGTCGGCTCATCAACTCGTGTCCATTCCGCGGGTATCAGCTCACGGAACCAACAACATTCTGCTAAATTGGCCTGAGTCACTGCACGATGGCTCAGGTCTTGAGTCATGTCGAAAATGGGTGAGCCTTCATTGCACGAGCACTGCCAATATCGATGTAAGGGGGTCTCCTCAACCTGATCTGGACATCTCTCACACAGGCCCGAACATTCATATCCTCCCTCCTTGCGCCGTGACTCCGTCCAGGCACCACCGACAGCGATGACCAGGAGCATCTCAGCCAACCGTCGTCCTTGAGGGAGGGCCTCAAGTTGGGCCAGCTGCTTCCTCAAACTGTAGTTGTCCAAGCCGCCCTCAATTCCACCTCCGCAGAACGTGCGAGAGGCCTCGGACCAGAGTTGGAGTCTGAACGTATCTGAAAAATCATTGAGCAAGTCGGTGGCCTCCACAACTGACTCGAGCTGGCTGGCGTCGAACTTCCATCCTGGGGTGACGCCTGCTGGGTTTGCTCGATCTGCTGGAAGATACCACTCTGATGGACCATGTGGGTCCCGCCCTGCTTGCATAAGGTAATGTACGAGACCAGAAACAGGGCCTCGAACATGCCTTGCTCGATGCTGTGGCTCGGTGCCTTTGAAATGATCAACGATGCCTTGCCCAACTCGCGCAACTGGGGCATGAATACGTGGCTCCTCAATCCACGTGCGAAGCCACTGTTCCAGAAACTGCTTGGGGAGCTGGTACCCAGGTTCCTTCATGGGAGGTCTGAGGTCGAGCAGCGCCGTGAGGTCGCGACCGTGCTTGTGCCCTCCAGCAACAGCCCCAAGACGCCGGCGTAGTTCCACAACCGAGGACTTGGGGAGCCCATAGACCTGGTGCCCATAGTGGGCGGTCATCTGGGGTCCACCCAACTCGATTTTCTTAAGAATACGGAATCTCCTGGATGCCTTCGCGTAGCGTTTGATATTGAGATGCTGAACCTTGGAATTCTTCATCCTCGCACTCCGTGTCTGCCGAGCCATGCGTTTGCCGTTGCCCAGATCGACACCGAGGTATGTCGTTTGTCGTCCCCATTGTACATCCACGCCTCGCCGTCGTAGGCGCTTGACTATGACCTTAGCGTCCTCCACATTCGTGCACGTGATGATACTCTTGGGGTCCAACCGTAGCGCCTGTCGTTCGAGCTGAGCCTGAGTGGCCACCACCCCCTCCTCCAGCACCTCCGCAACGTGCCGCCGCGAACCGATGGCGACCTGTGATAAGTCGTCCACCCAGAGGCGCTCGGAGAGGTGGGGGTGGCATGTGGTCAGCTTGGTCTTGACGGCGTTAGTCATGCACTTGGCGAAACGCGTCCCACTACGCAATCCTTGAATGATGGATCGCGTAGCCTGGAACGGCGCCGAAACCGTGTTAGCTTGTGCCAGCAACCGTGGGCCAGCACAAACTTGCAACTCCAAGCACAAAGTGGTGGCTGGGAAATTGCACTCTAAGGCTCGATCAACTAAAATACCCCATTCAATTTCGTCATAGAAACTCTTGGTATCTAATTAAGCATGACCCTGGGACGAGCGAAGCCGAAAGAATAATTATTCGCCCATTGCCCTCATATATGCTTCTTTGAGGGCGGAGTTCCCAGCACACGCTGCATCCAAGTCTGTCTGACTCTGTGTATTCCATTCCTTGGTGTATGGCTCTCTGGCTGCTGACCAAACACGACAAAGAACACATGCCAAACCGATAACTCTGTCGCCAGTTGATTTGTTTGGAATAAGCCTGCCCAGCACAGCTAAAAGTTGCCATGGCCAGGTACCACACTGCTCGATGGTATTATAAACAGCCGAGAGCTCAACCATGGCTTCGTGCGGTAAACGATCCAGATCAGCAGGGCAAACTCGATCGATACCCTGACCAACTTGACCTTTCATGCTGCGAATGGCGCGTCGCACATCCTCAGCCGTCAATGGTAAGAACGCCTCGTCCTTGGCCTGCTGCCTGATGCGCGAAAAAAGCGCACGTACTTGTTCAACATCAATGTGCTTTGTCGTCTTCCAAAGCTCATGCCAATGTGAAGTCTTTTTGTCGGCAACGTCCTTCGGATGGAAAATAATACCAGCTCTGGCGTCGTCCAACTCAGAACTTGACTTGATGGCAGGCTTGGTGGAACGAAAAAGCTGACCAGTATTCCCATTGTCCATGACCCAATGCTTGAAATCACGTAGAGATGCGTTGATTGCTTTCGTCCTAGACCGTCTACATATGGCCTCCAACTCGGTGCAGGCTGCCTCTAACTGCTGATAGGATTGGTTACCCAGCTGCTCGAGAAAAGATTGCCACTCCTTCCATGATGTGGCCAAAGGTGCCTTGCCTACGAACTTGGGCGCGTGGTCTGGGTAGCGACCTGCCAATTTGACTACTGCCGCCGCCAGCGCTGCCACCTGCTTACTGCCGTTCTTCTTGGCGACATGATGCATGACCTGACGAGCTATGGTGAGGAACATGGCCCACCAGTTAGCAGCTGTGTCAAAAAAGGGCATGTCCCGATAATGTGCACCATCTTGAACTTGATGCACCTCGAGCCTCGGCCCTGAAGCTCTCGTGGGCTTGGAGCAGCCCTGCTCGAGTCCATGATGCCATAGAATACTCGTTTCTACAGCGTCGATCCACCCAGCAAAGACTCCACTGACTTGTAAGATACTCTCCCCCCCAGCTTGATATGCCAAGGACTCGCGAATGGGTGCCCAGACCTGCTGCTCGGTTTGGATCATGAAGCCCGAACTGGCTCGAGCCAAAAGCCACGCGGCAGCAGGGATGGAGAAAGAAACGCCAGCAGCAGCACCAGCAGTGGAGGTGGAAGGGTCAGGAGAGACCCTATATGAAGCCTGCTCGGGGGTCAGGGTCTCGCTTGGGGGGGGGGGGCCTTAAATCGTTCCCTGAATTCGACGCAGAAAGCCCGTCGGCAACAATGGAATTCACGGCAGGAGCACTCCTTTGAAAGACGGGCAGACATTTTTCCCCTTCGACGCGGCAGCTTCCGACAGGTTGGGGAAAATTGGGCTCGTCAGCCCACGGGTCCAACTCCTCTTCCTCCCAAGGGCCACCTGTGACGGCGGCCTCGGGCAGAGGGAAATGGGGCTCTGACGGGGTGGCTGAAGGCCCCTGCTCGCTTTGGGTGGCAGGCGGTCCTGATTGGCCAGACTCCCGATCCCAGAGGTCCCCGAACAGTAAACCGGATTGTTCAACCTGCTTGTGAAACGAAACGGCTCTCTTGAAAGCTAGCTCCTGCTTGGCCCGAGACGACTTGCTGCCCACCAGAGGCGCCGCCTGGGGACGATCCACCCGCGGGAGCCTCTCAGCAAGGCGCAGCGACCTGGTGATGAGCTGCGCTCCCGAGCCGCGGAGCTGGAGAGCTAAACCTATGTGGGGCCTCCATGGGACATCTACGACCGCGTGCAATCCAAAAATGTAGGGGGCGGCGGCTGGGGAGGCGAGAGCGTAATCAATATGCGACGCTCCCTGGGTACTGATACACGTAGACTCAACTGGAGCCTGCAAAACCGTGGCCCCCACCTTCTCGACAAACCCGACAGAGACGAGGGTGGAGGCAGGGATGCTAAAGCCCCCTTATCGCAATCCAGGGCAACTGTAAAGCACATAAAACGCTACCTAGTTTGGAAAATCTACCAATGTTGTCCCCATTGTGTCCTACTGAGCAGTGACCATAGCATATCACTATGACTAAACTGTAGCCTTGTTGGCGAACCACGACTGGCAATAACCCATCAAGCATATCATGGCCGTCAGAACAAAGCCCTCCAAGACCCCCAAGATGATGGGTGATATGATGCACTTGACGATGGCCCTGGGCAAGGAACAACTCTCCTCCTTCATTGGCTCGCAATGTGCCCGAAGCCGTCGTGCACGGTCGGCCTGACGGTCGCACAGGATTCGTCAGTGCCTTGAACTTGTCGCGACGAAACTTGGATGCCCAACTAGATTCAGCTCGTGCACCCACATGCGTCTCACAGAATCCAAAATATTGAAATACCTTGTGACGATGAAGCTCCTGAATGTAGCTCCATGACTTCTCCCCCCAGGATAGTGATGTTAGCGAAGAACATTTGCGTGGCAGCGCCATCCCCCACTGATGCGCAGTCACTCGCAAGCGGCTGAGGCGAGCCGACCAGCTCCGCAGAGCTGCCCCCGCGGGCCAGCTGGGCGCCCACGGGGGCGCTGGTCGCTCACGCAGCCGCTTCGCCCTCCTTGGTAGCCTTCACCGTGGCGGCCTTGGCGGCCGCTGCCACGCCAGCCGCCTTAGCCACCTTGATCCGCTCGAACTCGGCCTCGACTGCCTTCTCCTTGCTGTCTGCCGTCGGCGCCTGCTGCTGCGGCTGCCCGCGCGGCTGGTCGCCAGGCACTGGACCTCCGCTGGGCCCAGGAGGCCGCGGCCCCGCGCCCTCGTTGCCAGCGGCAACTCCAGCCGCCGCCGCCACGGCCTCGCCCTCCTGGTTCTTCCTCTTCTTCAGCATGCGAGTGGTGATCGCCTCCTTCATGGACATCACACGCTCTTTCCATGCCGTGAGCTGCTCGCTCGTCGAGTTGATCTGCGAGCGGGTGGCTTGGAAATCAGCATGTAACTTCTTGAGCTGCTCCTTCTCGTGATCCTCGCACTCGGACTCCCCGCTCTCGACCTGCTGGAAGAAAACGTCATCCCACTGAATGAAACTCAGCAAACTGTTTCTCAGCCTGCTTCTCGGCCTGCTGCTCGTTGATGCGCTGCTCTGGAAGAACGGCTGCAGCCAAGGCGCGCGCGGCAATCTTGCGCGAGACCTCGGCCTCTGCGAGGATCCTGATGGCATCATTCTCCTTCTCCACCGCACGATCTAGCTGTTCACGAATGCGAATGACGTGCTGGCTGGCCTGCTCATACTTAGACTTAGCGTCTCTCCACGACCCTTCAGCCCGTCGGACAGCTTCCGCAGGAGACGGGGCCTCAGCTTGCGATTTCGCCTCCTGCTGCTCGAGCTGCTGCAGCTGCTGGAGGAGGGCCTGCGTGACCACTACGTCCGGCGTGGAGGAAAGCATGGACATGAGCATGTGCTTGCACGCCTTGGATGATGACGTGAGGTCGGAGCCCTTGCCGTTGGTTGCCTTGTCCTTGCCCTTGCCCTTGCCTGGGTCAGGTACAACGCTCAGCTGTAGGCCAGTGTCTTCGCCCTTGCCAGACTTCTTACCTCCAAGATAAAGCCGAACTTTGGAACTGCACCTGCTGCATCGGCAGTCCCTGGAACTCAAAATGTCATTGTACTCAGTCGTGTGGCACTTAGCGCATTTCGACCAAGCCCGTGCCATGATAAGAACTGAAATGCAGCACGATGGCTTCAGCAGCCTGCCCCACTTTCGCCGCTCAGAACGACTGGCGAGCGTGGCCAGGAGTCTGAGCGCTCCCCAAGCACCACGAGACGGCGTGGGGCGCTGGCAGAATGGATGCGCACAAAATGTGACTGGGGAGGTATGAAAGTGAAAGGCACCCTGAAACCCCCCTGCACCCGCTAGTGCCAGAATTGCTTGAGCAGAGGGGAGGAGGGGAGAGAGGAGGAGGGGAAGGACGGGGAGGGAGGGGAGGGGGAGGAGGGGAAGGAGGAGGAGGGGGAGGGAGGGGAAGGAGGAGGAGGGGGAGGGAGGGGAAGGAGGGGGAGGGAGGGGGAGGGGAGGGGGAGGGGTGAGAAGGGCGGGGGGGGGGGACAAGCTAATCAGGCGCGCCCTCGCGCCATATCTGACATCCCACCCCTCCAACGAGTCCCTGCCCGTTGCGCTAACTTTTTCGCTATCCGCCGACGGGTGACATGATGGACCTGGAACTCCAGAAGGACACCATCATGGTTTTCGCGATCAAAAAAATGGGCAGCTGCATACAGCGGAGGAGGAGGAAGTTGCGAATGAGCAGGAGGATGAGGAAGAGGAGGGTGAGGCAGGATGACAAGGAGGAGCAGCAGCAGCAGGAGCAGGAGTGGGAGGAGCGGGAAGAGCAAGGGGACCAGGGGAAGGCGGAGGAGGGGAAAGAAGCGGGGAGACATCAGCGGGGAGACATCGACCCATCCCGAACAGGGGCGAAAGCGCCATTGTGAACGACGGGGTAAACCCTCCGATCCAAAAATGAGGCCAACGCTTCAGCGGGAAGACCATTTTGGAAGGACCGAGTGCGTCCGGATTGAAAACGCACAGGAAGATTGTTGAACATGTTGAGCATCCGGTGTTAAAGACGATACGCAGAGGGGGCGCGTTGCTCCCACCGAGTCCTCGTGGGGAAGAGGAGAGGGGGAGGCGAAGGGGGAAGAAGGGTGAGAGGGGATGCACTGAAAGGCGGAGGCGGAGGCGGAGGATGAGGACAAAATCGGAGCAGCTGGGACAACGGACGACCGCATGTGGACCCAGCCCGTACGAGCCGTGTGTTTCGCAAGCTGTCTCATTCAAGCTTCGCGCGGCCCGCTTAGCTTCGACCGGAAGAGGTGCGCTCTCGGCCCGCGGATCAAAACAAATGTTTCGCAGGCTGTGGTGAATCCGGAGGAATCCAGGCTTGGCGACGAGGGACGGGTAGCGGCATTGGCACATCTGAGGGCATCCCGAAGCAGATTGAATCAGAGGATCGCCCTGCACCAACGATATATATATATATATATATATATACACGATGTGCTGAAGGCATCCCGAAGTAGAAGGCATCCCGAAGTAGATTGGATCAGAGGATCGCCCTGCACCAACGATACATATATATATATGTATGTATACGATGTGCTAGCGACGTTGGCTCCAGATCGCGCCGCACCGATGCTGCATGGGCGATGGCGCGCGGCCCTCCGACCCTGTCTGCTCGGGCCTGACTTTGGGAGGGCGGCAGCCCGTCCCACTCCGCAAGGACAGAGCGGGGGCGCTGGCGACCACAAGCCCTGACGTTGGGTCGGGCGTGTCCTCCTGCACGGGCATGTTGGACGAACCTAAAAAATAGCCAAAACAAATTCATACATGGTCAACGGAATACTAGAGAGATCGTCCCCCTCATATGTTTGCCTCTTTGTTGGATATTCTTCCTGTAGAGGGACAGGCCCGACTTAACCCTGACGTTGCGGGGTTGCCGACACGAGAATAGGTTTGGGCCCAACTCGGTGTTGTACGAGGGGGGGGCGTCAACAGATAGGGGTGCGTCCGACTCGCCTCTGGCGAGGGGGTGCGTCCCCAGGTTACCCTCTCTTCTGGGCGACCCGTTTGTGTTGGGGGAGGGGTCTCGGGGATTGGGAGGACACACTGTCTGCGGCCCAGTGGCGTCCGGGCCCACGTGCCGGATACATACGCACGGCCTCGCGTGCCTCGCCCCAGAAGGGCCGAGCGCTGCGACGAGGCGCAGCTGCCGCTGGGCACCCCCAAGGCGAGCCATCATCAAGAATCCACCAACATGTCCTCCTCCCACCTGGACATCGAGAGCGGGCTCGCCCCCCCCCTTGGACCCTGCTGGTGGTGACCCCCCTCCGCTGGGCTGGGGCAACCAAGAGGTGCCGATGCCGCTACTCAGCGGACCTCTCCCAGGGGCGCGTCCTGACCAGGGTTTCGAAGCGAAGGCAGCGGCGGTGGCGACGAGGGCACCCCAGAAGGCCCCAAAAAGGGGGAAACGAGCGAAGGGTAGAAGTATGGGTACTCGACGCTGGATCGGCGCCACTCGACGCTAAATCGGCGCTATCTCATCGGCTCCCAGACGCCAATCGACACGAGTCGACGCCAAAGACAAAATTGCGAGGGTACACAAGGCGCCCATGATTTGCTACGGAAAGAGGCCCTCCTCCCACCCAAACATCGAGAGCGGACTCGTCCCCCCCTTGCACCCCGCTGGGGGTGGCCCCATCAGCTGGGGAAACCAAGCTCGACTCTAGTCGATTCGGGTTCGACCCTAGTTCGATTCAGGTTCGACTCTAGTTCGATTCAGGTTCGACTCAAGTCCGACTCAAGTCCACGGACGCTCGACGCAGCATCTACGATTCAGTGCAGCGCGTAGCTCTAGGAAAAGAGAAAGCCAAAAGGTACCGATACAGCTACTCCCCGGACCCCTCCCGGGATGCGTCCTGACTAGGATTTCAAGGCGAAGCCGGCGGTGGCGACGAGGGCCCCCCCAGGGAGGCCGCAACAACGCGGGAAGACGAGGGAGGGGGTTTATGAGGCCCAAAGAGGGCAAGACGAGGGCAGGGGTAGCGTTAAGTCGGGCGTGCCCCCCTACAGGGGGATTTTCGATGAAAAAAACAAAAATACCGAAAAGGTCAAACAATACTCCAAACATAGTCCCCAGACTATTGTTGGACTATGTTTTGGCCATCTTGGGGTGTTTTTCATTTTTCGTCGAAAATCCCCCTGCAGGGGGACAGGCCCGACGGAAGGGCAGCGGTGTGGGTGTCTTGCTTTCCTCGGACCACCCGCGCTGCCCAACACTCGGAGGCGGGAGAGGCCCCGCGGGGCGCGCGCCTCTCGGCGGGTGCGCGGCCCAGCGGGAAGGCCAGGAACGCAATGCAACAAGGAGAGGCGCCACGAGATCTGAGGAGATAGCATGGCCCCCGCCGTGACATCCCCCCCCCAGTCATCACCCCCCCCCTTTGCCGCCCCCGATTCTGGGCCTCGGGTGGGCTTGGCCAGGATCGGTGAATGTGGACAGTTCTGGTCGCTCGACTGAGGGGCATCCCCGTGGGATGTGGAGGAGGAATGAGGATGAGGAGGAAGAGGAGGAGGAGGAGGAGGAGGAGGAGGAGGAGGAGGACAAGGAGGAGGAGGAGGAGAGGAGGAGGAGGAGGAGGGGGAGGAGGAATAATAATCGCCCCCCCCTCTTTCCCGCCCCCGAGCGGCGGGCGGGGGGGGGGGCGGCCGTCTGCGCCCCGACGGCCTCGACGCCCTGGAAGTCGCCCGCGGCCTGCCCGGGGCCGCGGGGCCGCCCCCCGCCCGGGGCGAGCCCGCGGGGGCGACGTGGGCCGACGGCGGCGAGGCCGAGAGCAGCGGCGTCGAGCGGCGGCGAGGCGAGGAGATCGAGCCGCAGGGCCTCTTCGGGGCTCCGGCGCTCGCGACGACCACGACGATCGCGACGACCACAAGGACCACAAGGACCACCAACGACCACAACGACCACAAGGAGCACAACGACGATCACAACGACCACAACGGCCACAAGGATCGCAACGACCACAACGATCACAACCACGACAACGAGCACAGCCATAGCAACGATCACAACGACCACAACGATCACAACGACCACAACGATCACAGCAGCAACGTTCACAACGAGGGCGCACATGGGCGCAGCTGGAGCAACTGGCCGGCATAGACCCCGAACGGGATCCAGATCTCTGACGGTGTGCGCTTTTTTCCAATCACGGCACTGCGGACGTCAGAGGTCGATCGGGATCGAGATGCCACCCCTGGGGGAAGAGGTCGGGACCTCTGGGGCCGCGCATTGAGAAGGTCACACCGTCGGATGTCTGGGCACAGGGGGACCAAGAGGGCGCGTGGTCGGATGTGGGATCCGTCAACATCGCATCAAGGCACCGGATCGAACAAGATCATGCTTCGGCTCGGGCCGCATCGGCACGGAGTCGAACTCGAAGCGAATCGGCCGCGCCAGAATGCACACCAGCGTCATGCGAGCATCGCGCTGCATCGGATCGACGCAGCAGAGAAACAGAATCGGATCGAGACCGTCAGAATCGCCATCGAATCGGATCGATCGGATCCGATCGAACCCTGGGATGCGGCAGCATTGCTATGAGATGTCGCAGAGGACAACTACTGCACATTCACGTCGTGACGACGACGTCGTTGGGTTCCACACGGCGTGGACCGTCGTCCACCCTTGAACCGTCGCGGCTTCCCGATAGCGCAGGTCGTTGGCGGCAGGCCGATTCTGGGTCAATGGCGGCGCGCGAACTTGACCATACGCGCTGTGCTCTCAACCGTGTGGGTACCGAACAACCCTGCCGTGCAGGAACACATGGACCTCCGAGAAGACTTGGGTAGGATTAGGTCGAGTATGTCCCCCTACAGCTGGAGTGTGGGTGAAAAAGAGAAACAAGTTCTAAACAACTCAAAAATAGTTTGAACTAAAATTGTGGACAAGTCGTCCCGAAACTATTTTTTAATAGTTTTGAGTATTCCTCCTGTAGAGGGACAGACCCGACTGAAGGGTAGGAACTACCCCCCCAGTGGTGCCGCCTTCGCGCGCTGGGGGAGAAGCACCCAGCGCGCGTATCCAGGAACACACATCGGCACCCCCTGGAGACAAAGCACACCCGACATCCGACCGGACCGGCACCAAGCCGAGGCCGAGGGGAACCGACGGACCGAGGGCAGCACGGAAGGGAGCGGCGGCGCCACGGCCGACCGCACCGCACCGCACCGAGCCGCGAACGCCCGGAGCTCCCCGTTCGTCAAGGTGGAGGAGGAGGAGGAGGAGGAGGAGGAGGAGGAGGAGGAGCTGAGGAGGAGGAGGAGGAGGAGGAGGATGAGGAGGAGCTGAGGAGGAGGAGGAGGAGGAGGAGGAGGAGGAGTTGGAAGGGAGGACGCGGTGGTCCGCACACGGGCGCCTGCCCCCCGGCGCAGCCACGGGCCGCACAGAGAGGCGGCCCGCCGCCTCTCGGCATCGGCAGGGCGGCTGGGCCCTCCTCGCAGGCGTCCCGCGCACGAGCGCAGGGCTCCCCGGGCCGGCTCGGCACCGTTGGGCTTACGAGGTGGTGGTCAGGAAGTTCGCGTTGGTAGTTTCGCGATGCAATACACTGGGGGCTCGACCACAAGACACCTGCCACAAGAAACCCAACCCTGCCAACCAACCTCGCGCCGCAATACACTGGGGGCGCCCATTCACTTTTGGCGTGGGCACGTCGCGCTTTCTATCGCAGAACCCTCGAAGCCCAAGAAACCCAGGGCACCCTGGGGGCGAGCAGGGTGTTTCTTGGCATGGGTCTCCACTGTAAGAGTTAATTTACGACTGAAGAAGAGTTGATCGCTGCACTGTTGCGAACTGTTCTTGCGCACCAGCCCTCGACGACCCACGCCCGAGTCACCATGCACGACTGTCGAACAACCAATCGGCGCGGGAGTGTGCGGCGCCACGACGCAGCGCGCGAGCGGGACTGCAGGCAAAGCCACACGCTGGACACAACTTGAGGGCCATCGCACCTGGTCGTGCATTGGCCGAGCGCTGAAAAGGCAGGCGGCCACATGTGTTTCCACGGATCGAGTCGGGGATCGACTACAGAATCGATTTACCCCGACATTGAGGAGACAGTCGAATCTACGAGAATACTATGAATGTTCGAAGATCTACAAACATTGTACGCCTTCTTCCGCAGATTCGACAATCATTTCAATCCTGGGGCAAATCAATGTTGTAATCGATCGCCTACTCGAGCGGACTGTACAACCCGCTTCGTGCTTCACTCCTTGGGCCCCCTGGGGGGGGGGGCACATGGTCACGCCTGGACACACTTCGAAGGGCTGGCCCGTAGTTAATGGTGATGAAGAAAAGGGCGGGGAATCGACGCCTCCTCAAAGCACCAACGTTAACGGGGCTCACGGACACACAAAAAAATATACATATCCCCAAATGTTTTGCTGTCCATAGAGTTTCCCAGAATTTCCTGGGAATCAGCGATCTATTGTGTCTGCGTGCTTTCTCCCCTCCTGAGATAAGGAAAGGGGCGGGGAGTCATCTCCTCTGCAGACCACCAACGCCACGACTCTTGCAGAACGTGGGCCCAAGAAATCTCGACCCCCTTCCTGGCACCGGCCTTTCCTCCCAGGCTGGATCGATCCATGAGGGTCCGGGGACCCGAAACAAAGCCAAGCCAGTCGTTTCAGGATGTAAGGCCTGGGCCTTCCTAAGAGACGAAAGGCCCGCCAAAGCGCGGGCCTTCCATCTATTCAGAAGGCCTGCGCCTCCTAAGAAACAAAAGTGCCTCTAAGAGGAGCCTCGCCCCCTTCCGCTACACTTGTGGCCGCCATGACAATAGACACTCTAATCGCTTGATCATTGAATTCACGATGTTGCTGAAGCATGTTCGAATCATGTTTACACCATGGTTTAATACTTGCATGACATGATTGAAACATGTTTCAGGCATCTGGTAACTAGTTGGCAACGTGCCTCCTCTCCCTGGATCGTCTTCCACAACCCTACCCCCCTCCTGCATGTCGCCTGTCCCCCCAACTGGTTATGCTTCGACCGGAGGAGGTGCGCTCTCGACCCGCGCATCAACAAGTATCCCCAACTGGAGTGGTAATTTGGTGGGGGTCTCGAAAGGGATGGGCATGGGGATGGGGCTCGGTGAAACGATACCGCCTTGGTAGTCCCCAAACGCGGTGGTGACAACACCTGGCGGTGTGTCTCGGGCGATTTGGTGTCACCACCCGGTTTGGGGACTCGTGCGGTTTTCCGAGGACGTCCCGGACACTGGTGGGTCCAGGAGTCACGAAACCCGGTGGTGACCCCGCGCCCCCAGACCGAGCGGTGACCTTTCTGGGGATTCCAGGTCGCCACCTGGGATCTCGCCACCCGCTTTGGGGGTTCCCAAACCGACGCCCCGCACCCCGGAGAGCCTGGGCGGAAGACGCCCCGGCGGAGTCGCCCAGCGCCTCCGCGCTCACCGGCAGCCTCAGGCACCGCGGGGCGGCGTCGGGGCCCTCCTCGGCGCGGGCAGGGGCGAGGGGCAGGAAGAGGACACCCTTCCTTCCTTCCTCCCTCCCTCCCTCCCTCCCTCCCTCCCTCCTTCCCTCCCTCCCTCCCCCTCCCCCCTCTTCCCTCCTCCTCCTTCTCCCCCTCCTCCTGCTGCTGCTCCTCCGTGCTCCCAGGGCAGCGCGGGTTCTGACACACTCACGGCGGACGGAATCCCACAACCTTCGTGCTCTGGGGGGCCCTTCGCCAGGCCTCGGAGCGGTCCAAAAAGTGCGGGATGAAGAACTGGTCCCGAGGAAGGGGTCCAGACTCCTGGGCTGTGCTCGTACCCGCCTCCGTGCCTTGTGCACGCTGCGGCGTGTTAGACTGCTCCTCCCCTGAGATCCTGGCGGTGCATCTTGCACAATCGGCGACCTTGCCTTGTTCGGAAACAGGGACGCTCGCAACAAGATCTGGCTCGAAAAAAGCTGCAGAACAATGGGATCCAGGGTGCTGGCTGATTGGTTAAACAATATTGCAGTTTGTCGTGACGTCGGGGATCGGGATCTGCTGTATAGTAGGTTCTCTTTGGTGTTCATCGAAAGCCGATCTCATCTAAACGTCCCTCTCCCCTGGGGTCGTTATTCGTCGCTCTGCTTCGCCTCCAGACGGTGCCAAGACATCTACGCAAAAAGACCCACTTTATTCTCAAGATGCATCCGAGATGGTCCAATATGCTTCCAACGCCTCCCCATACAACCTAACGACGGTCCATGAGACCCCAGGGCGGGTCCGAAACAAAAACAAATTCGCGTTGCGAACAAACTTGTTAGTTAAACATTGTCGGCTCCAGGAAAAAAATACAAGGCCGGGGACCGTCAACAAAACAAACACGACTCGACGCCGCCTCCGCCGCCGTCGCCGTCGCCGTCGCCTTCGCCGTCGCCGTCGCCGTCGCCGTCGCCGGCACCGGCGCGGCCGCTGCCTCCGTCGTCGTGCCTTCGCAATGCTCAAAAGAAGGAAAGGCGTGGCATTCTTGAGCTCGGCGGCGAGTAAAAGAGGGTGGGCGAGGGGCTTGGCCATAGGGCTCCTCAAAGGATTCCTGGAGGCTTCAAAGTAGGCATCTTGGAAGGCTGGATGGTCTGCAAGAGCTCCCCCCTGCCCTCTTAGAAGGCCGCCCCCCCCCGCCCAACCACCAGACCATCTCCTCTCAACACTGGTCACCGCACCCTTCCTGGCGGTAGAATCCAGAAACGAATCGAGACGACGGATCGGCGATCGAAATGAATCGGATTGGTGGAAACCGCTAGCCGAATCGGGACACGTCGGATGTCGGAAATCCGCAAACTGGTAAGGTCTCCATGGATGAATCCGAGATCGAAGCGTCTCGGAATCGGAATTGATCGAGATCGAGCCGAGCCGGAGGAGCCGAACTGATCCCTGCTTCCTGGAGGCCACCCTGGCCAGCCTCTGGGCCTGCGCCATAGCCGCGATGACAACAGTGGGCGCCCGAGGGCCCACTGACGTGGGCCGGAGGCCGAAGGTAGCCAACGGCCCCTGGACAGCCGAGACAACCACCCTAAGTGGTAAGACGAAACTACGACGAGGATACCCTCTGGTAAGGGTATCTCCAAAATCTCTGAGATCCGGCGGATCTGGACGATGTCTCGGGTGCCGCGGTCTCCTCAGAGCGTTTTGGACAGCTCTGAGAGCGTTCTGGAACGCTCTGGAACGGATTCGAGCCCTCGACCCCTTGCCGTTCTCTTCAGGTCCTTGAGGGGGAACGTTCGGAGGGACTGGCTCAGGGGGGGAAGAATTGAGCGGGAATTGGCGATACACCGCCGTTGGATCGGCGATGCGCCCCCGATAGCGAATCCGCACGGTCCGCACGGTCCTGGGCAGGGTGGGCTATCGGGCCCTATCGGTGAAGACTGGTCGATTGGGGATCGACGCTTTGTTTTTTTCGCGCCGCCACGGCACCCACAAGAGAGCAAGCCCGAAGAGGGGTCGAAGGAGAAGAGTCGGGGCTGGCAGGAGACCCCCAAACGTTGTCCCTCCGAAGTGGCCTCCAGACGCCGATACAGTCGAACAACCTCGGGCGCGGTGTCTTCTTGGAGCCGCCGGGAGGCCTGGGCCTCCAGGGACCCCTAGAGGTATATCCCCCAAGGGCTTCTGGAGCAGTTTCGCTAGTGATCCTTCGGGGGCTACGCCCGTGACCAGCGCCGCCCCTCCCTCCCCGCCCTGGTCGCGTCACGATTCGCGCCGTCGCCATGTCAGCCAGTCCTAGGCTAAGTCGGGCCTGTCCCCTTACAGAGGGGGTATTCAAAACTAGTCAAAAATAGTCTGGGGACTCTCATAAAACGAAATAATGATAATATGTGTTTTTACGTGTTGGAACATGTTTTAAATATGATTAACATTTCGTCGGAAATCCCCCTGTGGGGGGACACGCCCGACTGAATCTTAGGCGATCCCAGACTCCGTCGGTACGAATCGTCACGTGACTGGCCCCCTTCGCCGAAGTCGCCCCCCCATATCGCTAGCTAGCAAATAGATCACGCTCTCCTGGAGGCCTCTGGAGGCCCTGGGCGGCCCAGAGCAAACCAAACTCGGGGGCGGCCAGGGGCCTGAGTTTCATAGTCGCGACCCCTAAAATCGGTCAGGAGAGGTGGATGAAGCCAAGTGAGCGTTTTCTTATTCAGAGTTTCCACGTTGGGCGGGAAGGGGGGGGGAGGGGGAGGGGTCTGGCTCTGGACCTCTGATTCAGGCGACTGCTTGCAACAGCGCGTCCTATGGGGGAGACCCCACCCGTTCGAAACAGGCGCCACAAACAGCCAAGACCTACTCCACGGGGGGGGGGGGGAGGGCGAAGGGCCCGCGCCGATCGGCAACAAAAATGATTCACAAAAACGGTCGCCAAATCCGCGAGCAGTTTCTGGACCCCTCCCCGTGTCCATCTGGTGCAGCCTGCACCTTGTGCGCACGTCTGGCGGTGCCCGGATGAGCGGCCCCCGGGAGGCCGACAAAACCCAGACCTGTGCGAACCCAACACCTCGAGCCTCGCCCCCCCCCCCTTCCTGCTCGCCGGGACCAGTGCTGGGCCACCTCAGGCCCCCAGACAGCTCCAAGTCTTTGTGTGTACATATGTGTGTATACATATATTTGTGTCTAGATATACGTGTATTTGTGTATGTGTATATATAGGTAGGCATGTATATGTACATGGATGTATACATACATATATATATATATATATGTACATATATATAAATATGAGAAAAAAACAAAAAAAAACAAAACAAACAAACAAAAAACAAAAAAAAAAAAAAAAAAAAAAAAAAACGCGCGCGCACTACGCCCGCGCGATTCGCTTCTAGCCGGCTGCGCAGTCCTTGTCGGTGGACCGTGCGCTAGCCCACGGGGAACGGGGCCCGCCCCCGCAGCGCCACTCGGCAGGTTGGGCACTCTGTGCGGCACTCGGGGATGCCTCTCGGAGGCTGTGAAGCATCAATGTTGAAGCCCCTCGGGGCCTCCTGGGAGCCTCCTTGCGGCCGCTTTTGCGCCTCCTGGGGGCCTCTTGGGGGCCTCTCGGCGGCATCGGGGGCCATCTTGGCGTGAGGGCTCGAAATCTCAGCTCGGGTTCCCCGTCTTGGGCCTTTCCTGGGCTGTCTTCGACGCGCCAAAGACTGAAAAGGTGAGCGTGGTGAAAAGGTACTTCCCCCTCAGGAATGAAACAATTTCTGGCCTCGCAAGGCTGCCTTGAACAGTTTCCTGGGACTCTCTCGTAGCTCCTGGGGCGTCCCGTGGGCTGCCAGATGTCACGTAAGGCCGCCTTGGAGCGCTCTGGGAGCACGCTGGGAGAGTCTTAGGAGTCTCCCGGGTGCCCCGGAGGCTACCTTGGACGCCTTGGGAACGCCGCCCGGACAGCGCCCCGGGACCAGGGGATGGGACGGTCGTGCAAAGGGGTGGGGCGGCCTGGGGACCGGGGGCCGGTCTTGTGCATATATATATATATATATATGTATATATGTATATATATGTACATACATATATGTGTGTATGTATCCACTCTGTATATGTATATCTGTGTAGATATATGTGTGCGTGCAATTATACAAATACATGTATCTTTATACTTGTATGAATATTCCGCAATTGGTACATACGCACATAACCATATATAGGTACCTGTGTACGTATAATGATATAGTGTGGCACACATATACATACAAACAGATAAAATATGCACAACTATACATCTTTACACACATATATATAAATATATCAGCATATCGGCGAATCTAGCTACCGTGTATACATATACGTGTGTAAATATACAGGCATATACATATACACATATATCTATACACATATACACCAGGTGGGGGACAAGGTGAACAATGATTGGGGGGTGACAATGCGCATGAGATGATTGGCTGTCTCCCTCCCCCTTCTCCCCTACCCTAGGGTCCAACATCTCGTTCTCGTGGGGGGGGGGGCCCGAGAGGGGGGGGGGCCGAAAACTCGGCGGTGGCTTCCCTGGGCGCACGGAACCTCCCCATCCAGCCTCCGCCGCCTCCGCGCTGCCCAAGACGTCCTCCGAGACGGCTCCAGAGAGGCGCCGACGCCTCCGAACAGCCTCCCTCACAGAACGCTCAAGAGGTCATAGGACCCCCCAAAGAGACTCCAGACACGCCACGCCACGGATCTGAGAGGACCCCCCGGCAGCGTGTCGGGAGGCAAGAGACAATGGTGCTCCTGTGGCTTTCTGGTGATGTTCGCGGTCTGCCTCGTCGGGCATCCGAAAACTAACAACCGCACCCGGGGACTCCCCAAACGAAGCCACGTCAGCCAACAAAAGTACCCCAGAGAGACGGCCCCAGAGGCCGAACAAGAGGGGCCCCGGGGACGACCTCGAAAAATCGCCGGGAGCTCTCATCCACAAACCAGCCCCCAAGAGCTTTGACATGCATCCCAGCGGCCCCGAAGGGACCCCGAGGAACCCCCATGGGAGCCCCAATGTTCTGAAGAGGCCCCCCCAAGCTTCCAACAAACCCGTCAAAACCCTGCAACACACCCGCCTTCAGGATACTGGGGATGCTAACTGCCGCGCGTGACGGGGTCGGTTCGGAAGGTTCCCTTTGGTGGTTTTCTGAAAGGTTCCCCCCTGGCCCTCGGGTCCAACACCCTCGGCCCAGATAAAAGAGGGCAGCGGGGTCAGGGAATTCGACGGCGCTGCTTCCGCGCTTCTGGGCTTCAATTTCCAGCCCCCTTCGTCTCTCAGACACCATAGGCCCTGGAAACATTCCCCAACAATTTGACATTTTCCATGACGTGACGTCCAACACGGGCAACAAAGACCTCCTGATCGACACCAGAACAGCCCCAGAGGTTTCCCACGAACAGGTCATATGCATCCGGGGAGCTCTTAACCCACTTGATAATAACTCCCAACATCCTCGCAAACGCTGGTGTCTTCTGGGGGATTCGGCGGGTGGCGGCAGCCACGTGACAGTATCGTTATATCATTCCCTGTACGCCCGATGTGCGCTTCAAGTTCGATGCATGTATACATATATATATATACATATGTGCGTGCGTGTGTGAAGCATACATCGATTACGCATTCCATTGTTTGAACCAGTACACCCGTATGTCGGATATGCTTACTTGGAGCACTGCATGGACTATCCTCTTGTCTCCCCGTAAGTATCGTTATATGGATTTGCACACACTTGAACTTAGTGTATGTATTGTCGGAACCCCGTGTAAGCAACAAACAAACCCACCTGCATCATTGTTACGCAGGCCCTCCATCGGGTACCTTCTTTGCAGCGTTGTATCATTTGATTTCAATGAAGAACCCGCCCAAAGCACAGATCAATCGCACGACCGAAGAACCGCACAAACGTGATTCATGTACATCTGTCATTTGCATTATAGGTGCTACCTCTCTACAACCTGGGTGGGGCTACGCGGGGCCTAGGTTGCCGAACTTAGACCATCCGCGCAAAACCTGCTGGACGTGGGCCACGGTCGAAGCCAATTATTCAGGGCACGAAGAATACATCCGACATAGAGTTCCGACATCGAACCCCCAAGATTTCAAACATACGCCGCCACCCATCTGAACCGCTGCGTTTTTCAGCGGCGAGCACGGCAGTGGCAGACACTGGGCGGCGTGACAAGATTGGGCGGCATGACGGCGTAACAAACAAGTTCGAACCCCCGGCGCGCCTGACTGAAAACCCTGATGCCCCGGGCTGGTTTGAACCAAGGTCTTTGCAGACCTGGTTGCTACGTACGCCCCCGCCGGAAAAACGGATGGCATGCGACACGCGAGGTCGAGAGCTCACGACGAGACCTTGCCCCCTGCGCACCCCTTGTACTGTGCAGAAAGTGCCACGCGTGCCACGCCCAGCGACCGTGTGACGGATAGAAAACGCAGTGAGAGACCACCACCGTGCAACCCTTGCGAGGCCGAGGCAGTGTCACGCCTGCCACGCCCCCTGACCTTTGAAAGATAAAGACCGCGGTGAAAGACCACCCCCCACGGCTCCCCCTGTGGTGGAGAAAACTCTATGCTTGCCACGCCCCTTGATCCTGAAGCGGATAAAAACCGCGGTGAGGGACAAACCCCTGCGCAGTCAGTGCGCTGCGGAAGCTGCACGCCTGCCACGCTCCGCGACCCTGAGGCGGATAGAGAACGCGGTGAAGGACGACAGCGCCGCGCCTGCAACGTGACGTGGCGCGCGCGTCAAGTGACAGACTAGGTCCGCGCCTGACTGTCTGGTAACGTTCATGATGCGTGTGCGACTGTAGGTGGACGCGTGCATCATGTGGGTGCGGTGCATTGTGTTGCGCGCGTACGACGCGCGTGCAAAAGTGCACGAGCGAGGAGGAGGAAAAGGAAGAAGGGCGTGCGGGGCGGACGTGGGCATGTGTGCGCGTTTTCCCCCTTGGAATGCCTTCTGCTATCTGCGCAGATATGATTGCACCGCTGGGTGGCGCGAGTGCATTTTCGGCCCCCCGGAAGGGCATCCTGGCACTTGCCACCTACGATCGCCCAAGCGGGCGTGAGGCAGGAACAAAAACACAATGCTGCCGCGCTTCTGCGTCGGCGCGCGGCGCGCAGCTGGATGCCAGTAAATGCCGCGCAACTAAGTGCTATTCGCTAGCGGGCGTGCCAGTTCAGCAGAAACAAGCAAGCCGACGAAGCGGGGGGCGAAGTAGTCGATACTTCATCCAACGCGCAAGGACAGGAGAAGCGCCGCGCCACGTCGGCGGCCCCGACGCCGTCAGCCTCTGGAGCTGGAAGCACTAGGCAGGCACTTGCGAGGAGAAGGTCTCGGCCCTGAGCCCCGCGGACGCGACGCCCCCAGCCCCTGAAGCTGAGGGCGCCCTTGTCCTTGCCGGCGACGTACGAGTCACGCTCTTCGCAGGCGTCGTAGGCGTCTCTTGCCCGCGTCATTGGTCCCGACGTGGTTTGGTTTGTCTTGGTCTCCGTCGGGGCGCGCCGCGTTGACGGACCAGTCACGCTCGGTGGACTCGGGCGCGCAGGACGAGCCCGCCGCGCACGCAGGGACCACGACCTTCTCAGCCTCGTCGACCTGCGCCACCTTAGTGAACTTCGAGGGTGGCTCGAACTCCATCTCTTGGTCGTTCTTCATGAGCTCCTCCACCTTCTCGGGCTTGGAGCCGTTCTTGGTGGGCACCTTGCGGAACCGAGTGTTATCCAGGATCGCTGCGTCCTTGCCGACGAACTCGAACTGGCGCATCTCAATATTGTCATTGAAGTGGCCGTTGATGTCGACGATGGCGGCGTCCTGCGCGCCGCGGGCCCGACGCCGCCGCCCCCTCTGCTGCCGTGTGGCCTCCTTCCGGCACTGGGGCAGTGCCTCCGCGCCCTCCCCAAAGAGGTCATGCTGCGCGACGTTCCGGAGCGCCGTCGCCCCGCCGTCGATCTCGATCGACCCGTCACGGACCGCAGCCTCGACCTTCGCTCGCTGGACGGGCTTGATGAGCTCGACCCGTGCCTGGGTCCACCTTCTTGTCCTCGACCTGCAGGTTGCCGCCGCCAGCCCAGGCCGCTCGCCAGAAGGCCACCGTTGTGGCCGCCACCAACTGGCGAGAGCCGCCAGCGCGCACAACAACACCGAGGAAAGACTCCGCCATCGCGTCGGCCATGACCGTGGCCAGCTCGAACCAGGGGCTGGGCGAGCAGGCTGCTCGAGCCAAAATGACAACGGAGATGTGTGCGCGGATGACAACGACACGAAAAAGGGACGAAGGTGCCACGCGGGTAGGACAAAAACATGACGCCACTTCAAACGTGGGATAGGTGATCACCCCAGACTCTGCCATGACCCGTGCACAAGCTTGCTGCCCCAAAAAATATCCGGCTTGCCTTGTACCCTCCACACCCTACAGAACGATATCCACTTTGGACTGCTCGCTGGGACACGAGTAGATAAGCTCGGCAGATTGCGCACTGACCTGCAAGACCCATCAGGGCCGCCATCGGACAACATGCTCTCTGGACGATCAGGCCGCTCCCAAAATTGCAAAGCATTGGTTGGCGCTCGTGCGACCAGGACGTCCGATGCACAACGTGAAGCGTGATGTATCGAGCGCTCGCGAGCAACATTCGCCGAAACACTGGGCCCTCGCCAACGCAGATGAGATCATCTGAGAATGTGCAGTTCGCGATTAGGGAATAAACACATTCAATACGATTGATAGTATCCTGCATGCTTTCCATACCGTCCGCAGTGGACCATCCACAATCTTCAACCTCTGAGCCATCGCCACCTACAGTGCGGGAGTTCTCGCTCGCCTCGCTGGAACCATGAAACACTCGGATCCAACCCCCACCCACGCCACTGATGTCGATAGATGGCCAAATCTGGACACACTGGATCACCTTCAGTTCACTTGTACCGGGCGTTTGCAGAACTGGGTTTATTGGGACCTGGTTCAGCGATGTGCACTGGGGGGCGCCTCCCCCGCCCCTTTCAACTGACCCGGAACTGCCGCCGCCCGAAAAAGCGCAAACTGCGGCAGACCTGCTTTAGTGATGCTGGCAAACTTCGGGGCTCCAGGGCCCTACCACTAAACGGGTCCCCTTACCTGGGGTCCTGGCTAGTCGGCGGTGGACAAACCTCCCTCTAGTAAACCCCCAGATAGTGAAAACGGCCCGGGACCGAAACCAACGGACGTGGACCCGCAAAACTGACGGCCGCGACGCCCTCTCGCGAATCGAAAACGGCCAATTCCTTAATCGACGTGGCAGGATAGGAGGCCGATCAATCTCCGAGCTATACCCGGTTGTACCTCCGCCGCCGTCCGCGGGCGGGCCCGCCGCCACGCTGCTTCTGCCGGCGTCCGCTGGCCTCCTGCGAAGCCGAGCAGGAGCCGCGGGCGAGGCTCTCTCGCGGGCCGGGCGAAGGGGGGGGGATATAGGGGGAAAACAAACCTACCTCGCTTTTGACCACCCTCGCTTCCAAGAGATACCAAACGATGCCAAACTACGGCCTGTACTGGTCAGGCCGCTTGACGAGGAGGCGCGTGGTATGGCTTGGTTTTGCCTGGAAGCAAAAGCGGGGTAGGTAATTCACGCTCTGAGGATAGCCAAGGGGGGGTTTGAGAATCAGCTCATGCAGCCGAGTCTCTCGGCGCCTGCCGGCGACAGGAGGCGCCCATGTATCGAGGAGTGGGCCCGGCGGCGGGGCCGAAACCAGCTGCACGTCGCAGATTTCGTAACCCCCCTTTCCCTATCCCCACCCCTCGCCATCGCTCGGACGTCCATTCCCTGTGTTTTTTTTCTGTTTCGTGCGTGGTTTTTTCGCCAAATGATCAAGGATGCTCCTCGATGGTCCTCGCCGAAGGAAAACTGCACACGTCCGAGCGATGCCAAGCCCCTTCCGTTCGGTCCGACTTTCTGGCATGCAGCAGCCCGCGCACACCGCACCGGAGGGGCCAAGGGGCACAGAAATTATCAAGTACACACAGATCCCAGGATTCCCCATATGTGTCCATATTTTATGGGTTCTCGTCTTCCCCCCCACTGCCCATAGTTTCCAAAACATTTTCTTAGGAGTCGACGATCCATTGTGTCTGTGCGTTCTTTACCCTCCTGACAACTTGCCCCACTTCACTGCAGGCCAGGGGCATCGATACCCGTGCACATCACATATGAGGCCAGGGGCCACGGAGAGGGGGCGGAACCCGAAGTCTCAGAGCGGCGGCGCCTTCACGCGAACCACCAGCGTGTCCTGAGCGCGAAGGCGGGCGGGCGAGGCCGGGAGCGGCGGGAGCGGAGAGCGACGGGAGGGCGGATGGCAAGGCACGGAGGAGGACAGGCACCGAGCGGCCCGCCGGCGGCGCCGCGGCGACTTTTGTGCAGACGGCCGCGGGCCACCGTGGCCATACAGCCCGATCCCGCCACAGTGCTTTTCGATAGTAATATTCACCCGATCGAGCTGAGATCAAGATGGCGAGCGGGAATAAGATCGAATATCACGGGAAAAAATACTAGAGCTCAAACGAATGTTCAAATATTGAGAACGAAATTTTCAACCGACCAGACGAGCAAGGCATGCCATCGACAAGCACTCGTCAGGTGCAGCGCGGCCCAGCTCCGCGAGGCTCCTGCTCTCCCTCCGCGGGTGCTCTGCAGGTCTGCCCATCTTGAAGGGCCCCCAGGACACACAAATAAATGCACACAAATAAAAATATTCCCCATTATTTTTCCCATATTTTCTGGGTTTCTGTCTTCCCCCCCACTTCCCACATTTTCCCATATTTTCTGGGGAATCGAGGATTAATTGTGTCTGTGTGTTTCTTTTCCTCCTGACATCTGTCAAACACGCATGGCCAGCGTAGGCACTCAAGGCTGCAGTCGCGCCCGTGCGGCGGCCGCGCGCGCACACCGAAGCTCCGTGGACTCCCGGGTGACGGAGCAGGCCGAGGGGCGATCTGCAGGAAGGACGAAGATCGGGTCGGGCGAAAGGGGGGGATAGCAAAGGGGGGGTTTGAGAATCAGCTCACGTAGCTGATTTTCTCGGCGCCTCCCGGCGCCGGGAGCCGCCATGTATCGAGGAATGGGCCCCTCGGTGAGACCGAGACCAGCTGCATGCAGCAAATTTCGTAACCCCCCCTTTCCCAATCCCCCCCTTTCGCCCGACCCGAGAAGAAGCGAGCGGCATGCACGGGGCCAGGGCTGGACCGAAACGCTGTGTTTCGTTGCGGTTCCGTTCTGCTGTCCGTTTTGGTCTACCCGTCGTCCTGTGCCTCCCTGCCAAAACAAAAAAAATCTGAAGGGGCCGTGGGACACACAAACAAATACACACACAAATAAAAAGATTCCCCACATGCTTCCAGATGTTTGGGATTTCCGTCTCTCCCTCCCCCCCCCCTACTTCCCGTCGTTTCGCTAATGTTTCTGGGAATCGGCGATTCATTGTGTCTCTGTGGTTTTTTCCCTCCCGTAAAACAAAACACTGCCGAAGTCCAGCAGAAAACACCGTTCAGGTCCGGCCCCGCACGGGGCCGTCGCCGGACCCGGCCCGAAGCGGGGCAGGGCAGTGAGGGCGACGAGGCGACTGCGAGGAGGAGGAGGAGGAGGAGGAGGAGGAGGAGGAGGAGGAGGAGGAGGGAGGAGGAGGGGAGAGGAGGAGGAGGAGGAGGAGGAGGGAGGAGGAGGAGGAGGAGGAGGAGGAGGAGGAGGAGGAGGGGGAGGAGGAGGAGGAAAGCGACGCGGCGCCAGCTGCTGCCGAGGAAAGCGACGCGGCGCGATCGAGGCGACTGCGGGGGGGGCGGCGGCAGCCCGCAGCCCCTGGGGGGCGCACGAGGGCGCCACCCCTTTCGGGTCGGGCGAAAGGGGGGGATAGCAAAGGGGGGGGGTGAGAATCAGCTCACGTAGCCGATCTTCCTGGCGCTTCCCGGCGCCGGAGGTGGCCATGTATCGAGGAATGGGCCCCTCGGTGAGGCCGAAACCAGCTGCATGCAGCAGATTTCGTAACCCCCCCTTTCCCAATCCCCCCCTTTCGCCCGGCCCGACCCTTGCACGGGCCGCGGGGGCAGCTTTCGGTCGGGCCTGTCCCCCTACAGGGGGATTTTCGACGAAAGGAAAGATATATACCCAGGGAATGCCCCCCAAAACGGTCCAAAACAATCCAGACGCAGTCCCCAGACTGCTGGTTCCCCATGTTTGAAGACCCCCCCTGCGTAGGGACAGGCCCGACTGGAGGGTAGGTTCTCCACTCCCGCTCCGAGCAACAGGCCCGCTCGCCCGCGCCTCGGGAGGCCGAGGCGGCCGCCGGGAGGCGGAGGCGGCGGGCCGGCGATGGAGGCGGCGGCGAGCGCCGTCGCAGGGGGACTGCCGCGCCCTCCACGAGGCTCGGGACGGGCTTAGTGGGCCCCGGAAACGGCAGGGCCGTTTTTTCACCGTTTCCGCAAAAAAGGCTCCTTGAAGGTGGAAGCGGCGAAGAAACGGCGCCCGGAAACGGCCACAAAAACGGCTCCAGGATGGGAACCGGAGCGGGAACCCGTAAAAGAACGGCGGCGGAACCGGTAAACAAACGGCGTCAGAACCGGCAAAAAAAAGCAAAACGGAACCGGCAACAAAAACGACCCTGTCGTTTCCAGGGCCCACTAAGGGGACGGGCCCTGGGGCTCGAGAACAAAGACGAAGTCAGCACGAGGACACATTCGGTTGGAGACGGTTTTTTCAGGTTATCCCGGGGGGGTGGGGGGGAGGAGGGGGCAGGCCGATAACCTAACCCTCGCGCTGTGGGCAGCCCTGCATGTGCCCGCGACCCCCCTCCCGCGGACTTGCACAACTGGCAAGGTTAGGTTATCCTGGGGGGAGGGGGTGGCAAGCCCGACAACGCGGGTTATCGGCGGACCCTAAAAAACAGTCTCTTGATCGGCGGCGAGCGAGAGGGGGGAATTGCGAAGGTGAAGTCCTTCCCAGAAGGCGGCGGGACTTCTCAGAAACCCACGCGCTTTCTGGGACGGCTTATTTTTGCGTCTTCCAGGAAGGCTCAGGAGAATTCTCGGAAGGCCTTCTCCTTCTCACTTCCTCCCGGGCTCGCCGCCGAGATAGAGGCACCAACTCAGGGGGCGGAACATCGACCTGGAGCTGGCGATACATCTTTGGATGAACCAAAAGGGGGTCCAGCTGCAAGGGAGTGGCGCAATAGATTTTGGGCAATTGTATCGCAAATGTATTGCGCAGGATAATGGCATTGCATTGTATTGTAATCAATGAATTGCACGCGAATGCCCAGCAATACACTTGCGCCCAGGAATGTATTGCACGCCCCAAATGTATTCCAACCCCACTCATCTATTGCACCAAATCTATTGCACCACCCCCTTGTCGCTGGACTCCCTTCTGGGTCAACCCGACTTCTCCTTCTCCCTTCCCCCCGGGCTCGCCGCCGAGATAGAGGGGGCGGAACATCGACCTGGAGCCGGCGATACATCGCCGACAGACCGGCGACAGGATCCCGACTAGTGACACCGCGATCCTTCGCAGAGATGGCTTACTGTCGGCGGTGCACACACCTCCCTTCAATAAACCACCCTGTAATGAAAACGGCCTAGGACCGAAAACGACAGCCCTGGAACCGCGAAAATGACGGCCGCGACGCCCTCTCGCGAACCGAAAACGGCGAATTCGCTAATCGACGTGTCAGGGTAATTAGGAGGTCTATCAATCTCCGAATCGCTGGGAGCGCTCCCAGAAGGGTGGTCCCGAGGCCAACAGGGCCCACAAGGGCCTCCGCGAGGGCTCGCGAGCGTCGTCGTCGTCGTCGTCTTCGCCCTCCACCTCGGGGACCGACTGACCTGGGTCAATCCAGACCCAGGTCAGCCGTGCCTTGCAGGATCCCGCCAAATCCTGCAGGCTCCTGCAGGCTCCTGCAGGATCCTGCGCCCCCACCCGGGTCGATGCGCCCCTGGCCCCGCAGGATCATTCGAAATCAGGCGCTCTGACGGACCCCCGTTTGCATTGACCCCCGTCTCTTGAGCCCCGACTGACTACCTACCCCCCTGGAAATGGAAGGCTAATTGAGGCCTTCGGTTTGGGTTGGGATGGTTTGGTGGATGTCGGCGGTGGACAAACCTCCCTTTAGTAAACCTCCCCCTAGCGAAAATGGCCTGGGACCGAAACCGACGGACCTGGCCCCTAAAAATGGCGGCCGCGACGCCCTCTCGCGAACCGAAAACGGCCAATTCCTTAATCGACATGTCAGGGTAGGAGGTCTGTCCAACCCCGAGGATGTTGACCGACCACCTTCAGGATCGGCCGCTCCGGTCTTCCCTTCGCGGTACCCGGAGCCTCCCCGTGGCCTGTCGGCCTGTCCGAACGTTCTCCCCTGCGGAAGGCAAACCTGGCAGATCCCCCGTTGGGCCGCGCACCCACAAGGGCCCATCAGGCCACCACGAGGGCCCAGTCGCCGTCGCCGTCGTCGTCGTCGTCGCGAGCGTCGTCGTCATCGTCGTCGTCGTCGTCCTCGTGGTCGTCGTCGTCGTCGTCGTCGTCGCGAGCGTCGTCGTCGTCGTCGTCGGCGTCGTCGGCGTCGTCGTTGTCGTCGTTGTCGTCTTCGCCCTCCACCTTCAGGATCGGCGGCTCCGGCCGTGCCTTGGCAATGCTCTGGATCCTCCTCCTGGGGAGCGCTTCTCCGAGCGTTCCCCTGCGGAGAGGGCGGGCCCGGCGGACCTCCCATGGGCCGCGCGCCACGGGAGGCCACCCCAGCAGCCCGCAGGTTCAGAATCGGCGGCGAGCGGGAAGGGGGGAAGCCTTCACCCCTCCCCCTACTACCGGCGGCGACGATAGGGGCGAATAGCCCAGGGGCGGGCACTGCACGTATTCGCCCGGAAGCCTTGTCGAAGACATAGATCATCGGCGCACCTGAATACATGGATTGATCTCCCCTGGGCTATTCGCCCCCATCGTCGCCCCTGAAGCCTAATTGCCCCCGTCTGCGCGCCGCCAGTGCTTGGAGGGTCCCCTGCGCGCGAATGGCCAGGGCGCAGGTCAGGGGGTTCCGAGTCGCCCCCGAGGACACCGAGAGGAGGCCTCCCGAAGCCTCGTGCGCCTGTGCTGTCTGGTCCTTCTCGCTGCTCTACAGATTCCAAGTGGACTCCTGCGGCAGTCCCGTGGCAAACCTGTGGCGGTCCCGCGAATCGGCCGCGGGCCCGGGGGGGGGAAAAGAGAATGGGGCGGGCCTGCTCGGAAGGCTCGGAAGTCCCAGGGTCTTCCGAGAAGTGTCCGAAGCCTTCCCCGAAGACACCGAAGCCTTCTCTCAGTCCTTCTCGCTTCCCCCCCCCTCGCCCGCCGCCGACAGAAGCAATGCCTGCGTGAACGTTCGAAGGACCACGCAGATTTCTTGGATCGGCGCTGGACCCTCTCTTTTGGGCGCGCGGAGCGCGCCAGGGGCGGCTCCAGAGGCGCCGCAAGTGGGATCCAACGGCGATCCAAGGAAACAGCGCGAAGCTCCAAAGTTTCATGTTGATGCAATAGGTCGTCTAATTTCAAGATTGACAGATCATCCTTTCGCAGAGCGCACGACGTTCATAAACACACGAACGCATCTGGCGAGTCGCACGTCGAATACCAACACCGACTGGGGACTGCACCAGTACACTCGTACTTGGATCACCGCTGTGGTTGGGATGGATCAGTTCGAAGTAGAGGCCTATGACGCTTACATCTGGCCAAATCTAGCTTACACGTGGGTGGCAAGTGCTCTTAGCGGTTTACGGGGGGGCGAAGATCTGGGCTATGTTGTCCGAGTCCACTTCGAAGACGGGCCTCGCCCTTTGGAAGACGCTGGGGGTATGTGTAACGCAGAATGCAGCGCCCGGAAAAAAAGCGGCACGAAGGCAACCAACAGGCGTGCTGAGCACGCGGGGGTCTGTGTAACCAGCTTTTGAATTAGGTTTGGCCGTATAGATGCATATGTGTATATATATATATGTACACACATATATAAATATATATATATATATATATATATATATATATATATGTGCACATATATAAAAATACTAGAACCATCGCGCGCGCTTCGCGCGCGCTCAAGTTCTAGCTAGCTTCTTGGGGCCTCCTCGGAGCATCCTGGACTGCTTCTTGAAGTCGTCATGGGACCTTCTTGGCATGTCCTCGGGGGCCTCTAAGAAAGAGTTTTGAAGCCTTTTGGGTGCCGTCTTGGGGCCTCTAAGAACCTCTTTTGGGCTTCTTGGGGGCCTCTTGGGGCCTCTTGGGGGCCTCTTGGGGCCTCTTGGGGGCCTCTTGGGGCCTCTTGGGGGCTTCCTGGGGGCATCTTGGGGCCTCTTGGGGGCATCTTGGGGCGGAGAGCTTGAGTTTTCAGTTCGCGTTCCCTCTCTTGGGCCCCTCTTGGGGCCTTCTTGGGACCCTCTCGCGCCGCCTTGGGCGGTTCTGGGGCCGTCTCGGGGCTCTCTCGGGCCGTCTTGGGCCCTCTTGGGGGCCTCTTTGGCCGTCTTGGAGCGGTTTGGGGGCCTCTTGGGCGGTGCTTTAGCGCCGGGAACACGAAACAGCGAGAGTGCAAAAAAACATTGAAAAAACAATGAAAATCAACGGTTTTGCCCCTCTCGGGGCGCTCTTCGGCGGCATCTTAAAGGCCTCTTGGGGCGTCTTGGGGGCCTCCGGTGCAATTTAAACGCATCGTGCGTCGACGGAGACCCTGGACGTCGTCTTGGGGGTGTCTCGAGACCGCCTGGGGCCGCCGAGATTGCTGTCTGAAGGCTCCCCGAGGCGATTTTACGCCTCCCACAGGCGGGCCCGGCCCCCCGGGGCCCACATTTGTGGTCGAGGTCCCGGCCCCGGGCCCCCGGACCCGGTGCGCCGTTATGTATATATATATATATATATATGAACCATTCGCATCCACTTCTAGACACCTACCCCCTTGGCAACCTTCAACGTGTGATCCAGGTAATTCTGCCAGTGTCGAAGGAGCCCGCTGAGATTTTCTCAGTGGGCCATTCTGGGAGGGAGAAGGAGGAAGAGGAGGAGTAGGAGGAGGAGGAGGAAGAGGAGGTGCAGGAGGAGGAGGAGGAGCAGGAGGAGGAGGAGGAGGAGGGGGAAGAGGTGGAGGAGGAGGGGGAGGAGGAGGAGGAGAGGGGGAGGCCGCAAGGACGGGGCACGGCGGAAGGAGGGGGTAAGGCCCCCGAAGAGGACGACGACGACGGCGAGGGCGACGCAGCGGCAGGGGCGCGCAGCAGGCGGCGCGCGCGGGCGGCGGCTGCGCTCCGGCGCCAGCGCCAGCAGCAGCTCCAGGCCGTGCACGCCGCCCGCATACCGCGTGGGCGCCAGGGCGGCCAGGAAGACGGTCCCGCGCCTGCCGCGCCGGGGGAGCGGCGAGCGCTCGCGCGGGCGCGCGGGAGCGCGCGCGCGCGCGCGCCGCGCCGCCAGGGACTCGGCGCCCCTCGGGATGGGGACTCCACGGGCGGGCGCCGAGGTGCCCGCGTGAACGTTGCCTGGCTCGGCGCGCCGACGATGGGCGGAAGGGGGGCGGGGAGGGGGGGCGTCTGGCTCCGGACCTCCGCTTCATGCGACTGTTTGCAGCAGTGCGTCCCATGGGGGCGGGACTCCACCTGCTCGCAGGCGCCAAAAACAGCCAAGACCTACTGCCCGAAGGGGGGGGAGGGCCCGCGCCGATCGGCAAAACAACAAAGAAGACAACGAGGATCTCGTGATCGCCTGTTTAGGCCTACTGGGAACTCTTCGTCGCCTCTGGGTGCCCCTGCGCCCAGGATCGATCGGGTCGTCTCTTTGTTGTCAGGCCACCCCTGGGGGGTGCTCGAGGCCAACCCTGTAACGGGTGCTTTGGCCAGCAACCTGGCGGACGCAACTTCCCCAACGCGGGTGCCCAGAGAATGATGGGCCTGTTCTTCACCACCACCACCAGAAGTTGGAGGTGGAAAGGAGGTGGAGGACGAGTAGGAGGAGGAGGAGGAGGAGGAGGAGGAGGAGGAGGAGGAGGAGGAGAACGAACAGGAGAATGAGGAGGAGGAGGAGGTGGAGGAGATGGAGGAGAAGGACCCCCTCCCCCTCAAACTTATGGTGGTGGTGGTGGTAGAAAACCTGAAGCCCTGAAGTGTCACCTGTCGGCGGGTTCCAAAAGCACCCGCCATTTGGTACCCCTTACGGTGCCGCCGAGGGGCGGCGTCCTCGCGCCCGCAGGCAGCCCCGCGCGCGGGGTGTGCCAGCAGAGCGGCGCGGCCGCTCGAGCACGCTGGCGTTGGACGTGGGCACGGCGCATGCTGGCCCCGCAGGCGGCAGTCGGCCCGCTGTGCCAAAGGGGGCTGCGTTCGCAGGGGCACCGACAGCAACACCTGTTCCAGGAAGAAGATGTATCCTACACGACTGGGAATATCTATATATATATATATGTATATATTGCATCTTCCTCTTCCTATGTTTTTGCAAGCCCGGTGGGGGGGGGGGGGGGGGAAACCGCCCCCCCCCCCCCCCCCGAACAAAAAAAACTGGATTCCCGGGATCTGGGGTTCTCGGGCTCCCTTGGACGTCCTTGGAAAAGGTCACCCGGCTTTCCGGGTCTCCACAAACGCCTTGCCAGCAGACCGAGGGCGATCAGAGGGGTCATCACAAAGGCTCAAGGGAGGCCCCAGACAGCACAAGAGCGCCCCAAGAGGGACTCCAATTGCTTCAGGACGACCCAGAAGACCCCCAAAGCACACCAAAAATCTGTCCAAGGGGCCTTCAAAACACAATAATCGTCCCATTCCCTTCGTAAAACTTACAATTTTAGCATATTCGCCTTTTGGATTTCTTCAGCTTTCAAGACGGCTTCAAAGTCCCGAGATCACCTCAAGACGCCCCAAACGGCCCCCGAGAAAGCTTCAAGACGGCCGAGCCGGGCCCCACGATCGCCCACGAGAGCCCTAAGACAGCCCATAATGGACCCAAGAGGCCCCCCAAGGGCTCCCAGCACAGACCCAAAAGGGCCATGGGAGGTCCCCGGAAGTGCCCAAGATGGGTCCAAAGGGAGCTCCAGCGGGCTCAAGCTCCCCAAGACGGCCCAAGAAGGCCCCAGGACGGCCCATGAAGGCGCCAAAACAGACCACGAGGGCCCCGAAAACACCCCCACGATGTTTCCGAATGCCAACATTCATTGATTTTGCTCCCATGACATGGTCATGTCTGATTGCTCCCTGAGCAGCTGGACAGGCCACTACCGCCTGAGATACGCATATGTATGCGAACCCTAAATGTACACACATATGGGCGTGCACCGACAAAGCACGTACGAGTTGCATATGCATGTTCAGACCATTACACACATACATTTATATGTACATATGCACGCTGCATACACACAGACAACAATATAAGTATGTTGTATACACCTAGACATATATACGGAACGTGCATGCGCGTGCGCGTGTATAATGCATGCGCGCATGTGGGCACGCACGCATTCCGCTTGCGTGCGGAACTCAAAGGACCAAGGTGCATGGCGCGCAGCGCTAATGCAGTCTTGTATATATAGATATATGCATGAAGGGGCCCTGGGACACACAAAGAAAAACACACACACACACACACACACGCGTAACAGGAATCCCCATAGTTTCCTATATGTTCTGGGTGGTTGTCTTCCCCCCACTTCCCATATGTTCCCATGGTTTCTGGGGAATCGACGAGTAATCGTATGTTTTTTTTTCCCCTCCTGAATACAAACGTGCAGAGGTCCGCGATGATCTCTGGGATCGGCGCTGGAGCCGCCCTGGCCAGCAAAGCGCGCCAGGGGTGGCGCTGGAAGCGCCGCCGAGGAGGTCCAGCGAACGTCCCAGCGACCCGGCCGGACCTCAGAACGTCTACAGTTGGGCAGCTCTGCCTTGCTCGTGAGAAAGCAGGTTGGAATCTGGGGGTCTAACCTTGGGCGTGGCTTAATGGGGGGGTCACAAATGGGGGGGTCAGAAAAGGTCCCCTTTCGTGCCCCTTTCGGGCCCCTCCAGAGCCCCAGGGGGCTCGTTTAGGTACCGTTTGGGTACCTTTTCGGGCCACCCTCGCCACCCCCCCATGTATGACCCCCCTATTACGAAACGCCCAATAACCAGAACGCTCCCCCCCCGCCGGGGGCATGTAACGGTGCGTCATTGGGCGGCCATCCAATCAGAGGCTTCGGAGCCTGCCTGGTGGCGGCACCGACGTGAGCAGTGAGGGTTTGAGAGTGTGCTCTCTGCGCGAATCCCAGTGCGCGCACTAAACACATACGCGCCAGATGGCCATCCATCTCCCACATCGCATTCCAGCCAGCTCCTCCTGCTCCGAGCTACGAGCTAATTGCCATATAGTTTGAGTTCGTCGAACGCAGACTCCTCCTCCTGATCCTCCTCCTCCTCCTCCTCCTCCTCCTCCTCCTCCTCCTACTCGGGTCATGCTGCTGATCCTGATGCTTCTCATCGTCGAACTCATCCCCTCCCCCCGCCCTCCCCCCGACCGAATTGGGTCCTCGACTGGCCTCGCCTCTACCCCCCTCGAGGCCTCGGATCCACCGAGAACGTCCCCGTGGACATGGTCTCCGTGTCGTCCACCAGGTCCTCGTCCATGTTGTCGCTGCGGGGGGACGGGCGGGAGCGGGTTGGGAAGAATTCAACCGCACCCGCAGAGGGCGCCAGGCGGACTGGATGCCGGAAGGGGGCGGGACGGACGGCAGGGGGAGGAAAAGAGGGAACGCGGGCATGGGACTGGAGGCCAGAGATCGCGCCGCATCGCTCGTGCATCGGCGATGCATCGGCGATGCTTCGGCGAAGCTTCGGCGACGCATAGGCGCCGTCGGCGTGGGGAAAATCAGGCCCCACTTCCAGCCGCATCGCCGATGCAGCGGCCATGCGGCGCGATCCGTCGACCCCACCCACTGGGGCACCAGTTGTTGGGAGGCCTGGATGGACGCCGGCGGGGAAGGAGACAAACAGGGCGGGTACCGCACTGGCCCGTGCCCGTGCCCGTGCGCCGAAGAAGTTGCGGGGTAGGAGGAGGAGGAGGAGGAGGAGGAGGAGGAGGAGGAGGAGGAGGAGGAGGAGGAGGTGGAGGAGGAGGAGGAGGGCTCACAGGCCCCCGAGGCCCCTCGGAGCCCACAGCCCAACACATTCTGCAAGGCGCACCCCCCTGAAGTGGAATTCAGGTGGGCTCCGAGCCCGGCTAGTAGTTCTAGCTGGTGCACACTTATGATTATTCTTATTGTTAGTACTAGTAGGATTATTAGCACTAGTATTGTGATTAGTTGTCTTGTTCTTCTTCTTCTTCTTCGAACGCATCGTGGCCGTTGCCAAGAAAAGGTGTCTGGGAAACCTCTTTGGCGAGGGGGGGAACGAACTGAGAAGGAGCAACCCTTCTCAGAAGGCGGCGGGGCTTCTCACAGAAGGCCCCGCCGCCTTCTGAGGGTTCTGTTTTTGCGTCTGCGGCAGGAAGGCTTAGAGAACTTCTCAGAAGGCCCGGGGAATGCAGAGCCGTCCGCGAAGGCCCGCCCCTTCTTGCTTCCCCCCTTCGCTCGCCGCCGATGCTCCTCGCCAATATTTTAACGTTACTTGGGCTCCGACCCGTCATGCCCTTAGGGGTCGACCCACCGACCGACCGAGCGAGGTGGACGAGGAGCAGCAGCAGCACTCAAGCCCTTCAAGCCGTCTGTGTTCCACAGGAAAACAGAAGCGTGCCTCGGGCTGGGGCCGTTAAAGCCTTGCCTAACCCCCTTTCGACGATTTGCGATGGATGAGGTGAGGGACGAGGAGGGGAGGAGGGGGGTGAGGACGAGGCCTCGTACTCCCCCTCCACCCCCCCATCGTGCTCCTGCCTCCCACCACCAACCACCATCGTTCGGCGGCCTCCTCCTCCACCTTCCACCACCGCTCCGCGCGCCAGCCGAGCCCAAGCAGCTGGAGGGTGATACAAGGCATACAGTCGGACTTGATTGGAGAGGACACGCGAGAGGACACAAGACCCTTCCGAGGGCCACGTTGCCACAAAAATGCAGGAGACATGGGCCGCAAGACGCAGGACACGAAGCTACCCTTGCTCTGGCAGGGTCGACCAAATCCCACCAGCCCTTTGGGCGTGAGTGGTTTAGGGAGCCCGCTCTGTTCTCAACCCCCTTCTTCCCCTTCGAGGAGGGGTTTACCCCTCCCCCTACCCCCTCCCCCTGGGCCTGGAGAGGTCCTGCCGCGGGTCGTTGGAGGGGTCTTTTTCGACTCCTGGGAGGGCTAAAATTCGACACCCCTCACGAGGATCGTGGCCCCGAAGGGGGAGGGAGACAAATGCTCGCCTCTTCTTTGAAGCGACAATCATTGATTTTACTAAGGTTTTGGCCCCATGTTGGCCTTCTGCGGGGGCAGCGCTAATTAAAGCTCCCCTCTTCTTTGAAGCCAAAATCATTGATTTTACTGGGGTTTTGGCCCCAGTTTGGCCTTCTGAGGGGGCAGCGCTAATTGAAGCTTCCCTCTCCTTTGATCGATTTCCTCCAAGATGGCCCCAAGAAGCGCCCAGGAGGCACAAAGAGGCCCCAAGATGGCCCCAAGATGGCCCCAAGAGGCCCCCAGGAGGCCCCCAAGAGGATCCCAAACGGCCCAAAGAGACCCCCCCAGGCACCCAAGACGCCGAAAAGCCCCTCAGGACGACCCTCTACTCGCCTGGCCGTCGTTTCTGGACGGGCTGGTGGGGATACGCGAAGCGTAAAGAATTACTAATCCGGGCCGCCTGTGGCTACCCGCGCCGCTGACGAGCACGCGATCGGGCCCGGGAGGAGCACCATCGCTCGGACATCCATTTCCCGTGCATGTTTCGGTCTCGTGCGTGTTTATTTTTTGCTCGATGCTCCAGGATGTTCCTCGATGGTTCTGTCGGGCAATAGTTATATCCACATCCAGTGCGTCTTGGAGTCTCGGGCTCTCTTCCCCAGAAACGGGAGACGCACTGGATACGGATAAGAGTCTGGCCCCAAGAGGCTTGATGCTATCCATATCCAGTGCGCCTCGGCGTTGCGGCACCTCTCCCCAAAAAGTCCAAGACTCCCTGGATGTGGATAGAAGTACTGCCCGCAGTTCTCGCCGAGAAAAACATGCACACGTCCGAGCGATGCCAAAGGGTGCGCTTTCTCCCGTCGGGCACGAGGGGAGCCGGCGCGCGGGCGCCAGCCGCCCGCGGCGCAGGGGGAGCGCCTTCCCCCCCCCCCCGCCCCCCTTGCCGTCGCTCGGACGTCCATGTCCCGTGCATGCCTCGCTTTCGCGCGTGCTTTGTCTTGCTCGATGGTCCAGGATGGTCCTCGCAAGCGTACACGCGTCCGAGCGATGCCAGGCCCCGAAGCAGGAATCGCCAGCGACGCCCGGTGCGGCGGCGGAGCGCACGGGGTGCTGCACGGGATCGCGGCACGTCGCTGCTCCGCGCTCGCGCGCCTCGATCCGTGTCTGCTCGTTGCGTCGGCACGAAATCCCGGAGGCCCGCCGTCTTGTCGTCGCGGGGAGATCCGACCTCCCTGCGCTGCTCGGTGTCGTGCTGTTCCTGCCGCAAGCTGGCCCAAGGTGCTCCTCGATGGTCCCTGCCGAGAAGGCGCGCACGCCCGCGCGACGCCAAGTATGGGCGGTGCGCACAGGGGGGTGGAGGGAGGGGGGAGGGCTTCTTAGAAGGAGGGTGCTTCTTAGAAGGCGCCGGCCTTACATCTGTAGATAAGAAACCGCGCCTTGCAAGAAGCAGCGGTGCTTCTAAGAAGCCCCCCCCCCCCCCCCCACCCCCCTCTGCGCGTGGCTGAAAGTAAGTATTCCTCATGTGATTCGCAAGCTCAGGACCTAAGCTCGGGGCCTTGTCTGCAGATGCATCGGGCGAAGCCGCCGAGATCTATCACCCCTGCTGCAAAGACGGGGATCTCGGTGAGGCCACGCCTTCAATGTGTTATCAGGGTTAGGGGTTCTAGTGCCCTCGTAACTCGATGGTCCTCGCCTTAGGTCGGTCATGTTCCCCAGCAGGCTGATTTTGGACAGAACACAAAACATAGTCAACAAACATTCAAAACATACCAAACAGATAAAAATTGTCCCAGACTATTTTTTTGACTATGTTTGAACATTCCTCCTGTAGAGGCACATGCCCGACTGAAGGGTAGGGGGAGACGGGAAGGCGTCTCAGAAGCACCCTGCTTCTTAGAAGGCCCCACCCCTTAATGCCTATAGGTCAGGCCAGCGCCTTCTGAGAAGCAGGGGTGCTTCTAAGAAGCCGTCCCCCCTCCCCCATATCCCCCCTCCCCGCGTGGCCGCCAGCTGCGGACGCGGGGGGCGGGCGCTGCTGGCGCGCGAGCAGCGCAAGGGCGGTCCTAAGTCGAAGCCAGGACGAGGACAACCTCGGGCGAGGATCCATCCAGAATCTCTGATAGCCAGCGGCTTTGGAGGATGTCTCGGGCGCCGCGGCCTCCTCAGAGCGTTCCGGAACGCTTTCAGAGCGACCCGGAACGCCCTGGCACGGATTATCCTCGTCCTAGCCCCGTCCGAGTCTGCCTCGAGTTTAGGGGGCAAACAACCCTACCTCGCTTTTGACCACCCTCGCTTCCAAGAGATACCAAGCGATGCCAAACTACAACCTGTACTGGTCAGGCCGCTTGACGAGGAGGCGCGTGGTATGACTTGGTTTTGCCTGGAAGCGAAAGCGGGGTAGGTAATTCACGCTCTGAGAGTTGTCAGAGCAGATCGGACCAGGACGCGCGCCGGAGCGCGGTGGCGTCGGAAGAGGTCGGGTTGTGGCCGCGCCAGGGGTGAACTGGAGCGCCACACGGAAACGCATAGTGGCATAAGAGCAACAGGACTGCTCTCAGAACTGGCCGAAAGCAAGGCGGCCTCGGCCGGAAGGGCTCGATGATCGTCCAAACCACGCACGGCTCCCAGAATACTGCCGGGTGGGACTCTCGGGCCGGGCGAAAGGGGGGGATGGCAAAGGGGGGGTTTGAGAATCAGCTCACGTAGCTGATTTTCAGGGCGCCTCCCCACGCCGGAGGCGGCCATGTATATCGAGGCATGGGCCCCTCGGTGAGGCCGAAACCAGCTGCATGCAGCCAATCTCGTACCCCCCCCTTTTCGGCGGTGGACAAACCTCCCTTTAGTAAACCTCCCTTTAGGAATGGGCCCGGCGGCGGGGCCGAAACCAGCTGCATGCAGCAGATTTCGTACCCCCCCTTCTTTCCCGAACTCCCCCCCCTGTCGTCCGGCCCGAGACTCGAGGCAGACCGGGACGCTTCGTCTCTGCCTCCATCTACTCGCCATCGCTCGGACGTCCATTCCTTGTGTTTTTGGTAGGTTTCGTCCGTGGTTTTTTCGCCAAGTGATCAAGGATGCTCCTCGACGGTCCTCGCCGAAGGAAACATGCACACGTCCGAGCGATGCCGGGGTCTAGGGGAACGAAAAATCACACAGAGATGCAAACTTGGAGGTCCCTACGGATTTCTCGGATCGGCGCTGGGGCCCCCGGGGCGATCCGAGAAACCCGCGCGGACCTCCGAATTTTTTATGCTTATGCCATCTTCCGTTTCCCTTGAATCGGGCCGCGCCAGATGGTCGGAACGTCGGGATCGAATCGGATCGGCGAGCGTTCTCTTACTCGGCGTGTCGACCTCGGGCGGGGGAGGGGGGCGGTCTGGCTCCGAACACCTCTGCTCCGTGCGGCTGCTTGGGAGCCGTGCGTCCTCTGGGGGAGCCCCCACCTGCTCGAAACGGGCGCCGACAGAAGACAGCCAAGATCTGCTCCACCGGCGAGGGGGGTGGGGGTGGGGGGCCCGCGCCGATCGGCAAGACAACATCAACAAAAAAACGATCGCGATCATGGTCGGAACGTCGGGATCGAATCGGATCGGGCCGCCCGAGGTCGACATCCGGCTCGGAGAGCGGCCGGGCGCGGCGCGGCGCGGCGGCGCCCCGCGCCTGGTCCCGAGGACGGCGGAGAAGTTGAACACGACCTGGGGCGCGGCGACGTCCAGCCGGAGTCCCAGCAGACGGAAGAGGAGGAGGAGGAGGAGGAGGAGAAGGGAGGAGGAGAAGGAGGGGTAGGAGGACGAGGGGGAGGAGGGGGAGGAGGGGGAGGAGGACAATATAATATAATAGATTAACGCAATGGGGCTCCGATTCAATCGAACTCGACTGGAGACTAAGCCCTGCGCGCTGCGTTGGCATCCCATGACACCATTGATGGTGCGGACAGCCCGTCGGGAGCCACCCTCGCCGCCTCCACCAGGCGGCCCCTCGTTTGGGCGCGCAGCCCGAGGGGTGCCCCGCTGAGAGGACCAAAACTTAGCTCGTGCCTCCTCGGACAAAGGTGATTGGGCGAGAGAAGGACCCCTCACCCCCCGTCGAAGGGGGAGGAGGACAGGGAGGAGACATCTGTCCGAGGAGCACGTTCTCTGCAGAACTCTTTCCATTCCCCTCCCGTCCACGACCGTCGCGACGACCACGACCTCGCCCGCGTCCCTTCCCTCGAGCGCTAGCTGGAGCCGCCGCCGCCTTTTGCAGCACCATAACTGGCACACTCGGCAGCCTGGGGTGCGCATACGATGGGATCGTGAGCGAGGTTCGCATCAGGACATCCCTCGGCACGGCCCCTCTCTGAACCAATTCTCCGAGACGCGCCGAGCTAGCAAGGGGAAAGGAGGAGGTGTCAGGGTGCGGGCGGGGAGCTATGACGCCATCAGGCATGGGAGGAGGGAGAGGAGGAGGAGGAGGAGGAGGAGGAGGAGGAGGAGGAGGAGGAGGAGGAGGAGGAGGAGGAGGAGGAGGAGGAGAAAGAGGGGGAGGAGGAGGAGAAGAGGAGGAGAAAGAGGAGGAGGAGGAGGAGGATGAGGAGGCGGAGGAAGAGGGGAGGGGAAGGGGGAGGAGGAGGGGAGGAGGAGGAGGAGGAGGAGGAGGAGGGGAAGGGGGAGGGGGGGAGCGGGGGGGGGGGGCGGGGGGGGGGGAGAGGCGCAGTCTGGCCGGAGTCCCAGCAGATCGAACGCCTCGGCTCCCACAGGGGCGTGCGCCAGCAGGGCGCAGCGTCGCCCTGGAGGAGGCTGCTACGTCGGGCTGGAGTTCGGGGGAAACAAACCTACCTCGCTTTTGACCACCCTCGCTTCCAAGAGATACCAAACGATGCCAAATTGCGGCCTGTACTGGTCAGGCCGCTTGACGAGGAGGCGCGTGGTATGGCTTGGTTTTGCCTGGAAGCGAAAGCGGGGGAGGTAATTCACGCTCTGATGGAGGCTCACCACATGGAGCCCCCTGGCTCGAACTGGTCGCGACCTGGCGTCGCCCGAGGGAGGGGAGAACCCTTCGAGCTCGTGAGGCGTCCGGGCCGCGCGGCGTTCGAGCCCACACCCTTCTCCCGCCGTGTGCAGTGGGACGTATGCCGGGCGAGCATCCCCTGAGAACATGAGGCCTGCCGCCGGCCAACGCACACAGAACATCCGAGGGTACCCTCCCCAGGATGATCAAGAATATCCAACAAGCACGAAGAACACCAGGGCACCCTTCCCGAACCGACCTCGATCTTATACCTCAGTTCGTCTGTAGGAAGCCGGCGGCAGCAAAATGAGGGACCGTCTTCGGCCTCGATTTGGTGGCCTCGCTGGGGCCCTGGGGACGTTAGCTGAACTGGGGGAGCAAACATTAGCCTGGCGAAGAACCCTACCATCTGCAGTTGTGGGCACCGTCGTTGTATGCACCGCATTCGATGGAGCTCCCTATGGGGCTACCAAACGCGTGAGGGTGTACCAAAATGGGTGCGATGGGTGCAAACGAACGCTGGCATGTGGGCCTTCGGTGGGGCTCCCTATGGGGCCACGAAAAGTGTGAGGGGTGTGCCAAGATGGATGCGATGGGTGCATGCGACCGCTGGCATTTGGGCCTTCGGTGGGGCTCCCTATGGGGCCACGAACCGTGTAAGAGGCGTGCCAAAATGGGCGCGGTGGGCGCATGCGAACGCTGGCATTTGGGCCTTCGGCGGGGCTCCTCATGGGGCCCCGAAGCGTGCAAGAGGCGTGCCAAAATGGGCGCGGTGGGCGCCTGCGAACGCTGGCATGTGGGCCTTCGGTGGGGCTCAAACCAACCCCGGGAGACGGGGTCGAGACCTCTGGGGGCCGACGCTGTGAAACAAGCACGGCGTCGGGGGTCTGGGCCGAGAGTCTCCGAGATCTGGCGGCTCTGGAGGCTGCCGCGGGCGCCGAGGCCTGCTCAGAGCGTCCCGGAGCGCCCTGGAGCAGATCTGCCCTGGCCTCAGCTGCCCCGATGACGCAACAGGCAACACGCAGCGTGTTGACACGGAGCCGTCCCTAATTAAAGCTGCGCGTAGCCCGCCTAGCTTTTCGCGGAAGAGGCTCGCTCTCGCCCCGCCGACCAAAAGTGTTGACACGGAGCCCAGCGCGCAGACTGAAGACGTGCGTTTGGCGCGGTACGGTCGCCAGAACGTGGGCCAACACGCCGAGCCAACGCGCAGCGTTTTCACAAGCACGTCTTGAACACGGCACGTGCTGCACTTCAGAACGGTCGTATCAGGGAAGCTCTGATCCTGGTCCCGACCGTCTCCTCCTCGATGCGGTGATCCTCCCTCTCCTCCTCCTCCTCCTCCTCCTCCTCCTCCTCCTCCTCCTCCTCCTCCTCCTCCTCCTCCGACGACGACGACGACGACGACGAGGACGACGACGACAACAAGGACGATGGCATCGGGTCGTCTCCTCCTCGATGGCCCTGTCCGATGACCCCCTCCCGTCTGCTTCGACCTCGCTCGGGAGGCGTTGGGCTCAGGCCGGGCTTATCCCCCTACAGGCCCATTTGGGATGAAGACTCAACAAGTGTCAACAAATGTCAACAAGTGATCAAGAGATGCAAAAAAACAATCCAAACATCTTCCCCCTACTATTCTCTTGAATAGTTTGAATATTCCCCCTGTAGAGGGACACGCCCGACTTACGCGTTGGCCGCCGCCGCGCGCGCCCCTGGGGCGGTGCGCCGCCTCGGACAGCGCCCCGAAGCGGGGCGGCTGCGGCCACCTTTGGCGGCGCGCACAAGGGGGTGGAGGGAGGGGGGGGGACGTGGAGAAGGGCGGTCCTCCTCCTTCTCCTCCTCCTCCTCCTCCTCCTCGTCCTTCTCCTCCGCGTCCTTCTCCTCCTCGTCCTCCTCCTCCTCCTCCTCCTCCTCCTCCTCCTCCTCCTCCTCTTCCCTGTCCTACCGATGGTAGCGGTGGTGGAAAATGGGTCCATCATTGACAGCGAAGCCGCTCGTTCCTGGGCAGGGTGGCCCATCAGGCACAGATCCCCGATGCACTGGCCTTTGGGGGTCGATGCGTTCCCCCCATCAACCTGTGCCCCCCCTATCCCAAACCTCCTTGGCGGCGCGCACAAGGGGGTGCAGGGAGGGGGGGTGCTTCTTAGAAGGAAGCTGCTTCTTAGAAGGCGCCGGCCTTACTTCTGGGAGAATGCGTTCCACGGGCGCTTGCTTTGGGAACATTCGGCGGCGCGCTTCGAACCAGGGGGTGGGCCCCCCCCCAACACTCGGCGCCGTCGATCAAAACCAGGGGCACTCACCTCCCCCCCAAACCCCGCCACTCCCGACCCCCACCCCCTGTCCCAGGGGGGGGTAAAATCCCCCCCCACGGCGCCGGCGCCAGCGGCCGCCAGCAGCGCTGACGGCGGGGACGCAGCGATGATGACCAGAGCTAGTTTGAGGGGGGGAGGGGGGGAGGTTTCAACACCCCCCCCCCTGGCGCCGAGGGGGGGGGGTTCAACCCCCCGCCCCCCCTGGCGCCGGCGCTGGCGCTGGCGGCGGCAAGCAACGCCGGCACTGGCGCCGGCGTCGCCGGGGACGCAGCGACGATTACAATCACCACTACCACCACCACGACCGCCCTAACCCACCACCACCAACCCATCACACAACCACCACCAACAACACCACAGCCACCACCACCACAACCACCATCACCACAACTCACCATCACCACCACCACGAAAGCCCACCGCCACTACCACCACCACCACTACAATCTACCACACCAACACCACCACCACCATCACAACCACTACAGCTACCAGCAGCACAACCCACCACCACCACAAACCACCACCGCCACCACCACCGCCACCATCACCACCACCAGCACCACCTCCACAAACCACCGCCACCACCACAACCCACCACCACCACCACAAACCACCACCACAAACCACCACCACACCACCACGAAACCAACGCCACAACCAAAACCCACCACCACAACCCACCACAACAACCCACCACCACAACCCACCACCACCACCACCGCAACCAGCACCTAAACACCACCACAGACACCACCACCACCACCACCACCAACAACACCACCACCACCACCACCACCACAACCACCACCACCACCACCCACCACCCACCACCACCACCACCACACCACCCACCACCACACCACCACCACCCCCACCACCCACCACCACCCACCACACCACCACACACCACCACCACCACCACCACACCACACCACCACCACACACCACCTCACCCACCACCCACCACCACAACAAAACCACCACACCAACCACCACCACACCCCCACCACCCCAACCACACCACCGCCACCACCACCGCCACCACCACCACAACCCACCTCCACCACCACCGTCGTCCTCGTCGACGCTCCCCGCCGCCGCCGCTCGCCGAGCAGGAGGGGGGAGGTTCGAACCCACGCCCCGTGAGGGGGGGGGTTCGAACCCCCCCCTGTGTCTGGTTCCCCCTCCCCCCCTCCAAGCGACCACAGAACGCGCTCTTTCTTACATCTATAGAAAAGGCCCGCACCGTCTGAGAAGCAGGGGTGCTTCTAAGATGCCCTCCCCCCTCCCCCCACCCCCCTCTGCGCGTGGCTGACACCTGGTGACCTCGAAATTCACGTCGCCGGCCAGCCCCAGGACCTGGCGCGCCGCCGCCGCCCAGCCTGGCAGCCGATGCCGACGTCGATGCCGCCGTCGACGCCGATGGCGACGCCCGGCGACGGCGCTGCGGGCAACGGCGACGAGGGCTACGGCGCCTGCGTCGATGCCGACGTCGACGACGATGGCAACGGCAGCAACGTCGACGAGGGTGCCGATATGGTGAGGGATGGCTACGCCGTCGACAGCGATGCCGACGTCGGTTCCGACGTCGACGGCGGCGACGGACCACGCCGCAGCGGCGCGGCGAGCCGAAGGCCGAGAGCTAGCTTGGCAGGCGGCCTCGTGGAGAGGGGGGGGAACACGAGGGCGTGGCTTCCCCCACCCTCCGCCCCCCTCTTCCTCTAGCCGTCCTCCTCCTGCTCCTCCTCCTCCTGCTCCTCCTCCTCCTCCTCCTCTTCATCCTCCTCCTCATCCTCCTCCTCCATCCGCCCTCCTCCTGCTCCTCCCTATCCCCCCACAGGCCAAGGCGGGCACGAGCAACCAGGCGCACCAGGCGCCCTCAGCTGCCCCGACGGTCCGCGAAGGGCCCGACCACTTCGATCACCTCGACAACCCTTGGTCGGGCCTGCTCGACGACCCCATATGGCGGAGACCTCGAACCGCGTCACAGCAGAGATGGCCACAACGACCACGACGCTCTACACGCACGCGCGTGTCGACCAATACGCTCTCCATACGTGCAGGAGCAAGCCGCCTACAACAGCCAGGGCAGGGCCAGGCAGCCGCAAGCATCCCCCTCCACCAACTGGCCAGCCTCCAAGCGGACGAGGAGGAGGAGTTGGAGGTGGAGGTGGAGGAGGAGGAGGAGGAGGAGGAGGAGGAGGAGGAGGAGGAGGAGGCAGCCCCTCCTCCCACAAGGGAACTTTACACAAGGGAACGGGGGGGGGGGGGGGGCAACGGACGGCCACGGACCGCCGCGAGTGCAAGGCTCGGCGCTTCGGGCACCGCGCGGGCCGACCGTGGGCAATCCCTCGCGCATCACCTCGCCGCGGCCAGTCGGGAGCCTGCTGTGGACCGCGAGTCGGTCTTCATCGCTAGCACCAGCGCTCGTCACCAGCAAGCCCAAATATCCCCGCCAACCTCGACCACCTTCAGCACATCCATGGGACGCACATGGACATACTAATACTATATGTCCTCCTTGGAGGCGCGCGGCCGACCCGAACATATAGTATACCCATCTTGTAGTATATCGTTTCTCGAGCGGTGTGGCCAGAAAGCGCCCGCCACGACGCATATACTACAAGATTCCTCGGTGCGCGCGTCGCCCCTGGGGGGGCGACGAACACATAGTATAAGTATGTTGGGGGGATGCCGACATCCAGGCACAGCCTGCCCCTCGGCTAGACGGGCCCCATCGAGCACAGGCTGCCTGTGACGGCGTTCCGCAGGCCTTCCGCCCTGCCGCCTCCCTTGGGGCCTGCCTCCAGGACTGCCTCGAGGCGGCCCTTGCTGCGGAACGCGCAGCACACAAGTTCTGGCACCCTTCACCATCCCGTAGGCTCGTGACCTGTTGGCACCTGTTCCGCGGCCCTCTTCCTGGGCCGCTGCGGGGAGTGCCCAGAGGCGGCGCCTTCACTGTCAGGGCGCCGTATCACGCGCACCACAGCGTGTGTGCACCCGACGGCTCTCTGCTTGCGGGTGGTCAGGAGGGCGAGCCTCGCCCTCGTCGCCACGCCTGGCTTCTGCTTTCAAGTCGGGGTCCCCTCAGGCCGCGCCAGGCGAGAGGGTAGTTTCCCCACCCTTGATCGCGCAGTAACACCTCCCGCAACTAGAGATTGGCGCGGAGGGCGCTTACAGCTCTCGCGCCAGACGGACTTCGGCCCGCCGAGCTGCTGCGATCCCCCTCCCGTATCCACATCCCTCCTCCCTCCAGTCGTCACTCATCCGCCTTGTTCCCAGCCCTCCCTCCCTCCCTTCATTCTCTCTCCCGCGCGCGCGAGAGCGCTGGTCGGTGGGGTGACACGAGGGGGAGGGCAGAGAAGAGGGACGCAGGAGTAGGGAGGGAGAATGAGGAGGGATGATGCATGATACTAGTGAAGTGTTAATGCCCTGTGAGGGTAGGCATAACCCTGTTGAGGTGCTAATGGAGGTAGGGTTGATATAGGAGGAGGTGGAGGAGAGGGAGGAGAAGCAGGAGGACATGAGCAGGAAGAGAGAGCAGGCTGGGAGGTGGAGGAGAGGGAGAGAGGGAGATAGAGGGACATACCACCATTGCCTTCGAGTTTCGGAGCGCGCTCTTGGAACAGTTGCGCAACGTGGGCCAGCCACTGACATTCAGACTTAACCGAGAAAGAGGTACGGAAGACCAAAACCTCCAGCGTCGCACATTTGCTCGCAGCGTGGGCACCTGGAGGATTGGAAGCATTTCCCCGTAGATGGAACGCTACGTTCTGAGGGCCGCATTTTGATCGCCCCCAAACTTGGTAATGGAGGAAGAGAGCTGCCTGAAAATAAGCTGTCGGAGGATCGCACGGAACTCTTGGGTTCCAGAGTCGCCCCTGGCGCGCTCCGCGCGCTGGGGATGGGGGTCCTGCGCCGATCCGAGAAGTCGACGCTGGCGTCCGTAACTACCTGATCATGTGCTTCTTCGCCCTGAATGTAAAGATGGGCCCCAGAGGCCGAAGAGTACCAAGAACCCTCTGTCAAAACGCGAGAACATTCGAACTCGGGAACTCGGGTGCGCTGAGACAGGGAGGCCCGGAAGAATGGGGGGGGGGCGTCATGGCCCGAGACATGTTCGCGGATCGGGGGGGACATGGGACGTGACGTGCCACAAGAAGACGACACATGAGAATAGTTATGAGGAGAAGAGGAATCATAATATAAATGATCCTAATGAAATTGGCCATACGTAAGTACAGAACAACCGGTACCATCATTAATAACAAATAACAATGAAAATTAATAATACGACTAATAGAAATACACATGCAACATAATAATAAAACACATCAAGCACATAATAACAAGACACGTGATAAGAGCAAAGAAACCTGAACCACGGACATCTGGAAGGTGTCATGGCCCCAGCCGTGAGATCCACGCCTCGGTGGTGGCATCCGAAGCCTGCCCCCACCCACCGTCGGCTCCCCTGAGTCGATGGGAGGCGGGGGGAGGGTTCGGACTTCGCCACGTGCTCGGCGCACTCCGAACCCTGTACCCTCGCCGCCCTTCGACCTGCCCGAACCCTGGATCGGCGAGGGCAGGGCCTGGACCCCGCCGCCGCGCGCCGCACGCCCCTCCCGCTGGTCCTCGCGCCCGCTCCTGGACGCCTGCCAACGAGAAGGAGGACGAGGAGAGGGGCCTGCGGTGCGCCTGCGGACGAGGGCCATGTCAAAGCCATCCGAAGACCTCCTTTACATCGCTGCAGCTGCGGGCGGCGGAAGGGGGTCATGACGCAACGCCCCCAAGCGCCGTCCGAGTTCGGCACCACAGACCGTGGTGCCGGACGCACGGGGCGGGGGGGGAGGGGGGAGGCGGGGGAGCATGGGGCAGGGGGGAAGCACAACGTGCGCGCGTTATGGCCCAGAAGGTAAGCACACCCCCTCCTGGGGACGTCTTGGCGGTCTCGAGCACCGTCCCAGAGTCGTCTTTGCCCGTCCCGAGGCCACCTTGAATGGTCTGGGGTCCCAAGTCGACCGTCTTGGGCCTCTCGGGGGCCCCACGTGGGCCATTCTCGGATCATCCTGAGGTCTCAGCAGCCACTCGGGAGCGAAAAGGCGAGACCCTCACAAACCTGTGGTTTTCGACGGGTAGTCAATGATTTGGGCCTCCTCGGAGCCTCTCAGTAGCGTCTTGGAGACCTCCGGGGGCCGTCTTCGGGCCATCTTGAGATGTCTGGGAACGTCTAAAGGCTAACTGGGACCGTCTGGGCGGGCTCGAGGGCCGTCTCGAAGCCATCATCATCCGACGCCTCGGAACCATCTTGTAGGGTCTTGGGGCTCCAGTCGACCGTCCTGGACGGCCGTTGTTGGACCATCCTGAGGCCTCAGAGGCTCCCTGGGAGCGATGAGGCGAGATATTCAACAAACCCATCTTGGGAAAAGGTTTGCCTCCTGGAACCCTCTTGGCGAACTCCTGTGTATCATTTGGAGGCCCTTCGTAGCCGCTCTGGGGCCATCTTGAGCGCTCTCGGGCGGTCTGGAGGCCACCTGGGGCCGTATGGGCGGGCTCCAGAGTCGTCTTGGGGCCCTCTAGGTCCTGGTCCACGCATAAAACTTTGGGGCACCAAGTTTTGGCTCCCGTAGCGCCTGCTCCGCTATAGCATATACGCATGCGTATATATATATATATATAATAATATATATAAATAATATATTATAAATAATAATATACAAACATACAAGTAAATGTATATGGTACACCGTGGCCCGTAGGCAAAAGATGTGTGCGCCAGGTCATTCCTGGCCCCGCGACCGAAAAAACACCTCAGGATGGAAAGCTGGTTGGTGAAAGGCTCGCTGGTGGTGCAACCGTCGATGCAACCAGGCCTTCTACAACCAGCGCCTGCAAGCAGAGTCGAAGGCCGAGGCCCAGGGGCCGGGGCCAACACCAGAAACAGGTGTGGACGACAGGGCGTTGGGAGAACACTCGATCGGGGTGGACTCGAGTAGGGGATCGACTACATCATCGATTTACCCAAACATTGATTTTCTCGTCGAACCTACGGAACATGCGTGTGATGGCCCGTAGATGTACGGAAATTTCTACGTACTCTGCCGCCCATTCGACGGGAAAAGCAAGCATAGGGTACATCGGTGATGTAGTCGATCCCCTACTCGATGGATGGGGGGCGACGGCAGCTCGATCTCGTCTGCAGTTGACCCGGGATGCTACGCATTCGAACATGGACCAATTGTTGCCCATCGGCTATCGGCGGTCTTGGACGGGTCTTGGGCGGTCCTCTCGGCGGGCTCCAGCGGTACCCTTGCCGAGCTCTTCGGAGGTTTCTGGCGGTCTTCGGCGGGAGGAGGAGGAGGAGGAGGAGGAGGAGGAGGAGGAGGAGGAGGTGGAGGAGGAGGAGGAGGAGGAGGAGGAGGAGGAGACGGGGGAGGGAAAGCTGGATGGCTGCGTCAGAAAAACGGGGCCCGGCGTCGACCACCCAGCAGGAGAGGGGCACGGCGGGGACTCGGACGCAGAGTTGGGTGGCAACTCGTGGGAGCCTCGCATACCATCGGATCGGCTCCTGCGAATCGACGCTCGTCGACGCCGAATCGACGCTCGGCGACGCTGAATCGACGCTCGTCGACGCTGAAGCGACGCCACCCGAGCAGGGTGCGAATCGACGCTGAAGACGGAATTCAGCAGGTATGCGGCTCCCTAAAGGCCTGCTCGATGGGGTCGGAGTGGGTGGGGTCGGAGGATCGCGCCGCATCGCCGATGCATCGGCGATGCATCGGCGATGCACCGGCGACGCATCATCGACGTCGGCTCCACATCCTGCCGCGTCGCCGATGCATCGGCGACGCGGCGCGATCCTCCGACCCCACCCACTCCGACCCCACCTAGGAGGCCTAGACTTAAGTCGGGCGTGTCCCCCTACAGGGGGATTTTCGACAACAAATACAACATGCCCCAAACATTAACTCAGATGGTCGAAAAATACAAAACACAAGCAAACAAAAACACAAAAAGCAAGTCCCCAGACTTTGCTTTGACTAGTTTTGAACACTCCCCCTGTAGAGGGACAGGCCCAACTTAAGCATAGACCCCCACGACTTGCCACCGAAGCAGAGGGCATCGCTGGCCCAGGTGAGCCGCGAGAGGAGAGGCCGCCGCGCTTTCCTGCCAGGAGAGAGCCGCCCCGCGCGCGCGCGGCCGAGGTCCCCCGCACCCGCTCGGGGGCGTCGACGGGGGCGGACAGTTAATCCAATAGCCCTTATAACTGCGACGAGGCGACGATCGAAAGCAGTGCCCCGGCACTGCTTTGAACGCGTTCAAAGCAGTGCCCCGGCACTGCTTTGAACGTATGATATGATGATATGATGATGATTATGATTGATGATGATGATGATTTTTCCAGCGTACACTGTCCGCAACTGCGGCAATCAACATCATGTTCCACTTGCCCGCAACTGCGGCCATCACCAACGCTGCCCCTCGAAGCTCCACGGAGAGCGCTCGGCAGGTCGCCCGCTCGAGCCCCACTCGACTTCACGCTGAGGAGGCGAGCCCTCAGGGGCATTGTCCGCAACTGCGGCATGATCAGAGGGCCACCACTGCGCGCCATCAGCGCCCCATTCGCTCGAGCTCCAGTCCCACCAGGACCAGCCCTGCCATCTCGTGGCGGGACTGCGCGCCTCCCATGCGCCGCTGCCGCTGGCGTCCCAGGACCCAGCCGCCACTGCGGCCCAAGAAGGGGTCGCATCGTCGCCGTTGGCAGCTTGCGGCGGTGGCGTGTTCCCAGCTCGCTCAGCCCCAGCGTCTCTCCCCGCAACTGCGGTTCCCATCTGGGGTCGGACGCCCTTCCCCGCAACTGCGGTGTCCGCGTAGCTGCCCTTCTTGCCGCCCTTCTTGCCGCCCTTCCTGCCGCCCTTCCTGCGTTCCAACCTCGCGGCGAGTCTTTCAGGTGACCTGCGGCACGTATTGTGCGTGAAAGCCACCAGAGGGAAGTGCGCTCCGTGCCTCGCCCTGCCGAAGGCGCCATGCCATATCTTGTCGTCGAGGTTGCCCTGCTTCACTCTGAAGGGATGGCGCACCCAATCGTCGCGTTCCCTGCGCGCCATCCTTTGCTCGAACTCCGCAACTGCGGTCAAGGATTCGCCAGATGGCGTCAGGAAGGCGCGCATCTTGTTTTCAACGGGCTCAGCCTTGGGCACGTAAGTCTGAAGCATCTTCCCAGGGCCATTCGTGTAGTCGAAGACAGGGAAAGACGGATCATGCTGGGTCGTCAAGAATCCGCCCTCACGGTCGTGCAGAACACCCAGGCCATGGTGAAGCTTGTACTGCCCAGGACAGTTTATGAACAAAATCGCCATGCTGTCTGCCCTGGGCTGGCCGTCTGCTGTCTTCCAGGGGGTCCACGCGGCGACGTCCACAGTCAGGCCGCAATTGCGGCACCAGGACACAAGCTGGAACATGCACATGTTGAAGCCCCCCATGCAGACCTTCACGTCCCATTCCCTGACGTAGGCGACGAACCAGTTGTAGAACTCATGGAGCTTCGTGACGCCCCAGTCTTGGTTGGCCAAGCTGTGGTGGACGTGCACCGCCATGACGTTGAAGGAGCCCCCCAAATGGGTCACGGCCTGGTCCAGGTGGACGCGCACCACCATCGCCCTGGAGTACTTGTTGTGCAGCTTTGGCGCAGGAGCCTCCGCAACTGCGGACTGTTTCTTCTTCTTCTTCGTTTTGGACTTCTCCTGCTTGTGGAAGAGTCTCGCAAAGTCTACGTGTTCAATGTGGCCGCCACTGCGGTCCCTCATGCCAACAAGGAGGGTCCCTGATGGCTCGCCGCCCTTAACGCACAGGTAGTTGTATTGAGTCCGACTCCGAAACCTATCGTCCGCAACTGCGGCTGCACTGTCCCTCGCGTCGTGCTCCCCACTGAGTACCGCGCAGGTCTCGTCGTCGCACTCGCAGAGGGCGATGATCTGGGCAGGGTTCGCGCGGAGCTGCGCCCACTCGTCCGCGCGTTGCGTGGGTCTAGCTGCAGTCCCTCCGAAGTTGGCCACGTAGAAGCCGACCCGTCCCGCTTCGAACTCCGTTTTCTCCTCCCATGCGTCGACAAGAGCTCTTTGTTTTTCCGACAGATTGCTTGTCTCGATGATGGGCACCCGTTTCCAGGGTCTCCGCGACGACAACACTCTCGGCATGTAGGAGTCATGTGCTGCCGCAACTGCGGCTCCCGCACCTCCCTGGGACTCAGCCTCGTCAGCGGAGGCAGCCGAGGACGCGACGGTGCTGTCGCCATCTTGCGTCCGCTGGTCGTCGTCATCATCCGCAACTGCGGCTTCCTCGTCTTTGCCTCCCTCCTCCTCCTCAGCGTTGTGGATGAACACCGTTCTGGCGAATCGAGGTCCACGGTCCATACTCCCTGAGGATGCGCTCGGGCGCGCGGGCGGCCACATGCTTGCGTCTTCGCGTGCGCCACCTCGAGCCACGGTGGCTACGGAAATGGATCGTGAATGGGCATGGGGTCGGATGGAGGGAGGAGACAAAGAGGATTCGAGGAGTGGCAGAAGGAGGGCGAGGACTCAAAGGAACCGAAAGAACAACAAATGGACTGGCGGAGAAGCAGAAGGAGGGCGACGATTGCAAGGGACTGTGAAAGGATTATTTTCACAGCAGCAGGAAGACCGCAACTGCGGTTTTGCCTCATCTCCTGCCCGCGCGGGAGCCGCTTGGAAAAACAACTTCCCTCTGGACTTCCTGTGGGTCCGCAACTGCGGCCTGCATCACGCTAGGGCTGGGATTACCAGCGCCATTTGCCCTCCCAGGGTTCTCACTGTTTCCGAATGCACGAACTGCGACAGCGCCGAACGGTTCCCAGACGCCGCGTCGTTCGCGACTTTTTGCAGCCACCCAGCAAACGTGAGCGGCCATTGCTCCTTGTGCTGCTTGCACATCTCCTCGTCCCAATGCGTCTTGAACCATGCCCACTCCCCCCTCTGCTCGTCTGAGAGGACGCCTTTTCCGCGAGCCAGGCGATCCAGAGCTGCCATCCTGTTTTTCTTGATCTTGAACTCCTCGGGATTCCACTGCGCTAGGGCGTGTTTGTTAGCCAAAGCCGTTTCCACCGCAACTGCGGCCTCCTTCTTTGCCCTCAAGGCGGCCTCGGCCTCTCGAATCTGCTTCTTGAGATCGTGCAACGCCTTCGTCCTGTCGTTCGCTTCCAGAGCCAGGCGCCGCTTTTTCGCCACCACTGCGGCTTCGTGGTCTCGCTGGGCAGTCAACGCTCGTAGGACCTCGTTGTCCTCCCGCGCCAGCTCTCTCAACCGCTTCTTTTGTTTGTGTCGTTGCTGTCGGCAATCCTGCGCTAGTTTCTCCATGCCCACTTGGCGCAGCATATCTTCCGCCTCGCGGAGCGTTTCTGCCAAGGACGTCGCCACTGCCACCTGCTCGGCCGCCTCTGCGTCGACCACGCAGTCCATGGATACCGAGGATCCTTGAGGCCCAGGTGCCGCAACTGCGGCATCGCACTGTTCCGCAAGAGCCTCGGCCCACGAGGCCTCCTCTTGCTCTTCGTCCTCCTCGTGCTCCTCGTGCACCTCCTCCTCCTCCTCCTCCCCGCCCTCCTCATCGCCCTCCTCGTGGCCTGGCTCCTGGCCTAGCGCTTCGTCGCCGAGCTTCTCCAACACGGAATCTGTGGCGTCGTGTTTCTCGTATTCGTGTATGAGACGCAGCACGTCATTGTAGGACCATTTCAAACGTTTCTGCTCGCATTCTTCCCTCACCTCCGCGACTGCGGTGTCCACTTTTGCTCGCAGCCCCCCTGCTTCCCAGAGTTCCGCCGCCTCTCGGCAAATCTCGAGATCTCCTGACTTGTCGAAGGGCGCTCGAATTCCCACTTTCAGGAAACCTTTCGCGGCGTCCAAGTGCAACTGCACATTCTCCAACACTGACAGCATCAAGTCGGCGCAATCGGAACGCCGCAACTGCGGCACGTGCTTCCCCAACGCCATTTGCTGCACCAGCGCTTTGGTCTCGAGGGCAATGTACCGGCGCTTCACGTGCTGGTTCAAGTCCGTGTCCACGGGCTGCGCAACTGCGGTCGTCCCCCCGCCGTGAATGATCAGCACGTAGCCGCGCTGCCAGGCGAGTCTCCGCACAGCGTCTGCTTTGTGCGGGGAATGGTCGTCGGCCATGAGGATGCGCCACTTTCCCCGCAACTGCGGGTCGTCGGGCCAGGCCCGCAAGTGCCGCTGCAAGAATGATACAACGTCGTCTGCGCGGTAGGACCCCTTCTCGGACGTCGCCGTGCTCACCCAAGACGGATAGCCGCGACTGCGGGCATGTGCGGCCAAGCCCTCAGCGATGACAGATCCCCCCTTGAACATTAGCTCCGCCGGCGGTGGTCCGCAACTGCGGATGTCCTCCGCGTCGCTCGACACCGTCAGGTTCGCTGTCCACCGAGCCCTGCTGTCGTCATGCGCCTCGACAAGCGGGACAATGCCACCCTTCACAGCCAAGGTCGGCTTCGAGGCCGACGACGACTCGTTGTGGTGAAAGGGCGACTGGTCCCAGTTCAGGATGTGCGGGTCGTACCCCAGAAGCTCCTCTGCAGCTGCGCGGACCCTGGCCACGTTCAAGATCATAGTCTCAAAACGAGATTGGAGCAACCATTTTGGCACCTTGTACTTGCGGTTCGGCTTCTTCATGCTCAGGCCGTAGGAGCGCCGCCACTTCACCCACCACCGAGGCCGCAACTGCGGCACCATCGGTTTGCCTCCCCGCTTCATTGTCTCCACGCAGTAGTCCGCGACGAGTTGCTTCGCCTTCGTAACCAGCAGGGATTGGGAGAACCTGGCCAACATCTTGGGCCTCTCCTCCGCAACTGCGGTTCGCTTGGCCACCGCCTTCCAGTCCACGGAGTACCTCATGTGGGACCACCACTCGTACAGAGCGGCTTCCAGCCATGGAGCCTTGTTCGGGCGCCCTTGGTTGCCCCGCGCGCGGCGTCGGCCATGCACGCCCGCCGTGCCATGTCCACCTTGTGTGCGCCAGTTTTGAAACCACTTGGAGACGGCCTGGCGCTGCTGGACGACCCCCATGCCCTTCGGCCACGTGAACCGCCCGCAAAAAGACGCGATTGAATTCCGTGGCAGAACGCCCTCGCCCATCCAACCACAACTGCGTGCGTGCGCCTCCAGTTCTTTGCAAACCAGTTCGCGGTCTCTGAGCATGTGCGGGCACACGCGCCGCTTCTGTTCCGCAACTTCGGGTTTTGGGCGTGCGCTGGCCAGTGCGTGCGCCCTGATCTGCTCCTCCTGCAACGCCTCGGGCATAGCCTCAGCCATGGCAAGCAATATACCCATGTCCTGCACGCCCGTCTGCCACTCTAACGCCGCCATGAGAGCGGGGCGTGGCGCGCTCGCCTCTCTCGGCGCCTCTGCTGGTTCGCCCTCGCCCTCGGAGTCGTGCAGGACCATGGGTCCAGCAGGGCCGCTGGCCCCGCAACTGCGGTACGCCCGCACCTCCTCCAAGGTTAGTTCCTGCGTGACAACGAGCATGTCGTGCAACCACGGTTCGTCCCAGCGGCGCACCCCGAAATCGTACAGTTCCTCCCGAAGCCATTTGCGCGTCTCGGCATTTTGCGGTTTCTGCAACATCATCGCCATAAGGTCAATGCCGCAGTTTCCATCGCAAACAGTCCCTAGGACCCATTGTCCCAGAGGACCGTAGAACCTGTTCAACGCGTCCGCCCCCTCAGAGCACACGCCACCCACCGCAACTGCGGCCACCCAGTGGCGCACCTCATGGAGAGGGTTCTCGGGAGTCACGGGCCTGAGTTCCACCGTTGTCCATTCCCCGAACAGATCCTCAGCAGCGGCGAGTACGCACGCCACGCCGTCGACGGCGCATGGCTCAGTGCACTTCTCCTTTGCCCAAGGCATGTAGAAGTCAAGGAGGTCCTTGCGGTTCTCGCCTTCCCACACGTAAGGTCGACGCCCGAACCGCAAGGCAAACAGCATGAAAGCTGAATACCCTATGTAGGAATTCTCGGACAGAATCTGCCTCAGGAGAGCCATCACGACGTCAGGCACCGTCGCCGCCACTGCGGCCTGGATCTTTGGCGCGTCTTCCACAGGTACACCTTTCTCTGGCGCCAGGGGTGGCGCCGCGACTCGTGGCCGCAAGGCGTCGCCAACAGGCGCCGCAACTCGTGCTGCAGCCTTTGGGTCTGGGCACGGGAAGAATGCGACCTGCGTCTTCGACCAGTTCTCTGGCAGCGGCCGCGCTGGTGGCAAGCGTGCTGGAAGTGGTGTGTCTTTGTCCGCTTCCACTCCCTCAGGAGCTTCAACCGCAATTGCGGTCTCCTGCGCAGCAGGCGGGTCTGGTGTTGCGTGCACTTGAGCTGGAGGAGCTGGGGGGACTGCTGCTGCGGGTGCTTCGGGCACAGGGGCTGCTGGAGGTTTGGGTTCTGCGGGTGCTTCTGGTGCTGGAGCTGCGTGTCCTTCTTGCGCAGGAGCTGCGAGTTCTGCTGGTGTTGCTGGTGCTATGTGTGCAGGGGCCGAGGGAGCCGCAACTGCGGTGCCGCCTGGAGCCGCAACTGCGGGGGGTGGCGTCGCGCCCGGTCGCCAAGCAGACGGCCGCAAATGAAAGCGAGGCGGCTCAACAAGGCCGTACTGCGACGCGGGCCACTTCGCTAGGCACGGAAAATCCGCACATGCGTGCACCTTTATCTTCTTGGGGCACGGAACGCCGCTACTGCGGCCCAAGATGTTGGCGAGCCCAGTGGTGCCATACTTCGTTTTCCTCGGTGCGCAGCCGCTGTCGTAATGGAGCCACTCCACCTCGAAATGCGTTCCGTCCTCCTCGCCATACCATGTCCGCCCCACGGGAACATCCATGAGCGGTCGCGTGGCGAACGACTCGGGCCGGGCACTCGGCTGCGGGCTACAGAACTAGGAAGAGGGAGGGGAGGAGGGAGGAGCAACTGAAGACGATGCGGAGGGGCGAAGAAGGAGGTACTTTTCAACAACGCCCGCGCGGAAGCCCCAATCATCGCGCGCACAGGGTTTCGATGCTTCACTCCATGCTTCTCTAAGAAAAACGCTCGCCCACACAAGTTGGCGCACTAAGGCGTGCACCCGTGGAACACCCTAAACCTTCCGCCTGCCTCCTCACACCGCCTCGCCCTCCGCGTGTTCACGCGCACCCAGCCACCCCGCAACTGCGGGCACTCAGTAGCCACCACCGCAACTGCGGCCCATACGGCTTCGGGCCTCAGTCGAACAGACTGGGGATTTGGAGCTCGAGGTAATCCAGAGCCGCTTGCTTGCGCTGGTGCTGCGTCATGCCCTCCCACTCGTAGTCGTAGCCCTTCACCGACTGCGCCGACTGCCACTTCTTCTTTGTAAGTTTCTTCACCTCCATCTCGATCCTTTTGCCCTTGTTGGCACACTCTCGCGTGATGGTCGCGACCCAAGCGCCCTTGAAGTCCCAAACGACGGTGAAGCCAGAGCCGCTCCCCTGCGCCACGAGGGGGTCGACCTCCTTTTGCTTCGCCAGCGGGGTGGCAGGGTCAACCGCCGTTGCCCAGTCCCTGTCCGCCACTGCGGCCTCGTCCTTGTCGCCGTCGCCGATGTCGGGGACACCGCCGAGGCTCACGTCGTCCACGATCATGTCGATCAGCCACCCAAGGTCTGCAGCGTCCAGCCACAACGTCCTCCGCTTGAAGCTGGCCACCCGCACGTTTCGAACGGCCGTGTCGTGCGGAAACTTCATGGGGCTCTTTGCGGGCATCTGTACAGAGTGCACAGTGGCTATGGCCGACTCCACGGCCTCGCCCCTGGGCAGGCCAGTAGTCGCCGCACGCGTTCCAGTCTTCTGCTTCTTGGCGCTGGTCGGGGTCGCTGCCTGCTTCTTCGTGGCGTCCGTGGAGCTGACCAGGGACGACATGGGGTCATCTGCTTCGTGCCCCGCGTCGCCGTCGCTCTCATCGTCCGCAACTGCGGCGCCGCCCTGCTTCGCGACTTCTTTCTTCAGCGCGTCCCAGGCCTTGGAGGCCTTCAAGGCCCCTGCGGTCGGTTTACCTTTGGCGCACACCTTGAGCAGCCAAGGCTTTTGCATGTTCACGTGCACGAAAGTTATCTCTCCGAGGGGCCATGCGTGGAGCACCTTGACATCCTTTTCGGGGACGGGGGTGGTCTGCGCAAGCCAACCTCCACGGATGCACAAGACCTTCTCAACGCACACAGGGCTCCATTCGCTCGAAGTCGGCATGTGTGCTACTGCGCTGGACACAGCCGCAACTGCGGGCAAGGCGGGGGTGCGGGCAGTGGGGCCGCGCGCGGTTGAGCCAGATGGCGAGCTGAACGCCTCCCTGGAGGGCCTCCCTCGGTCCCTGCGATCCTCGCGCCTCCCTGGAGGGCCTCCGCCCTCAGGGTGCTTCAAAGCAGTGCCGGGGCACTGCTTTGAAGCATTGCTTCAAAGCAGTGCCGCGGCACTGCTTTGAAGCACCCGGGTGCTTCAAAGCAGTGCCGCGGCACTGCTTTGAAGCCAAAAATGCTTCAAAGCAGTGCCCCGGCACTGCTTTGAAGCACCCTGAGGGCGGAGGCCCTCCAGGGCCTCCGCCCTCAGCCCAGGGCCCTCCAGGCCCTCCAGGGCCTCCAGGGAGGCCCTCCAGGGCCTCCAGGGAGGCCCTCCAGGGCCTCCAGGGCCCTCCAGGCCCTCCAGGGCGGACGCCCTCCAGGGCCTCCAGGGAGGGAGGGAGGGAGTGAGGAAATGAATAGTTTCGGCTTCCAGCTTGGGAGGAAGGGGAGAAAGGAGGAGGAGAGAGGGAGGAAGTGGAGGAAGGGCGAGGGAGGAGAGGGAGAAGGGAGGGAGGAGGTCCGTTTCGAACCTCCGTGCTCGATCGTCAGCGGTCCGCTACTGCGGCATCAGCAAGTGACACTGCAAACTACACGAGCGCTCCGCAACAGCGGTCACGCGTGCGCCCCCCCTTCGGCCTGTTGCCCGCAACTGCGGTCACGCGAGCAAGCCGCCCTGACTGCCGCCACTGCGGCTTCTTAATTAGAGCGACATCTTCCCGCTTTCGTCGAACCCTTTCTTCGATTTCTTCGGCGCGGGCTGGCCCGAAGGCTTCCCTTTGGCCCTCTTGGCCGCGTCCGTCTTCCACGTCTCCTCGGCCGCCTTCTTCTTCGGTGCGGTTTTGGGTCTCGCCTCCCACAGGAGCTCTTCTCCTTTCTTCACGGCCGTGGTATTCACCAGCACAGGGACATTCACGGCGAGCACGACCCCGCCTGTCCCAGGCACGCACACCGCCAATTCTTTCGTCTCCAGCTCCATGTTGATGCGCGCAACTGCGCTTTCATTACGGCTGTTTCTCTGCTGGATCTCCTGTTCCGTGACTCTGTTGACTGCCCAGAAGACGTGCATTGTCTCTTGCGCATCCCACTTCCATGCTCTCAACCGCACATCGTGGTCAGCCACGTCGGCGGGCGTCTTGTCCGCAGGCGGCTTGAACTCGGGGTGCAAGTAGAAGGTCGTGGGCGTGGCCCCATTTGGATCTCCTTTCACCCAGACTTGCACGGCCACCCTCTCGGGGTGCGTGCTTGCGGCGTGCACCTTGGATGCCTTTGGGACGCACGGCCACAACTCGATGCATTTTTCGTCGTTTGCAGCGGTTGCCTTGACGGTGCGTTTCTCTGTGTCAGCGTCTTGCAACACCTCTACTTGCGCTTCCGCAACTGCGGACATGTGGCGCGCCCAAAGGCACAGCAACACTGCGCTGACCAAAGCAGGCTCCCGCCCCAGCTCCTTCGCTGCCGCTGAACGCCTCCATTCGGCGATTGGCAAAGGGAAGGATCCGCGTGGAATGGCCGGCGTGTCCCTGCTGCGCTGGTGGTTCGTTGGTAATTGCGTCGTGGGGTCAAAGGAAATGACCGTCGGCATCAACTCGCGCTCCTCTGCGGAAGCCTTTGTCTTCCCCGCCACTGCGGGCTCATTCGGTTCTGGGCGCGGCAACGCGTTGAAATCGAACCAATCGGGCTTCCCGCCTCGGACTCCCACTTCGCCGAGGGCCTTCTCAAGGGCGTCCCGATTGGACTTCGGCTCCACCTTCCCCGTGGCCTCCGCGCAAGCGCGGAGGAGCGCCTGACGATGTCCTGGGATACTTCGTTCCTTGAAGCTGGTGTCCTTCAGGTACTGTATGAAGCCGTCTGCGGTCAGTATGCACAGGTTCGCCTTGAACTCGATCGCCTTCTCAGGGCCCATGCCGTCGATGGCCTTGCTCAGCGTGAACAAGTACAAACGGAGAGCCGAGTTCATGTCGACGAGGAATTCTCGGAACTCCTTCTTCTTCCACGATTGTTCTGGGTCAGGGCACCACACAGGAGTGTCAACGCCCCTCTTCCTCGTAGGCGCGTTCCTGTAGCATCGCATCACCACGGCAACCTTGACCCACGGCACGTCGTCGGGAAGCTCGCTGGCTGCCCCGAAGGCACCGAGCCGAAGGGCCCTTCTCCTGGAGTTCACGTAGACCTCGCAGAACTGGAGCAGCAAGGGGATGAACTGCGCTTTCGTGCTCCCGAGCCCAACAACGAACGAGAACAGCTCAATGAAGTCTGGGTCCTGAACGACTCGATCGAGTTCGTGCATGACGGAGAGCTTGACCTTTTCAAAGGCAACCTGATCCGCAACTGCGGCGTGCAGCTCCGCGTCAACAGCCTTGCACAGAACACGGAGCGCGGTGAGTTCAGTCGTTCGCAACGCAAAATCGGCTCCTTTATTGAGGGACTGGCTGATGAGCGAAGCACCAGTGGGTTCCTCGTCCATGATTTTCCAGCTAAGCACTTCCATGAGCATACCCCCCTGCACGAGTTTCTTAGCGACAGGGTCATGTTCCGCCACTGCGGCCATGTCGAGATTGCCGTCCTTATCGAGCACGCGCTTCAGCCTCGCGCTCTCGTCCTCCGTGAACTCCATGCCTTGGGGGATGGGCCACTTGGCTCCCAGGGCGCACGCCCGCAACACGAGGCACAAGTGGGAGTGCGAACACGTCCCATACGCAACGTCTGTTCCGCAACTGCGGTCGAAGCACGCAGCGAGGTGGCCGGTCGCTTTTTCCAGATTGTACTCTGTGTACGTCTGGAACTTCGGGTCCTCCTTTTTTCTCAGCACCAGCTCTTGTGCTGGGTACATCTGAACGCAGACACCTTCGTGGTCAGCTTCGGCTTGCGTGAATCCAGCCAGGAAGATTTTCACAGCGAGTTCCCGAACCCTTTCCTGCTGAGGGTAGTGCCCGCCTCGGTTGCCCGTGTGCGGGGCGAGCATGAGCACAGGGAGGCGCACCTTGTCCCCTGTCCTGAATCTAGACCTCAAGGCGTTGGCCCTCTGAAAGATCCCTTGCGTTCCGCCTGGAACTGCGGCTGTCTCGTCCGCCACTGCGGCTTTCTTGTCCGCCACTGCGGCATTATCTGTGCCGACGCTGTCGTTCATATCTGTGCCGACGCTGTCCGCCACTGCGGCCCGGAGCTCCGATATGGCGGACTATGGCACGACGTCCGTCGCTCAGGGTGGAGGCGTGTGTGCCAGGAGCCCAACGACCTGCTGAGCCGAATGCCTGCGGACGACTGAAGGCTCAGTTTTAATCCAAAATATCGGGCGAGAGCTTGGGGGGGGTGCAGGCTGGAGGAGGGAGGGGGGTGCAAGCTGGAGGAGGACGAGGAGGGGAAGGGGAAGGACAGCTAGGACGGAGGTGGCGGGGGGATGCGGCCTGGAGGAGGACGAGGAGGGAGGAGGGAGGAGGGAGGAGGGAGGAGGGAGGAGGGAGGAGGGACGACGACGACGACGACTGCTGACGACAGACGACAGACTTGACGACGACGACGACCGACGACGACTGCTGACGACAGACGACAGACGCGACGACGACGACGGCAGCGACGACGACGAGGACGGACGACGACGATGATGATGACCCAGCGCGCGCACACTTATTGCAAACTGCGGCTTCGCAACCGCGTGCTCTCCTATTATACGCAACCGCAACTGCGGCTTCGCAACCGCAACCCCGCAACTGCGGGCTATCCTACACCGCAACCGCAACACCGCAACTGCGGGCTATCCTACACTGGGATGCACTACGCAGGCAGCAGGCGCCCAGTAGTACCGAGCTCTGTTCCGCAACTGCGGCTCCTCGGTCTTGCCGCACTCACCGCTCGTCCGCAACTGCGGCAGATCGCGCCTCTTCGTGCTTCCGCTTGCTCGCCCGACTTGCGCGTCCGTGGCCGACGAAGACGACGTTTTGGTGGATGCCCTCGCACCAGTGCGTGCTGAAGGTCTTCTCGTTGAGCTCCTTCTGAATGACCTTGCCGATTGGGGGCAGCGCTGCCAAGCCGAGCTTTTCTCTGACTCCGCTACTGCGGTCAGGGTCATCCTCCCACTTGGGCATGTACTTCGCTGGGACCCAGCGCCGAGAGATGATGGAGTCGCTTGTTCGATGCATCCAATCAGGGAGCCACTGGGGATCGTTCTTCGACGGCCTCCCTGCAAAATCAATGTTGTAGTCCGCAATGCGCACGTCGCACGGGCCAATGGGGAGGACGTAATTCGGATGCATGACGCGTGTGCCCTTCACAATGCCTCCGAACAGGGCGGGTCCAGCCCTGAACACCACCCCCACCGGGCAGGTGTAGCTGGCTCCGCAACTGCGGCCCAATGCTGCGAGCTGCTCAGGCGGGATGTCAAACAGGCCGCACAAGAACCGCACATCATTTTTATGGATGGCAGCAACCGCGTCCTTGAAGAAACCTGGATGCCACGCTTGTTGTTCTGTTTGCGTGATCTTGTGTTGGAGACGTTCGGTGACTGCGTGTCTGGACACGACGGCAAAACGGATCACCGCGGCAGGATTCATCTCGGAGCCCTTCAGGCGAAAGCTCAGGATCGTGACGGCGTGGGTGGCCCCATGAACATGACCCGCAACTGCGGTCTCTGCGATGATGTGCGGGCGCACGAGCACCAGGCCCGTCTCTCTGAACAGGGGAACCGTCGTCCAGTAAGGCTCCTCGGAGGCGTTTTTCATAGTGACAGCGTTGTCGATGGCACTCCTGAGTCCAACGCGAACGTCGTAGCTGCAAGCGCCTTCGACGTTCCCCGTGCGGAACAGCTCGGGGTCCCATACGACGAAGACGACCGCCGCAGTTTGGTGCAAGATGCACCTGAAGACATCTTCGTTTGTTGCCACCTTCGTGATGACCACCACGTTGAACACCAAAGCGATGGTGGACGGAACCCGATTGCCGTCTGCTGTACGAAGGAATCCTTCGTTCCACTTGGGGCGTTCCCCAAAGTAGTTTATCCCTGGAGGGGACCTGGTCCGCTGCTTCTTCCGCGGTGCTCCCGCATCTTCCCGCAACTGCGGTTCCGACGGAGGCCCCGCGCGACCCCGCGACTGCGGTTCTGACAGCGGCGAGTCTTCCGTGGGAGGCGGCCTTTTCCTCGGCCGCGAATCGGCCGAGGCGGTTGTCTCGGCGGCTTTCTCCTGGGAGGCGGCCTCGTCTTCGGGTTGGGCGCCTCGTTTGGACTCGGCTGCGAGCAGCACGGCCGAGGGCGCGCTGCTCCCAGATGAGCCGCGCGCGGCACCTGGCTCGCCGGCCACCCCCGCAACTGCGGTCTCGGTGGCGGCTCCCGTCACTGCTGGTTGGTCCTGCTGCTTCGTCGGCGTCTGCGCCCGAGGCCCCCATTTTGCCTTGGGGGTCAAGTGCGCCCTGCGCAACTGCGCCTCTTCGCGCCTCCCACCAGCAGAGCTCCCACTCGCAGCGCTTATCGGCGGCGGCGGCCGATATTCCCGCGAGGAGCTAGACGACTGCGGGGAGGCCTCGCGCGGCGGTCGCTCGGGGCTTCCGCTACTGCGGTCCCCCGTCGGCTCCGCGACTGCGGCATCCGCGGCAGCCCCTTGCGCGCCGAGCCTTTCCCGCAGTTGCTGCTTCAGCTCGGCGAACCGCTTGTCGACCTCGGCTTTGCGAGCTGGGTCCATGGCGTGGCCGCGCGCGGCCCCCGTCCGACGGGGGAACTGCGGCCGGCTTGGGAGAGGAAGGGCAACGAGGGAGACGGCGGGGATGAGGACGAGGAAGGCGAAGAGGAGGATGGAGAGGACGCGACGGAAGAGGATGGCGCGAAGAGCTCAGACGAGGGTGAAAGGAGCAAGGGGACTGCGACGAGGATGACGGGCAAGAAACGGAGGAGGAGGAATCAACAAAGTCCGCAACTGCGGCCCTCGGGGGGGAAAGCGACGAGGACGACGGGAAATGACTCGGCCAACGGAGGCGGGCTACGGCCAACGGAAGGAACTGCGACGAGGAGGAAAGGCGGAGGGAGGAGACTGCGACGAGGACGACGGGGAAGGGGATACGAGGACGACGAACAACTGCGGATCCATCTGTTTAAGTACCTGTCTCCGCAACTGCGGCCGCGCTACTTAACGTCACGAGTGCTTCAACGGAGGTGATGCGCGCCCGAAGCACCTAATTACAGCGGTCAGTCGTGGGAGCGCCGCAACTGCGGCCAAGCTGTATGAAGTCGCTAGAAGGCAGCGCCGCAACTGCGGCCGAAAGCGCGCATAGTGAGTCAAACGAGCGCGGCGTCACGCGATCGGTTTCCGCAACTGCGGTTCCATGGCTGCGCAATCCCGCAACTGCGGTGTCAAGGCTGCGCGGACCACCGCGGTTGCAGCTGCGCCCCCTTGCTCGCGTCGAACCGCCCAGGATTCGGATGGGCGTGCAGCATCTTCCAGAACGTAACGTTCCGTGGCCATCGCTCTTGCCGAGACCTGCCCTCGGGCCCCGCACGGGATGCGAGTGCGGCTCCACCTCATACGTGTTGAACTTCGGGCTAGACCAGGATGGGTGGACGCGAATGCCCGAGCCGTCGTCGCGGATGAGGACGAAATCCCACTGGGGCAGAGGGATTCTTTGCGCCTGTCCTCTGTCCACCCCTTTCGTGTGCCTCATGTTGTCGAGACTGCTAGGGCACGGGCGGCACTCGCAGCGGACCAACCCGCGACTGCGGTCATTGTCAGGGCCGCACACGACGCGCAGCATTGTAGGTCCATCCATCTGCGCGACCATCTCCAGCCAAGACCACGGCACTTTGACAGTGTGGTCCCAGTCCCAATCCCTGTTGTCCTGCGCCTTCCCCTTTGCGCGGTACTTAAGGATCTTCGAAATTTCCTCCGCAACTGCGGTACCTCCGAAGACGGGCGCGCGGCTGCCGAAAGGGTTTTCTCGGTCTTCGTACTCGTCTCGGAACCACTTCAAGGCCGCGTTGTGCTGCTTATAATTGCCGTTCCAGTTCGCCCTGAAGTTCTCGAAGAATTCCAACTTGAAAATTGGCAGCGGCTCATTGCGCACAATTTGAAACAGCGCAACTGCGCCTTGTTCTTCGCGCCCTGGGGGAAGCAGGGGACCGCCTCCTTTGCCCGCCGCTGTTGCGGCCGCGGGCTCCGCGGCAGGAGAACCTGCCGAGGCACTCGAGCGGCCACCTTCCCATGCATTCCACCAGCCACCCTCGTCGTCCCACCAGCGGGCGCCCTCCATTCCCCAACCCTCGCATCCGTTGCCGCCCCATCCGCCGCCCTCCCATCCGCGACTGCGGTCACTTCCGTCGCCGCCATCCTGCGCTTTTCCTCTCCATCCGCCAAGAGAATCTCCGCCGCCCCAGCCGCCACTGCGGTCACCTCCGCCGCCGTATCCGCCACTGCGGCCGCCCCAACCCCCACTTGTTCCCCAACCGCCGCCGCTGCTCTTTGAAGAATCCGCAACTGCGGCCCGTGTTTCCTCTTCCGCTTTGTCATCCCACCCTGCACGCATCTCTGCCCCGACTGCAGGCCGCGGAGGCGGGCGCGAGCCCGCCCAACCGCCGTGAAACCTACCGTCGGCGCGGGCTTGAGCCGAACGTGCATGGAGGAGGAGGATGAGGAGGAGGAGGGTGAATGTGAGGAGGATGATGCGTTCCTGGGAGGTGTGCCTTCGCGTGCAACACAAGAGCCCTGAGAATTCCTGAGGCCCCTCCAACAGCCAAGGACGCGGATGACAAGAAAGTCGAGAAGATTGGGAACCGATTGAGGATTAAGAGGCGTGCGACGAAAGGGATGATGATGACGAAGAGGAAGATCAGTGAAGGGGAGGAGCGGACAGGAATTATGGAGGAGTGATAGCAGAGGAGGAAGAGGGGGAAGGGGGAGGAGGAGGAGGAGGAGGAGGAGGGAGAGGAAAAGGGGGAGGAGGAGGAGGAGGAAGAAGGTGAGGAGGAGGAGGAGGAGGAGGAGGAGGAGAGAGGAGGAGGAGGAGGAGGAGGAGGAAGAGGAGGAGGACGACGACGACGAGGAGGAGGAGGAGGAGGAGAGGGAGAAGGAGAACGGGGACAGGAGGACAAGGACGGAGAAATATAACAAATGAGGGGGAGGAGGCGGAGGAGGAGGAGGACGAGGAGGAGAAGCAGGAAGAGGAGGAGGAGAGGGGGGAGGAAGAGTGCGCGTGAGACTGGGAGAACGAGGTAATTAATTAGAGAGGGAACGGGGGAGGAGGGAGGACAAGGAAGAGCATACAGCGACGAGAAGAGGAGAAGGAACAGACGAAGGCTCCTGCTGATCGCATTTCCGCATCGTTCAAAGCAGTGCCGGGGCACTGCTTTGAACGACTGGTGATGTTCAAAGCAGTTCCCCGGCACTGTGTTCCATCGTCGCCGTTATAAGGGCTATTGGATTAGCGGGGGGGGGGCGGGCCGTGCACGCATTCGCCCCGGGAACCGCACCGAAGGCAGGCACCATCGGCGCCCCTGGGTACAGTCGGAGCGTTGACCGCAGGAACCCCAAACCAGGAGCGAGGCCCCTTTTTCCCGCAAGGTAAACTGTCCATCTCCCCTGGAAGACCTCAGGAAAAGCCAACGCAAGCTGTACAACAGTCAAGGAGCAGCGAGCCCCTCCGCAGCGAGCAGGCTTCCTTCTTCAAAGTCCCGACTGCACACGTACTGCTCCCCCCTGGGCTGCTCACCCCTGCCGTCGCCTCCGGCCCGTCGCTTCCAGCGGGCCGCTTTCGCCCCCGGCGGGCCCCGGGCGAGGCTCGCAGTGCCGCTTCTGCCCGGAGGCAGAGAGAGCCATTGGCGGGCGCCCGTGACACGGGGCGGCGCGAGGCGAGCGCCCAGGAAGGCGGAGGGGCGGCTCCCTGACAGCCGCACGGGCCGGCCTCCTCGAGGGCCCCAGGGAAAGGCGCCTGCAGAGCCTGCGCAAGAAGGCCGGGCGCCCCGGGACGCCCCCCGACGCCTCCCCAGAAGCCGACGCCCTCTTAGAAGCCCCCCGACGCCTTCTTAGGAGCCCCCCGACGCCCCCCGACGCCTTCCGCCGAGCTCTTAGAAACCAGCCCCCCTCGCGCCGCCGCTGGTGGGCGACGCCGAAGAGGTTGAGGCACACAGGGCGGGCAGGCGAGCAGAAGTCCGAGGTCAAAATCTATACACACAGAGATAGGACGCGCAAGGAAGGGGAGGTCCACCTCTCTATCGTCTTCCTCCTCCCCCTCCTCCTCCACCTTCCCTTCATCCTCCACCTCCCCCTCTTCCTCCTCCTCCTTCTCCTTTTCCTGCTCCTGCTCCTGTTCCTCCTCCTCCTTCTCCTCCTCCTCCTCTTCCTAAGACTCCTCCTCCTCCTCCTCCTCCTCCTCCTCCTCCTCCTCCTCCTCCTCCTCCTCCTCCTCCTCCTCCTCCTCCCCTGTGACCACGCCATCTCTGACCACGCCAGCTGTGACCACGCCAGCCGCGCCCACGCCGCTGGGGAGCCGGACTCGCCCCTCCACCGCTGGGGAGCGCTGCCCCTGCCCCCCGAGCTCGCTCGGACGCCCATGTCCCATGCAGTGCTCGGTTTCGTGCGTGTTTTCTTTGAATGCACAGATCCGAGCGCTGCCAGGCGAGGGCCCACAGTGTCCGCGCCGCCACGCCGCCGCAACCCTCGCGCGGCCGCCCCCGCGACCCCCTCGGAGGCCGCCCCCCCCCGCAGATGGGCCGGCCCGGCGGCCCGCGGGGCCGCGGCGCGCGCTCTGCGCCGCCCTCGCCGCGCAGCCCTGGGGCAGCAGAGCCCGAGGCATCGAATCGAGAATGAAGGAGCCCCAGGACATACACAAAGAAGTACACACGAATCACACAAATCCCCATCCTTTCCTATATTTTCTGGGTGTGTCTGCCTTCCCCCCCACGTCCCATAGTTTCCCATATTCTCTGGGGGATTTAGGATTCATTGTGTCTGTGTGTTTCTTTTCCTCCTGAGATAAGTCGAATCAAACAGATCCCCAGCCTTTCCTATACTTTCTGGGTGTCTGCCTTCCCCCCCACGTCCCATAGTTTCCCATATTTTCTGGGGAATTTAAGATTAATTGTGTCTCTGTGTTTCTTTGCCTCCTGATAAGTCGAATCGGCGAACCAAGTAAGTCTCCAATCGGGCGTGTCCCCCTACAGGGGGATTTTGGGCGAACCATGAGAAGTATTCAACAAATATACCAAAATGGTCCAACAAAAATAGAAAGAAGTAGTCTCCAGACTGTATGTTTGACTATTTTTGAATCTTCCCCCTCTAGAGGGACAAGCCCGACTCAAAATCAATCGGATCGGCGGAGATCGGCAGCCGAGCGGAGGGGAGTCGACTCGGCGGACATCGGCGGCGGGCCAGTATGCCTCCAGCAAGGAATCCGAATCCAGATGGGACTCCGGAGTCGAATCGGATCGGAGTCGGAAGCCGTCGAAATCGAGTCGAATCGAATCGGAGGAAACGAGTCCTGCTGGGGGTTGCCTGGGTTACGGGATGATTGAATTGCGGCGCTCGCTGCTTCAAGCTGTACGCAGACAGATCCACCTCCCAGGCGGCAGGCATCCGAAAAAGCGACATTTGATGTGGTCTCGGTCTCGCCGAGGTGTTGACACTTCGTTACGCATGTGGGATACAATGAGAATTGGAGGGGGGAGCGCCTGCAAGAGGGGTAGGTTACAGCAACGCGCCTACAGTGGAGCGTCACGCTGGTCTTAGGTCGGGCGTGTCCCCCTACATGCGGATGTTAGACGAACATCTCTCCAACGCAACAACTGTTCCCAAATGGCCAAAACAAGTCAGAACATCGTCCCCAGACTATTGTTTGACTCCTTCGGAGCCCTCCTCCCGTAGGGGGGCAGGCCCGACCTCACGCTTGTCCCACAGAGGCAGCGCCAGCGGCGTGCAGCACCACTGGGAGCGGGTGGGCTGCGCAGGGGGTGTCCGAGCGACAGCTTGGGCATTTGCAAAAAACGCGTCGAGGCGGCGCGCGGCCTCACGCGGGGCTGTCCTGCCGCGGCGGCCGCCTGCGCGCGCCGGCGGGGTGCGCGCTCCGGCGGGGGTCGCGCCGCGCCGCGGCCCCCGCAAACCCTCCCCCCCTCTCCCCGCCCGTCGGTCGGCGGGAGGAGGAGGGCGGGGAGGCGACGGGGGAGGCGACGGGTGGCGAGAGGAGGGGGGGGGGGGGAATGAGGAGGGAGGAGGCTGCTGAATAACCCATGGTTTTTTTTTTCAAGAATTCGCAACAACGCTCGCGCAATTTGTCTTTGAACCCCCGTGTTGCGCTGCGCAACCATCTGTTTTTTTGGCCACTCGCTTGAGCAATCCTTACGACACCGAAGGAAGTGTTTGAAGGATTTCGGCATGCGCGCGCGACGACGCGCGCGAGCGCACTTCGTCCCACTTGCAAGGGTTTCTTGAAAAAACTGATCGGTTCTCATGTACGAAAGCGCGCATCGCGCATCGCATGTTTTGCAGAAGATGGCGGGGGGGGATACCGACACCCCTGGGATGGTGCGAGTTCATATTTCGGATGGACGATGGGGCGAAATCGTATGTGAATTGCAATGCGAACAGGGCGGTCGATAATCAGGGGGGGTAGACTCGATGGTTTTCAATGAAAGGCGAATGTGTGATGCCCGATATATGCTGAACAATCGACGTACCGCATAGACCACCCTTCGGGTGATAAGGAGGTGAGGGGGGGGGAAGGACCACCGTCGCACTCGATTGATCTCACTGTCGAACTCACTACCGATCTCACAATCGATCTCAATCGATAGACCCCACAATCGATCTGACTATCGATCTCACAATCAATCTCACAATCGATCCCACAATCGATCTCACATTCGCTCTCGCTATTGATTTCACAATCGATATCACAATCGATCTCGCATTCGATCTGACGATCGGTCTCACTATCAAACTCACTATCGATCTCATTATCGATCTCACATTCGGTCTCACTATCGATCTCACTATCGATACCACAATCGATATCACAATCGATCTCGCATTCGGCGTCACTATCGATTTCTCCATCGAACTCACTATCGATCCCACTATCGATCATCAAAACCAAACATCAACATCGTCATCATCATCACCATCATCATCATCATCATCATCATCATCATCATCATCAATATCATCACCATAATCGGGACACCGACGGGGCACCGGCGGGACACCGCGGGCCCCCGGCCGCCCGGAAGGGAGTCATTTGGTCCGGCCGCGCCTCAGCCACACGGGACACCAGCGGGACACCGGCGGGACACCGCGGGCCCCGGCCGCCCGGAAGGGAGATATTTGGTCCAGCCGCGCCTCAGCCACAGGAGACT